>JANAVB010035420.1:13147519-13470019 GCA_029216955.1 Iris pallida
TGGCTTCTTGATATCTAAAGATAAAAGTCGTGTCTTCAGTTTTATGACTTGGTTAGCACATCGTTTAGGAACGACCCCAAACTTGCTATGAGGATCTCACTTGGGAGAGGTTTAGAGTTGTTTCAGCAGGGATTCTTTTTTCTGCAGCTAGGGAGATTTTGGAAAGGCAATTCCAGAATATGGAGTAGGGGAATCAGACAGTTCAGGAGTATGCTGCAAAGTTTAATCGGTTGAGCCTGTTTGCAGACTATATGGTATAGGACCCTGAGATTTGAACTTGGAGGTTTTGACATGGTTTAACCCTGGAGCTTCACGTTCATGTCATTGCTAATGGCTCGAAGACTTATGCAAAGATTCTGACTATAGCACAGGGGCCGAAGGTCAACTTAGGCCTTTGACTGAAGAGGGACAAAGAGTTTTGGGGGGTAGTATCACTGGTGGACTTGCAAAGCGTCTACATATTCCTCCGAGACCTATTCAGCATCCTCAGCCTCAGTATCGTCCACCTATTCGGGCCCCGCACCACGACCTCAGAGACATAACCAAGCAGTAGTTACTTGTGCATTCTTCCATAAGCCAGGACGCTACTTTGACATATGCTGTATGAGATTAGGACATTGCCTATCCTGTGGGTCTACTACCAACCAAGTGAAGGACTGCCCTACATCTTTTACCCGTTAGTGGCCAGCTCAACAAGGACCCCCTGGACCATTGCAACGAGGACCACCACTTCCCACGCAGCAACATAGATTTGCCTAATACTAGCAGCAACGTGGAGCACCACCACAGGACCGGGCATTTGCGATGATATTCGAGGAGATAGAGGCTATATGCGATATGATTATAGGTGATATTTTAGTCCATTCACTTCCTGCCCTTGCATTGTTCGATTTTGGTGCGTCAAATAGCTTCACATCACTCAATTCATGCACATACATAGTTTAGTACTGCATCTAGAAAGAACTATAGAATCATGACAGGTGGGGGCATAGTATCGGTTAGTGATGCTTGTGATTGTCCGATTAACATGGCTGGTAGGGAATTTTGGCCTTAGCTCCTCATAATGCCACTTCCGGGATTCGATATAGTCCTCGGGATGGATTGGTTGAGTGAGCATTATGCATTTATAGATTGCCATCAGAAGTGACTTTCCGACCTCCAGAAGATCTACCATTTGAGGTCAGGAGGATTACTACAGAGAGGCTTGAAGGGGTCAGCTTTGGGGCAGTTGAAGAAAAAAGAAATTTCCACACCCGATCATAGCAGAGTTCTTAGATATTTTTCCCGAAGACTTGCCAGGATTGTCGTAAGATCGGGACATTAAGTTTACTGTTGATCTAGTTCCAGGAGCAACACCAGTATCCCAGAACTGCTATAGGATTAACCCTAAGGAGACGGAAATTAAGGAGTAGATTGATGAGTTAGAAGGAATGAGATTCATTCGATCGAGAGCTTCACCTTGGGGCGCCGGTTCTATTTATGCCTAAGAAGGACGGGACTGTCAGGATGTGCATTAATTATTAGGCCCTCAACAACATCACTATCAAGAACAAGTACCTATTGCCTTGAATTTACGAGCAATTTGACCAGTTGAGTGGAGCTAAGGTGTTCTCCAAGATAGATCTGAGATTAGGGTATCATCAAGTGAAGGTCAGGGAGCAGGATATTCCGAAGACTGCCTTAAACACTCTGTATTGGTAGTATGAGTTCTTAGTCATGTCCTTCGGACTCACAAATGCTCCAGCCGTCTTCATGAACCTTATGAATAAGGTTTTTCACCAGTACTTATACAAGTTCATGGTGGTATTCATAGACGACATCTTGATATATTCTAAGACCCCGGAGGAGCACGAGGAGCACTTAAGAGTAGTCTTGGGTATTTTGAGGAAGGAGAACTTGTATGGAAAGCTCTCTAAATGTGAGTTTTTCCTAGACAATATAGAATTTTTGGCGCATGTAGTGACGAAAGATGGCATAGCAGTAGACCAGAAGAAGATTGAGGCAGTGAAGTCATGGACTACTCCCCAGTTCAATAGCTGAGATCAGAAGCTTCTTGGGATTGGCAGGATATTATAGGAAGTTTGTGCAGGATTTTTGCTAAGATTGCAGAACCAATGACCAAGCTCACCAGGAAAGATGAAGAGTTTGTTTGGACAGAGGCATGTTAGGCATCTTTTGAGTTGAAGAAAAGGTTGACTACGGCTTCTATCTTAGCTTTACCTTTCGGATAAGGAGAATTTGCTATCTACAATGATGCATCAGAAAAGGATTGGAATGTGTGTTGGAGCAGAACAAAAGGGTGATAGCATATGCTTTTCGGCAGTTGAGGCCATATGAGAAGAATTATCTGACCCATGACCTAGAGCTTGCAGCGGTCATATTTTCTTCGAAGCTCTGAAAATATTACCTCTATGGTGAAAGTGTGGAGATATTTACAGATCACAAAAGTCTGAAATATTTTTTCACTCAGAAAGAGCTTAACATGAGACAGAGAAGGTGGCTAGAACTCATAAATGACTTTAATATTGACCTACAATATCATCTAGGGAAGGCTAATGTCATAGCAGATACACTTAGTCGATATCCAATGGCTATGTTTATGATTATGGACCAACATCTTCTAGAAGACTTAGAGAGCTTGGGGATCGAGGTCATTATTCCTGGGTGTGAAGGGCAGATGATGAGCATGCAGGTTAAGTCTGGTTTGGTGGAGAAGATCAAGGAGGTCCAGTTTCTTGATGAGGGTTTCCGTAACATCCAATTTTAGTTACAAGTTGGATTATTGGATGACTTTATCATAGCAGAGGATGGTACTCTTAGGTATGGTACTAGGTTGTGTGTGCCTAAGGGTAGCCTAAGGAAAGAAGTCATGTAGGAGGCTCATCAGTCCTAATATTCCATTCATCCAAGGGCAACAAAGATGTATAAGGATCTTCGAGAGCATGTACAGTGGTATGGAATGAAGCAAGAAGTGGCCAGATTTGTCTCCAGATGTTTGGTATGCCGGCAGGTTAAAGCTGAATGTCAGAGACCTGAAGGATTACTCCAGCCTTTGCCTATCCCAGAGTAGAAGTGGGAACACCTCACCATGGATTTTGTCTCAGGCTTACCTCGAACATCCGACGAAAAAGACACTATATGGATCATCGTGGATATACTGACAAAATCAACTCACTTTATTCCATTCAAGGTAGGATTGTCAATAAAGAAGCTAGTAGAGCTCTATGAGGCAGTTTGTGCAGATTTATGGAGTTCTAGTTAGCATTGTTTCAGATAGAGGTAGCATATTTACTTCACACTTCTGGAAGAGTCTACAGCAGAGCTTGGACATACAGTTGAAGTTTAGTACTGCTTATCATTCATATAGATGGATAATCAGAAAGGAATTTAGACCTTAGATGACATGTTGAGGGTTTGTGCTTAGATTTTGGAGGGTCTTGGGAAGACCATTTGCACTTGGTTGAGTTTGCTTATAACAACAACTACCAGGCCAGCATAGGCATGACACCTTTCGAGGCACTGTATGGTCGACGGTGATGAACGCCTTTATCTTGGGATGATGTGGGAGAGAGAGTTTTGCTTGGGCCAGAGATGGTGGTAGATGCATCAGATAAAGTCAGATTTGTTGGCCCATTGGTCATGGTCGAACCTGATTTTAATAATTGATATAACCCTATCTCGAGATGAAGGCTACTTGGACAATTGCTGAGAACTGCTACCGTTCTGTTCAAGACTGAAGCCGTTTTGCTACATGAGTCTGTTTTTCATATTCAATGTAATTTTTATATTTTATTGAGTCTAGGAATACGATGTACACCTAGTCGTACTGACAAATAGGTTATTCTAAAACATTTTCAAAATATCTTTTATTTTGAAAATAGTCCATTTTACAAAAAGCTCCTGACTGCTTTTAAACTTTTCAAAAAGACCAAACATCAATTTACAAAATCACAAAAATCAAACTCTGGACCCCGGGAGAATTTGGCCCGAGTTCGACCCTAATTCCGCCCGAGTTCGGTTAGTGCCCGTTTGAATTTGAACTTGGTCATCCTGCAGTTATAAATACAACGGCTATTTGTCGATATTCTCTCAAAGAATTTTGTCCGAAATTTGCCCGAATTCTGCCTTTAGAAAACCTATAAATAGAGAAGAATTTCCCTCATTTCAAACAGCTCTCTCTTTTCTTCTCTCTAAGCCTACTACGGTATTCCAAAGTGTTCGAAGCTCTTTCATTTTCAAATCCCAAGCAAGTTACAATCCTCTAGTTGATTTGCCAGTGCGGTACGGTCTAGAAGTTTCAGAGTGATTGTAATCAGAGGCTTGATTGAAGAAAGACACTTCACAATTGAAGTTGGTCGAGTACTTCGGATCAAAGCTCGTGTTGTTAAAGTTACAAGGACTTCGGATGAAAACTTGCAGTATTTTTCTATAGTGGATTCAACTGGAAGCTAGAGTTCTTCCGACTGGAATAGCCCTCACAAGAGGGAAACCAGTAACATCGCCGTATTTGCGTTTGTTTCTGATCTCTACTTTTTCATTTACATACTTATGATATATTATCTGTGATCTTTTTGCTAACATTTTAATTGGCTAAATTTTCACTGCCTACTATTCACCTCCCTCTAGAGTATTGTGCTTTACATTTCGTTTCTACAATTAGTACCAGAGCGGGTTATACAGGTAAAGCGAGGTAACACAGCTATTATATTCTTTTCTACTGCTGTTATATAGATCACTTTATATCACACATGACAACTGTAAAATTCACAAGTGAAGGCTAGACCACAAACAGACCTCCACTGTTTAATGGTACAAATTACACATACTGAAAAACATGCATGAGTTTCTTCTTGAAATCTTTAGATTTTGACTTATGGTCAATTGTGATTGATGGCTATAAAAAGCCTGCACGTATTCTTATTGATGGAGTTGGTTGAGAAACCCCATGACAAGTATACTGAAGCTAAAAAGAAACGGGCCTGTCTTGACGCACGTGCTATTAATGCTTTGTTTTGAGCCTTAGACATGACTGAATTTACAGGGTGTCTACATGCATAATATCAAATAAAGTGTGGAAACTTCTTGAAGTTACTCACGAAGGCACGACACAAGTCAAGGAGTCAAGAATCAACAGACTTACTCAGGAGTATGAGGCGTTCAAGATGAAGCCAAACGAATCCGTCACTCAGATGTTTACAATATTTCTGGATATTTTAAATCCTCTATCTTCATTAGGCAAGGAATACAATAACCATGAGAAGATTCGCAAACTTCTATGTGCTCTCACGAAGAATTGGATTCCAAAGGCTACGATAAACATTGAAGGGAACAACCTCACTACTATGTCTCTTGAAACACTCATGGGTAAATTACTCACTCACAAGCTGGAACTTCAAGATTTTGAAGAAGTTGCACCAAAGGAGAAGTCGATCGCCCTCAAAGCTCAACACAGAAGATCTGTCGAAGATGATTCCGACGACAGTGACTCTGACTCTGAAGATCAAGCTCTTATAGTAAGAAAGTTCAAAAAGTTCATGAGATTCAATAGAAAAACAAAAGAGCACAACAGCAACAACAACAACAATAAAGAAGATCCAATTTGCTACGGTTGAAAAAAGATAGGACACATCAAAAAGGACTGTCCAACAGCATCATCATCAACCATGAAAAGCAACAAGTATGACAAGGGTTACCTGAAGAAACATCAAGAAGATATGCCAACACAAGCATATGGCATGAAAGCGAAGCTAGCGACTCAGAAGATGAACATCAGACGACGCTGCAAATGTCTGCTTAATGGCATTTGATCAGGTAAACACTAACCCCTGTTTGATACATATGATGATTTTATCTCCGAACAGTTAGGTGAAGCCTTTAGTGACCTCTTATGTGATTACAGAAAACTGCATAACAAATACCAAAACTCTAAGAAGTTACTCAAGGAGTACATAGGTGAAATATGAAGACTTACCGACCTACTAGCTGAGGTTAGAAGCAATGATAATTCTAGTGAGGTAGGTGAGCTCTCTTCTGTTAAGTTGCAGTTACACGAGACCTCAAGCTTATCTAAAGAAAAAGACAAGACCATTACCAAATTTGAGGAAGACCTACTCAAAGAGAAGAAGAGTCTTCAGCAAGCACTAATCAAGAATGATGCACTTACTGCTGATTATAATACATTGTATAACACTTCCAGAAAGTTGGAAATTAGGTTAGAAAAATAGCCTGAGGTTGCTCTTCCTACCCTAACATGTATGTCACTTACCGAAACACCAGAATATTATCAAATCCAACACTGTCAGACCAAACCCAACCAAACCTTTGCCCAAGAAGACTAATAGGCATGCATTTTATTATCAATATCCAACTAGAAAACCAAGACCTACCAATCATGCACAACACACTGCATCTAATCAACATGCAAGATATCATTATTGTGGTACCATTGGTCATATCTTTACTGCATGTAGAGTTAGAAAGCTTGTTGATTTAAAGATATATGCATGGATACCGAACTAACATCTCAGGACCTTACAAGAAATGGGCACCAAAAGTTTTATCAGGAGATTCTTTTGTAGATAGAACACCCAATGCATGCTAGAAGCAAGTGGATCCTCGACAATGGTTGCTCACGGCACATGATCGGTAACGCTTCATTATTCGTAACACTGTCAAAAAAGAAAGAATGATACGTCTCCTTCGGTAATAATCTTAAAGGGTATATAGTATCGACAATATTAGTAAGGCTCCCTATTCTGTAATTAAAGATGTCTGTCTAGTAACCGAGTTAAAACATAACCTATTCAACATAAGCCATTTATCTGATCATGATTATGGTATTAACTTTGTCAAGGACAAATGTACTATAGTTGATAGCTCAACTGGTTAATACTATCTTTGAAGATATTAGAAAGATAATATATATGTTTTATATCTATTGGAAGAGGCTAACAAAGTAGGTAGATGTTTAATCGCCAAGAATGAGAGTCAACTATGGCATATGAGACTCGATCATACAAATATGGACATAATTTTAAGACTATCTACAAAGAAGTTGGTATGAGGCTTATCGGACATCACTTTCAAGAAGGATACGATCTATAGTGAATGTGAGAAGAACAAAGCTACCCGATCTACTTTTAAGTCCAACAACGCTATAAGTACTACTAGACCTCTACACTTACTGCATATGGATTTATTTGGGCCTGTAGAATTGCTAGCATAGGTGATAAGTTATATGCTTTTGTAATAATAGATGATTTCTCTAGATATACGTGGGTATATTTTCTTGCACGCAAAATAATGCATTATCTGAATTCGTCTCATTTTGCAAGAAAGTTCAGAATGAAAAAGGATTCATGGTCACTCGTATTCAAAGTGATCTTGGCGACGAATTTGAGAATACTGAGTTTGAACAATTTTGTGATATAGATGGTTATCTATATGAGTTCTCCTACCTAGGACTCCGCAACAAAATGGAGTTGTGGAACGTAAGAACATGACTCTATCTGAAATGGCTAGAGTTATGCTAAACCAGTTTGGTCAACCTAAATACTTTTGGGCTGAAGCTGTCAATACAGCTTGTTATGTTCTCAATAGGGTTCTAAATCGACCTAAATCGAAGAATACTCCCTATGAGTTATAGTTTGATAGGACACTATCTGTTTCTTATTCAAAATCTTTGGTTGCAAATTTATTCTTAATACTAAAGATAATTTAGAAAAATTTGACGAAAAGGCCGATACAGGTATATTTTTAGGTTATGCAACCAAAAGTAATGGGTACCGAGTCTTCAACAAAAGGACCATGATCATCGAAGAGTCAATAAATGTTACCTTTGATGAACTGAATCAACAGACAATTGACGATGATGATGAAGACATCAGTACACTAAGTACAACACCTGCAGAACCTTTAAGCACAACACCAGCAGATCCTTCAGGCAAATCACGTACAGAACCAGAAATCGGAACCAGCTACCTTGAGAGTTTGCCTAAAAGAATAAATTTTTTTGCTGACCATTCTAAGGACTTGGTAATAGGTATTATTACCAAGGGTGTAAGTACTCGTTCCTTTAGTGGAGATATAGTTTCCTGTGTTGCATTTATTTCACATCTATAACCCAAAAATATTGAAGAAGCATGGAGCGATAATTTTTGGTTAGATGCTATGTAAGAGAAATTAAACCAGTTTGAACGGAATCAAGTTTGGGAACTTGTTCCCAAGCCCATTGATCATTCGGTCATTGGCACCCGCTGGTATTCCAAAATAAACTTAATGAGAATGGTTTAGTTACTCGTAACAAGGCTCGACTCGTAACTCAAGGATATAACCAAGAGGAAGGTATCGACTACGACGAGACCTATGCCCCAGTTGCGAGATTAGAATCCATTCGTATGTTATGTGTATTTTCATGTATTCATAATTTAAAGCTTTTTCAAATGGACGTGCTTTTCTTAACGGTTTTATTAAAGAAGTTTATGTAGCTCAAACTCCAGTTTTATCGATTTTAAAAATTCTGATCATGTTTTCAAGTTGAAGAAAGCCTTATACGGTTTGAAACAAGTCCCTCGTGCTTGGTATGATCGTTTAAGCTCTTTTCTACTTGATAATGGTTTTACAAAAGGCAAGGTTGATATTACACTGTTTATAAAATCTTTTAATGTAAATCTTCTTTTAATTCAGATTTATGTTGACGATATTATCTTTGGATCTATTGATGAATCTCTTTGTCAAAATTTTCAAAGTGTATGCAGAATGAGTTTGAGATGAGCATGATGGAAGAAATCAAATTTTTCCTCGGACTACAAATCAAACAAACCAACAATGGACGTTCATTAATCAAGCCATGTACACAATAGACTTACTAAATAATTTTGATCTAGAAACAGTCAAACCTCTTGGTACTACAATGACAACTTCAACCAAGCTTGATATTGATGAACAAGGCAAACCGGTTGACCTACGTAAGTATCGAGGTATGATTAGTATTTTACTTTATGTAACTACTAGTCGCCCTAATATAATGTTTAGTGTTTGCTTGTGTGCACGTTTTCAAGCTAACCCTAAGGAATCACACTTGTGCGCAGTTAAGTATCTTTCGATACCTTAAAGGCACTTCTTCTGTCGGCTTATGGAATCCCAAAATCACGTCCTTTGACTTAACCGGTTACTCGGATGTTGACTTTGCTGGATGCATAGTAGATAAAAAATACTTGCGACACATGTCATTTCCTAGGTAATGCTCTAGTCACTTAGTTTAGCAAGAAGCAAAATTCTGTCGTATTATCAACTACTGAGGCTAAGTATATTGCTGCAGGACGTTATTGTGCACAAATTTTATGGATGAAGCAAACCTTAGAAGACTTTGGTTTACAATATTCATATATACCCATTTTTTGTGATAACACTACCACTTTTAATTTGACTAAAAATCCTGTATGTCACTCTCGCACTAAGCATATTGAGGTTTTGCATTATTTTCTTAGAGGTCATCAAACAAATGGGGATATAGACCTTGTATATGTTGACACAGAGAACCAACTGGCTGATATCTTGATAAAACCATTAGCGGAAGATCGTTTCAATTATTTACGTTGAGAATTAGGAATTTTAGATGTCAATAATATTAATTAATTTTGTTTTATTGATTACTTTTTAATATGCAAAAACTGTTTTCGATACAAGCCTACAAAGGGTCTGTCTGTCACCACGGCTATGGCTAAAGCAAAACGGTACTTAAGCATACCCCGATGAAACTCCGTTAGCTGGGACAGTGCCCTACAGCTAATTTGAGACAATAGATGCATACCAAAATTTAATTCATAAAATAACATTAATTATATTAATTAAAATAACTAAACTTGGAATTAAATAATTGAAAAGGATTGATGAATATAAAGTGGCATTGCATTTAAAAAATACCTCAACCGAACCCCTGGCGAACTCTGACCGAATTCAGCCCGAGTTCTGTTGGTGTCGGGAACTTTTAAGTCAGAATCAAGTGGCCCTTTCCTATTTATCTCCTCCAAAAATTTCAAATCACATCAAGTAGCTGCGCCCGAACCTCCAAACCCTAGTTTTCTCCAACCCATTACTCTCAACTCTTTTGAGATTTCAATCTAAATTTTGGATTCGTGCGGAATATCTCGTTCTCTTCCATATATTCAAATCTTAGAAGGTATAACCTCCTCCTTCTCTATTTTTAATTTCGTCGTTTTAATTTTTATAGAAATAATGCCTAAGAATTTCAACCCCTTTAAGAGGAAGAAGACGACGGCTAGTGAAGAAGCCTCGTCTTCGGATCCAATCCATGAATCCCTCTTTTCACCCGTCCAAACGAACGACGGGGCATTTAATGGGTTTATCTTCCAAACCCATGATCAATCGCTATTATGGTATACAGATTTCTCGATTCGCAACATAGGCCTCGACGCTCCAATTAAATGGACTATCTTTCGTCCCATCGGACATACTTTGAAGCATTATGATTGCATAACATTGTTACTCATTCATATCCGATTGTAACAAATGTATCCGTTTATTTTACTGCAATTTCACTCTTGACACCTCCACTATTATTAGTCATCTCGCCAGAACCGATATTCAGTTCAATGATGTCGACTTAGCGAAAATTCTTGATATTCCAAATGAAGGCTCCGCTAGACGATATCACGAAATTTGAATTTCCCGTAGACGACCTTAAATAGCTTTAAGAATGAACTCTGCTCTCTAATCGAGTTCATTCTGTTAAGTTCAAAGCTGCTAATTTGAACTTATTTTTCTATAAATTGCATCGCATCGTCTACTCTATTATATTACCTAAATTTATTTCAAAGGACAGTGATTACCTTTGAGATGTCTGTCCTTTATCATATTCATAAGGGTATCCCCTTTTCTGTCCCCAAGACTATCATTCAGATGATGGATCGTTGTCGCGAAAGAAATAGAAATCTTGCTTACGCGATGATCCTCCTAATCATCTTTCAGCATTTTGAGATTGATTTATCTACTTGTACACGTGACTATGAGCCCAAGTATCTTCAACTTTCTTATCGCAGCACAGTTGTTCCTCCTACTGCCCCACCTCCATAGGACTACCCTATGTCTTATGAGGGTATTCACCAGCATCTTTTTGATTTGCGAGCGTTTATTACTGACACATCGAGGGAACGTGAGTTTCGAGATGCCAGTCGGTTTCAGGCTCTCGCAAATTACTTTGCAGATCTACGTTTTGCTCAGACTGGTCATTCTGCCAGTTCTCTTCACCGGGATCCAGCTGTATCAGGCTACTGCTATGAGGATGAGGCGGTTCGTCACTTCTTTAAGCCCGATAATGCTTATGAAAGGTACCGTGGTTCTGGTGCTACTCAACCCTTCTGGAGCTGGCACTTCTGGGCTGGTCCATCTGGACATGGTAGCGATGTTGGCGCTAATGATGATAATTTGAGGATTTTTGATCTAGACGTTATGTACTTTGTCTAGATGTTATCTAGTTAGACTTTATTTTGTCTATGTAGCTTGGAAGTGCTCCGACATTCCAAGATAGTACTCTCTTTGTTTTAGTACTGAGACTTTTATTGCTGAGTTGATGTATTTGGAACATCGAATTATTATTCTCTTATTAGTATGCATTTCAGTGTGTATCGTACTCTCTCTATTATTTCTGTATGCACTTTCCTATTCTATGCGTAGCATTACCTATCTTAGTTTATGCTTCTTACATATAATTGCCTGTGAAATACATGTTATTCTGTCTATATTTTTTGTATTTCTTGAACATTTGTTTCTTATGCATGAATTGCGGGGGAGCTTCTCTCTTTGCAATTATTTTACTAAGTGACAACGAGGAGAAATAGACCTAACATCTTATGCAGGATATAGGAATTTTTGAGGATACAGTACCATACAAGCTGAACATACAAGCTTAATAACTTTACAATTTTGATTCTTTTCAAATCAAAAGATCGAGATGTTATATCAGTCAAGGTTTGTCAATTATCAAAATGGGAGAGATTGTTGGCTCATTGGTCATGGTCGAACCTGATTTTAATAATTGATCTAACCCAATCTCGATATAAGGGCTACTTGGACGATTGCTGAGAACTGCTACCGTTCCGTTCAAGACTGAAGCCGTTTTGCCACATGAGTCTGTATTTTATATTCAATGTAATTTTCATATTTTATTGAGTCTAGGAATACGATGTTCACCGAGTCGTACTGGCAAATAGGCTATCCCAAAACATTTTCAAAATATCCTTTGTTTTAAAATAGCTCATTTTACAAAAAGCTCTGACTGTTTTTAAACTTTTCAAAAAGACCAAAAACTAATTTGCAAAAATCCCAAAAATCAAACTCTAGACCCCAGGAGTATTCGGCCCGAGTTCGGCTCGAATTCTGCCGAGTTCGGTTAGTACCCGTTGGAATTTGAACTTGGTCATCCCGTAGTTACGGATGCATGCAACGACTATTTGCAGAGATTCTCTCAAAGAATTCTGTCCGAATTTTGCCTTTGGAAAACCTATAAATAGAGAAGAGCTTCCCTCATTTTAAGACACCTCTCTCTTCTCTTCTCTCTAAGCCTACTATGGTATTCCAAAGTGTTCTAAGCTCTTTCATTTTCAAATTCCAAGCCAGTTACAATCCTCTAGTCAATTTGCTAGTATGGTATAGTCTAGAAGTTTCAGAGTGATTGTAATCAGAGGCTTAATTAAAGAAAGACTTCACAATTGAAATTGGTCGAGTACTTCGGGTCAAATCTCGCGTTGTAGAAGTGTAGAAGCCAAAAAATCAATGGGCGCCTCTTTCAACAAGGCGCCAGCATCAAGTGGCGCCAGATCACTAGGTTGCGCCAGTCTCAGGTTGTGCCTACGCCAGGGTGCACGAGCTCCACGTGGCAAGCTTACTTGAGAAACTGTAACGGCTGCCATCATTACTGACAGCTCTGACAGCTCGTAAGTCGAAGAAAATCTATTTGAATCCCGTGCAACGCGAAGCTCAAGAAGATTTTGTCAGAATGCAATTAATGCTAACAGCTAGCTCGTGTAAGTTATCAAGAAGCACGAGGATCAATCATCATAGCACAGAACAGTCAAAGGCCCAAACGTCAAGTTGTGCGCTTGTGCCACCTAGCGTGTTGGCGCCACCGATCAACTTTTGTTCAGAAGCATGATGACATAGCGCGTATGCCACTAATTTTGAAGAACGTGTCCACTATACTGCCCAACCATACGCATTCACTCACAGAATGCCACGCGTCTCAGCATTTCAAGTAACCATTCGCACAACTGGATAGAAGGTGCGCAACCTGAAGTGCGCGTAACTCAGAAAAGTTATTTCAGAACTCTATAAATAGAGTTTCAAATCAGTTCTAAAGCATCACTAATGATCATAATATCCTGCTAAAGTGCTGCTGCATTCTCCAGAGGCTTGTGTCTTCAATATCACATCGTCCAAGGGTAAAGTGATCGTATTCTGATCAAATTCCTATTGTTGTACTTCCCCAGAAATCATTATACTCTTATACTTTCTTTCTTTCTTAGTTTGTAAAATTCAAACTTTTGTTTTTGCAAACAAAATGGCGACTCTGCTGGGGATGACTTTCTCCTCCGACGAGAAACTACAACTCAATGTGATATCGCATCGATCGATAAGATGCAGAAGACCTTGGTCGTGCAAGTCGACCAAACAGCCTACGAAGCCATGATTAGTGCTGGGGGTACAGGCGTGCCACTGTGGCTGCCAAAAATAAGGTGCACACCGTATGGACTCCCAAGTCCTTGACAACACCAATCACTGCTTCTGTACAACCTGTGCCTGTTGCCTCTCTGGCACAAAACAAAGGGGAATGCCCTTTGGCTACTCCCTCTTCTTCTTTAGTTCTGAACTCGGAGAACAGCCTATATAGTAAGGCTACTAATCAGAATAAAGAAAGTGCCCTTTGGCCTTTTCCCATTCTGCGCAAGCTGCGCCTATTTCTGTCCTGGCACAAAACAAGGGAAAATAAATTTTAGCTAATCCCTCTTCTTCCCCAAGTCTGAAACTTGCTGGGAATACACCTATTTTTGTCTTGGCTTAGAACAAAAGAAAGCACCCTTTGGCCTTTTCTCATTCTTCCTGATCCTTGACTCGACAAAACTTCTGGTTGCCCTTACACCAATCAATACAAAAACTCTTTTGGGCAGAAAATCTACTCATTCTGACAGAGATAATCAAATCTCTGACGAGAAAGTAAGTTCTGTTCAGAATGACCTTTCTGCTACTCGGTTGTGCTATGCTAAGGGCACAGGAACTGGGTGCGCAGCACAAACAACCATTCTGCCTACTCCCAAGAATTTAAGTCAGGATCTGCCAACCCTGTACATCTCAAGGTCCAAACAAGGAAAGCTGCTGGTGTCTCAAACAGACACACAAGTGGCACCTATCTGACTTGTGCGCCCATCTTAACAGGCGCCAGTCAGGAGCAACTTCAGCAAGTCATAATGCGCTGCAGCTACAGTCTGCGCCAGCAGCCAACTTGCACCAGTGGAAGATTCCTAAAGTCAAGAATCCTCTTACTTATGCCAATCAACTCAGCACCTCCTTGTACACTCAGGGTACAAGACATCTCAAGAACCGGAATCATGTTCCTAATGTCATCAAGGAATACATCCCTTCGACTTTTTCTCGTCCTGTCGTTGTAACCGATCTCCATGAACCTCTTACGCAGAAGCGGAAGATTGTAAGGCCGTCTCATCCACTTGTCGCTCCACAACAACATCACTGCAATTATCACTACGAGGTAGTTATCAAATGTTGCTGCCAGTCGGCTAAGCGGTCTGTCTTCGACGATTTGAACTATTCTCAGACTCCTAAACCAGTGATAGTGGATGAAGATGAATTGTTATACGCTTCAGTCAACATGACATCCCAAAGCACTAGGGGTGGAAAGTGTCCAAGATGTAACACATCTCGCAACCCCAGTCAACAATACTTGGATCGGATCCGTGATTTCGATGAAAGGGTCTACCAACACACCAGATCAAGAAATCGAGATACAATCGGTCAAAGAATCTTTCTGACTCTGACCAAGATTCCTTTAGTCAAAGGAATTCTCCTATCCCTTGTCTTGGGGGTAGTTCCTTGTATGACTTGGATGCCGACAGTAAAAGTTCTGAGCGGACCATCTTTTCTACCAGTTCCCCTTCAGTGGCCAGAGAACTAACAACTATGTCACTAATGAAGAACAAGACATATCTAGCTCTAGCAGTCAAGAGCAGAGAATTGTTGCCTTGGAGGTCGGTTTGAAGAGCATGGCTAAAATGATGACATGTATGCATGCTGTGATCATGGCACAACACACGGTTCCACTAGTTGCAAATCTGATTCCTACCCATGAACCTGTAATAACATCTGCTCCCGTCAACCTTGGTCTGGGTAAAGTCTCCTCATACTACTTCAGTACCAGTTCAGACTACTCCAAGTCAGTCTAGCGCTGGGGGTGGTACTTATCATGCATTTCCTCCTCCTGACACACCAAATCAGTCCACTGCTCCACAACCAGTGGAAGATGTAACGAGGCAGTAAAAATTTTTGTGTACTCAGTTTGAAGCCTTGATACAGAAAGACGGTCTACAGAAGCTTGGGATTAAACAACCTTATCCCATAGAGTGGAAGGAAGTCCATTTTCTACCCAAATACAAATCTTCTATCATTATGCTGTTTGGTGGCAGTACATCCCCAAGCCAGTACCTCAACCACTTTGAGATAATGACTGATCAACTTCAGCCAAATGATGCTCTACTCACTAGAGTATTCGTAGGATGCTTAGCTGGTGCAGTTTACGACTGGTATCGTAGTTTACCAGATGGTTTCATAACCTTCTTTTCTGGATTCATACAAATCTTCCTGGAATAATTTTATGAGGGAATAAATGATATGACTATGTCAGCCCTCATCAAAATTAAACAATGGCATAATGAAACTACTGAACGTTTCATTGAACGATTTTGTCCGTGAGGCACTCAAATGCCTCTAGGAACTCCAGATGCTCTGACTATAGACACATGCAAATCAAACTTGTTGCCTATAATCAGCATATGGACTGGCTATACACAGTTTCAAGATTGGCCTTCCTTCATAGTAAATGCTAAGGCAACAGAAGAATGTCGACAAGTTCAAACAATTAGGCATTCAGATGCCTAATCTTGACAGAGATGAACGTACTACATCCAACGGTAGTAGCCGTCAGAATAACTGCAAAGGCAAAAAGACTTTGGCTAACAATTTAAAGGCAAAAAAGCTCTAGCCGTTAATATAGGTCAGTCTCAGTCAACACCTACTCCAGCGGCACCACCACAAAGGGTACCACATCCTAAAGAAGAATACTCCTTCGACGAAGATGATGTCATGAGCATATTTGATTGCTTGATTCAGAGCAATAAACTTTAGCTGTCGGACGTAAAATGGCTTAGAAAATAGGTAAAACTGATCATCCTAAATATTGTATGTATCACAGTTTATTGGACACCTGACTCGAGCATGCTATGTGCTCAAAGGAAAATCAAGAGATGATCAAATCCGACACAATCACTCTTCAACAAGATAAGAAGACTATAACTGCTAACATCATTTCTCTACAGTTTGGCAATTTTTTTGCTCAACTTTTGCAGGATGGATTCATACCTATCCGGAAAGCTACACTGGAGATCGTCAATCTCCCAGATGCACGAACTGGTGGTCTTGTACCTTTATCATCCGAGAAGGGAGATTATGTGGATCCATCCTGATTTGGTGGCTGACTTCGAAGCACCTTCTTCATCTACAAAGTCCAAGAAAGCAGCCAAATATAGGTCATATCATATAACTTTATTAGGTGAACACTGTCTTCTACCTTTAACTGCTACCTTCACCTCGACGGTAGATTCTTCTTCTTTTTAGAGATAATGCTGCCAAAGTTAGAGGCCAATTACCAACCAGCCTTCCATCTATATAGTCAACAATCCCGTGAACTCATGATGAAGATGGGATATGATCTACAAAGGACTCCCGGCCTGAATCGGAAAAGGATCTCCTGTACCTGTTTCTCTATGCCTTTCACACAACCAATCTCGTATTGGTTTGGGTTTCTGGACAGATTCCTCATCTTGTCAAAGGAAGTTGTCCAAAAGCAAGATCCGGACAAAGAGTTGCAATATGGTGTCCTTCGAACCTATATCCGAAGAAGAAGCCTTAACTGGTACCAGGTCTGGGAGACTTTACCTGAGAGACTATTCAGAAGGTCAAGAGAGCCCTGCTCCTGCTTTGGAGGCTCTGTCACTACCACATTTTTGGTTTGAGGGTATTTTGGTCATTTTGACCTTTTGGTGATTTTGAATTTTTATTAATTAAATGTGTGCTAATTGTTAGGTTGAGACTTGACCTATAAACTTAGCCTAATCTAGATTAGCCTTGGGCTTAGTGTATTGATTAGGGTAGCCTAGTAATGACAAGGTTAATAATATATAGATATTCTAGGTAAGATATTTTACCCTTAGAATATTTGTGAAAAAGAAAACCCTATGACTAGTTGAACCAATAAGAAGGCTTAGAATTGGGTGGACAACTCCTAGCCACTCATCTAGACCTAAAACCTAACCCTAATTGATCTATGGCAGCCATCAAACACCCCCCCTCTTCCTATAAAACATCCTTAGCAAGGCCTTAGCCTCCTTTTTCTTCTTGCTTAGAACCCTAAAAGTTCCTCCCCAAATTCCTTCCCCTAATATCCAAATCAAGCCAAAATTGGTCCTAATCAATTGCATCATCACCTTCAACCATAGTGGAAGCTAGTAGGTACTTGCTAGCTAGGATTTGAATTACTTTGGTCAATTAAAATTCAAAAAGCCCTCAACCTCACCCTTCTCATTGAGATTCATTCTCAATAGGTAAATCCCATGAAACCCTTATAAAATCATGTTTTATTTTCATAGATGCATGCATATAGGTATACCCTAGCTGTAGAGTTAGTTTGGTGCTAGATAGTGTCCATTTCGTGTCCGTATTGGACACGTATAGTAATTTTAACAAGGTGTTCGATGAAATATTTGTGAGAAATAAATTGTTTTAATTTCAGAATCTAATTGAATAGAAAATTAGGTTATTATTTATAGATCACAAATCAATTCGACTGAGTTAAAGTTAAGGTACTTTTCGTGTCCAAAACGGACACGCACCATGCGCGCACTGACATTACACAGTGTTTCTGCTACCCGATCAGCACTGTGGACACGACACGCCACATGGCGGTGTTCCACTTGGCATAGACCAAGGGGCAGTGTCTGACAACACCCCCTTGAGTCTCGTGTCACCTTGTGTCGTGGAGGAGAAATTCTATGCGTACTGGTTTTGTACACAGACTGTGCACACAATTTTGCTCTCTGATACGGGCTTCCCATATGGACACGGTGACACTTGGGTTCGTGTCAGGGTCCTAGGCACGTAGCCCTATGTTGGGCAAACTCAGGGACACGAGCACGTGTTATGAATCGACTCGTGTCGTGTGCACGAGGCCACGACACGCGTGCACGAGCCAGTCTTCACTTCAATTCTGATACACTGCTTTTGCATGCTTGGACACATTTGTGTCCACTTGGTGGGACACAAACACCCCCCTGACACATTAACATGCGACACACACATGTGCACATTCAACTTCACATTTGCACAAGTATTCGAGAATTAAAACCCAAATCCATGTGTGTTCTGATACCAGTGCAGTGCACGTAAATTCCTAAATGTAATACCTGAGATTTAGTTAGGTGTTAACTGAGATTTAGTTGTTATTAAATTGGTTTAGATTTTAAATGTTGAATGTGTAAACTGAGACTTCAGTTATGAGAAATGGGTTTTGATTTCACTATTAAATGTTAAACCTGAGATCTTAAATCAATGTAATATCTGAGATTTCAGTGAAACTGAAAATAGGTTTTTGATTTCTGAAATGTTAATACATGTTATATGTTTAATTCCTATATGAAATCTGAGTTAGTTGATAAATGTTAACTGAAATAGGTTTTGGTTTCGAAGTGAATTGAACTAGTGTAAAAACCTGAGTTGGATTGATAACAGTTGAACTAAGATTTCAGTTATGTTTGAATTTGATTTTGATTTTTCAAATGTTGAAGTGTAACCTGAAATTGAATGTAAGTAACTGAGATTAAGGGGTAAGTGTTAAACTGAGGTTTAGGAATATTGAATGTGTAAACTACCTGATTAGATTCAGTGAATTCCCTAGCCCATGTTTCTAGGATTAGTTAACTTTTAAACTGAAATTTCATATGTATATAGATGATAATGGTGTGATTGGTTAACCTAAATATTGTTTTCAAATGAGTTGATTACAACTGTTAACTGGTTTGGGGTTAAGGGAGTTAAAAACTGAGAACCAGTGACTTGTTGACCTAATGTTGCCTATGAAAATTCTGAGTTATATGATAACTGAAAACACATTTAACTTGTAATGATAACCATGCCGTGTTGCTCTTTAACCTTAAACTCAGTCCATAGTCCATAGTCCACACACACACACACACACACATTTCACTCTCTAATTCCTTCTTCCTTCTTCAATATATATGTATATGTATATGTTGTTCATATATATATATAGCTTCCCTACGTAATTATATACATATTGAATATGTGAGTGATACCTATATGTGCAATATAGTGTATATATTATAAATGAGTATTGTATAAGTAGGGTTGTATTGGTAATGGTGTATAGGCCTAGAGGTATAGTGTTGGCTTAAAGTTGACTAAACCTAGCTAGTTGATTTCAATTGACCTAGTTGACTTACAGTTGACCAAACCCTAAGGTTGACCCAGTTTGACTAAATGTTGACTTGGGTTGACCCAGAGTTGACCAAGTTTGACTTTGACCTAGAATGCCTAAAAATTATGTAGATTGCATTACAAACTTCATTACCTTATGTTAAACACATTGTGACCTGTGTTGCTCTAAATAGGACTCATCTACTGTCTGGACATCTACATTACCAGATACTCAGGATATCAGGCAAGTACATTCTCTGACCGTTTCATATTTGCTAGAACTTATATTCCTGCTCTAGATTACTTTACTTGTATGCTGTCACGTTGGTAACACGGATTGGTACTATATGGATATTTTCATGAGATGTTATCTGTAGCTCCCCTTCCTAAAATTTTCACAATATTTTTATTTATTTATTTGATTTAAATGTTGATTTTTTGGAATTTTATAAATAATTATTTATTTAGTTATCACGGTAGAAGACTTTAGCCATGGTTGAGTTTTGAAGTACAAAATGACTTTAAATCATGGCACGGATAGTGCAGTCGCGTGCTTTGACTAGTGTTTAGCCATGGTAGAGGAAGACCCAGCCATAAGTGTGTCTTAACTAGAAAATCAGGCCAAGTTGCGACTTAACCCCTATAAATGGTTTAATTATTTATTAATTATATTATTGACTTATAGGAGACCCGATCTGTGTCGATTTAGCCCGAACTGGGCCCGAACCGAATCCAAGCCTTTGTAGGTATGAGACCAAAGACGACCATGTGGGCATATTTTATGTGCGTACAAATATTTCTCAAATTATTTTAGGTATTGATGTATTTTTAATTTTTGAATATTTGTACAAAATTGTATTTTATTATTAAATATTGTTTTACAATATTTGTATAATTTTTTGGACCTGGGTAAAGGTGAATAGTATGGACTCACTAAATCACCATTTAATTATTTTATTATTATTTTGTGGTGATTAAATAAATATATTTATTACTATTAGATATTATTAATATTGATTATATTTAAAATATTTTATTGTCTATATGGAATTGGTGGTTGTTTGCCATGAAATAAAAAGCAGAACAGTTTTATGGAAGGACTGGACTTTTACTTCACGTTACAAACTCGCTTGTACAAAGAAAGCCTAGGGACGAAAGCCTAGGTACAGCAATCTAAGTATAATTATTTATTTTTGATTCTGGGGGGTGACGATAAAGGCTCGGGAAAGCGACGGCAGCTCTGCCTTACTCCTTGGACGATCGGACGTAGCCTTGGCTCCTGCGACGAGATGCTTGGCGTTGACGAAGAAATGCTCTTCTTGCTCTCCTCGTATTGCTCTTCTGGCTTCTCTCTGGATTGATCTCTGTGTATTTTTCTCTCTTGTTATTGGAGGAGCCTCTCTCTGTATGTGCGTTTCTTTTGCAAGGGAATGGCACCCTGCTATTTATAATAGTGGGGGGCATCATTAGGGTTTGCAATGATTGTCCATTCTCAAAGTGGCGGCGGCCTGATAAGTGATCAATCTGGGCCATTAATCTTGAGCATGAAGGATCTGGGCCATTAATAGGATTATGCCAAATCATGTCAGTCATTAATGTTGATTGCAATAAATCTCCATCATGATGATTTGCTGATGTCCGCAAATCTAAGTGAATCAATTTAATTCATTCTCCGCCACGTGTCCCAAATTATTGGGATCTGACCCAAAAT
Source organism: Iris pallida (assembly GCA_029216955.1). Lineage (NCBI taxonomy): Eukaryota > Viridiplantae > Streptophyta > Magnoliopsida > Asparagales > Iridaceae > Iris > Iris pallida. Next base: position 13,169,022 of record JANAVB010035420.1, read on the forward strand.
TTGATTATCTTTAGGACACGTGTCCTGTCATCATTGTTGAGCCGCATGATGAGCGTTCATATTTGGCCGCATGAAGGTCGTCATGACCGAGCCGCATGAAAGATTTCATGACCGAGCCGCATGAGTAGTCTCTATACTCGAACCGCATGAAGGTTATCTTGACCGAGCCGCATGAATATGTTCATGACCGAGCCGCATGGGGGTCTTCATGGCCGAGCTGTATGAGAGTCTTCGTGCCCGAGCCGCATGGATTTCTTTCATGACCGAGCCCATGGGGGACCTTCATGATTGAACCGCATAGGTTTCTCTGCACTGGCCGCATGAACTCGTCTAGTCTGGCCGCATAAACTTGCCTCGAAGCTGTGAAGATTTTTCCAGTTCCCTAGGAAGATAGTGCTTTTGTGTCAGCCATTATGACTACTTTACGTCAGGGCTGTCAGCTGTCAGCCGTCAGAGCATTAATTGTGTTTGAATGACGCTGGGTACACCTGTTCTGAATAGACACGTGGCTTCCCTTGTGGGCCGCATGGAGTCCACTCGAGCTGCCTATGTGTTTGAGCCGCATGGGACTCCTGAGCCGTATGCGCTCCTTGGCCGCATGGATCATTTTTCTCTTCTTTTTCATGCTTCTACAGTGGTGTATATATATATATATATATATATATAATATATATAAATCAGGATATATATTGAATATATAGGCATGTAAACGTATTTATAATTTATTATGGTACATACATGAATACATGTTGTACATATACATATAGGTGTGTAAATACATTTATAATTTATTAAAGTATATGCATATATACATTATATATATATATATATATATATATATAATATATATATATATATATTTATATTATATATTTGTAGGTATATAAATATATACTATATATGTGTTTATGTGTATGTATATATAATATATTATATATAGATGTGTGTGTATGTATATATATATATATATATATATATATATATATATATATATATATATATATATATATATATATATATATATTAAAAAAAAGATATATATTTTTATATATATAAATATATATATATATATATATATATATAATATAATCTATAATATATATTTATTTTATATATATATATATATATATATATATGTGTTATGTGTATGTATATATAAATATATATTATATAGATGTGTGTGTATGTATATATATATATATATATATATATATATATATATATATAATATTTTTGTATGTGTATGTATATAATATATATTATATATATATTATATATATATTAGATATATATATATATATATATCTATATATATATATAATATATATATATATATATATATATATATATATATATATGTAAATACATTTGTGCTAAATAAGTTAGCAGCAAGACCAAGCCCAGCAAAAAGGCCCGACCCTATGTTTCCAGCAGACCCGAGCATACTCCCAACCGAGAGTAATCCCCACAACTCCTTCTCAGCGGAGAGACATATATATAAACGTATATAGAGAGATGGAAATCAAGAGAGAGTGATCGAGAAATAAAAAACCCTAACCACCCTCTACACGCAGACACCCCACGACCTCCCTGCCACCCAGGCGAGTCTCCCCGTCGCGGTACAGCCGCCGGACACCAGCCAGAGCCGCCGGAGCAGTGCGCGAAGCAGAGCAGCAACACAGCAGTATTGGTGGAAAAGGCGCAACTTTGAAGGTAAAGTTCACTCTCATCTCGCAGCCAATGACCAACTAAATAGCACTTTGCAACACAACACGTAGGCCTCGACTCCTGTGAAATAGTTTTTGATCTAGGTGACCAGATCACAAGAAATCCGAGGTTGAAATCTCGGGAAAACCAGTTTTTTTAAGAGACAAAAACAGGACAACACCCAAACCAAACCGAGTTTTGGAAGGGACTTTGTGGACAGAACAGTTAGGATTTTCGAAATCCATTTGAACACGTTGTAGACAACCTAACCATGATGGAAACCATACTTTTAGCTTTTACTTTAATTGATTATATTCCGTTTTATATCAGTTCCAAAATCAAGAAAAATACGAAAAACAGTTTTAAAAAACCTAGAAAATCTTTCGATACGACGTACGTCCCGTTAATCCGGGCGATGTGGTCATACTCTGTAAGCATCGAAAGGCACTTACGGGTATTGCAGACGTGACTACAAGAAATTCGGGTTTCTGTGACAAGTAATTTGACAAGTGTAAAACTGTCACTGAAAGGGATATTTTTGTGACAAATAAATTTTGTTGTCACTCATAGTTTGATTCTGTGACAACAGTAATTTTCGTCACACAGTTAAATCATTTAGTGACCATGTTTTTATTGGTCGTCACTGAAATAAAATTTAAATTTTAGACTTTTGTCAAAGACAAGTTATGTGTGACGAGTGAAAATACTTGTCACTTAAGGTATTTTTATAGTTACAAAAAAAATATTATTGTCACATAAAAGTATTAGCCACAAGATTTAAATTTTATTCATGTCACTTAAAAGTATCTTTTAGTTACCAAATAATTGTATGTCACACAAAAGTATTAGTAACAAAGAAAAATTTATTTTCTGTAACAAAAACATAAAATAATTTTAAAAATGTTAAATAAAAAAATCTATATCAACAAATATAGCAAGCATTGCTAAATATTTTAAAATAAAAACAATTAGTACCCAATTTTTGTTGTTTTTGGTTTAGGAGGCAAACCAAAAATTTCCCGAAATCAAAATTTTGGAGACTGTTGAGTACAAAACCCCCGAATTCCTGTCTGTTCCCAATACGAAACAAACATCTCCCTTCCTCTCGACAGCCAGTCCCAAATCTGGTCGATTTATAGGGTTTCCATCTCAGAAGAAGAAGAAGGAGCATTGGTGCTCTCGAATGGAGAGCGTTCGTCGAAGTCGGCTATGTCCAGGAAGGGCCATCTAAAGGTACTCACCCAATCGTTCATCGATCCTCGACGAGAGGGACTTCGACGAGGCCCTGGTCCTGCAGCGACGGGAGTACCATGCCATCGTCTCGTCGTCGGTTGGGCCGGAGTACTCTGTTATGGAAGAAATTTAGTGTCGGTTTGTTTTTCTTGATTTTTTTTCCTCATTGTGTGTATAATTTATTTCACGAAGCCAATATTTTTGCATATTCTACCATTAATCCCTGTTTTGATTTTTTCGGCTAGGGTTTGGGATAAAATCTTGGGGAGTTTATGGTTAATTTGTAGATTAGGGTAACAATTTGCATATTCTTGAAAAAATCGTTTATTTTCCCATGTTTTGGTGTTCAAGAGAATTTTGTAGAAAGTAAATTATGAAACATAATTGTTCTTGCATAATCGTTTATAAATTCACCTGAAAGAAGCAGTAACTATGATTCAAAAGAATATTCTAGAAGTAGCTTAGAAACAAGTAAATTGATTGTAACCTGTAAGTGAATGATTCTTATAAATTATGGGTAGTTTTGTTGAGACGATACACATGGTACATATTGTTCATCCAGTCAATGATTTTCACTTCCTTGATTGTCTAGAAATAGGAAAGTAAGTAGATTCGGTGATACGACTATTTATTCATGCATCCATTGAAACTCAACAACAACAAGAAAAACAAGAGAACAAACCCTATTTTCCAAATATCCAGTGAAATCAAAGAGCAAAATTTAATAACAAGTTTACGACAAATGGAAGCAATCTATTGTTTCCTCTTGCTTTCAGGTGGTAAATGGGTTAGGGGTTAGGACTATCCAATCCACTTGATTTTTGTGACTATAGATAAGCCACTTGCATTGGATGTCCCTCTTCTGATTAATCTAAGATGCTTTCGTCATTCTGAAACCGAAAGAGGGGAATTGCACGTCAGAGAAGTCCAAGTTCGGTGAGAATTTGATCCACCTCATCCCTATTGCTTGTACTTCTATCAACTGATTCCAATCATCACAAGAACTACGGGTTCCTTCTGAGAGGATTTACTGTGAAATGAGTCGCTATTTGTTGAACCATATTGTACATGAACTGGGTGGCCTTAAGATTAGCGCTGGATCCCTAGAAGCATTTAAAGATGAACAAGCAAACACATGGTGGAGGTAACTGCTAATAATAGGTCTCTGTAGAAATCCCTACCACTTCAACCTCTACAACTGCCACCTCCACAATTATCACCTTTGCAACTTATGCCTTTGTTGTTACAACCTCCATATCAAGGATACCCATGTACAGTTTGAAAGGTGTTTTTGTTGCTATTGCCATCATTGTCAAAGCTCTGTACATATCAAATTTCAAACTTCAACACCTAATCCTAAGCCATGCTATGTAGTGCAGCTCAACATCTCCTTTTCTCTCAATTAAAACCGTAAAACAACCCTAAAATTAGCTATCCAAATCACCCCCAACCCCCCATTGTCCTAATTTCTTAGGTAACCATCCGATAGGTAAAATATTTCTTATTTTTTTCTAAGTTCCTAATATCCTCCAAAACTAGAAGATTGGCATCGGTTGCATGATTGTCTTGCATGACCCTAGTTATGGATGAAGTTCACTAGGCACATTCAAAATGGGGTTCCATGATGTATCTCGTTTACAAATGATAGTCTTAGTTGACGAGACTAGAGAAGGCTAGCTTCTTAAAACATGTAGATAAGCTTTGGAATATAAAAGAATTAGTAGGATGAAAATATGAAATGTTAGTTTCAGTAAATTTAAAGAGGAAATTAATGAATAGTCCATATTCACTGCCTAAAGATACCTAAAAATGATAGTTTCCACTATTTAGGACCAATCAATTATCATGATGTAGAGATTGACAAGGATGTTGTTCATGGAATAGAGGCAGGATGACTGAAGGGAAAAAGCTTCATGAGTGCTTTGCGATTGCAAGATACATTTGAAATTAAAAGGGAAGTTCTTTAAGCAAACAATAAGGCAGGCATGCTTTATGAGTCTGGATGTTGGGAAGTTAAGAAACATGTAAAAGCAGTAGATGAAAGGAGGATGGTAAGTTGGATGAATGACTCCAGGAATACACATTAAAAGATAGATAATAACTTAGTGTATATGTGTGAAGTTGGAGGTGGCTTCAATTGAGGATAAGGCAGGAGAAATCGTTTGGGATGATTTGCACCGTGCAACTTAGACCAATTGATGCATTTTAAGCCTGCTCCTATTTAGCCTCCTAACTGTGATGTATAGCAATCGAAGCACATGGTACTTTTAGATAACTTGGCACATCTTTGGTCGAAACTTGATAATAAAAATCGTGATTTTTAGGTACATGGACGGAATTAACTATGAGCTATCTAGTCCATATCAAAGACATTGAATTAAATGAAGATAACATTAGTTTGCAATTAAAGCTGCTCCTTTGAATTCGGTTTACACAAGTTATGTGTGGTTCACTTTCTCCCTGTGGGTTTTTTCACTTGTTACTGCTGAGAGTAGTAGGAAGTGGTTCACCATCGTTGCTGCTACTGTTATTGGTCCTCGATCACTGCTGCTGCTATCACCTGCCCCCTACTAGTCTGGGTCAGTTTGGGATCCTGGCTGGCAAGCATCTCGATGCTCAACTGGTTCAGTTAACTTAAGAAAGTGGCTTATGTAACATGTGCTTGTATGAGTTAATTTTAGATTTTTAACTAGCAAATTGCAGTTCATTTTTGTCGTTCTCTCTCTTTTAAACATTACTTCACGTGTTCATGCTCGAACTTTGGGTTTCTTGTGTTATCCTATGACTGGTAATGTATTTAAAGCTTAAAAAGGCTTTTGTAATAAGAGTCTCATCAAAATTCGCATGGACCATGGAATTCTTCGTGATAGTGCTAATAATAATTTTTTAAAATAAAAACTGTAGAAAAATATCTGCATTTTACTAATTAATGATAATTGACAAAACAATTTTTGCTTCTTGTAAATGTTTAAGCATATAGTGCACATCATATTACCATAGCATCAGAAATTAGTTATAATTAAATTTATCATACATTTTCTGTAAAGTTCTTCTTTTTTCTTAACTTCCTGGAACAATTTCTTAGATGTATACTTGTAAATCATTCTTTCAAAGCTTTTCTCTTTAATAATCCACATATACATCATGCAAAGGTTTGCAATTATGTTGCAGATTGTTTCGCAAGTTAAGCATCAAAATTTCTGCTATCCGACCTTCACCTGAAACAAGCTTGTGTTGTATAAGGTCGAAGTCCTTCGACAGTGTGACAATTGACTGGTAGAAACTGATCTCCAACAGACATAAGCTTTCTCGGTTACAGTTTTCATTTATTTTGTTCTTTTGCATGCTGTTGTGTTGCAGTTCCTTTCGAAATAGAGAGAGAATAACCTTTGATCATTTGGTTTCCATGAAGAAACCTGGAGAAACAGCTCTTGTCAAAGTATTGAGAGATGGTGTAGAACATGAATTCAGCATTTCTCTGCGACCTGTGAGTTTGGATGTCCAATTCCTTTATGACCTTCTTCCTTTGATTCTATTTGCATACTTTTGCTGCTTATACTTGTAATCATGGTTTAAAGTATTGGCCGATACCGATACGGTTTGGCATGTCCCGATCCGATACCGACCGATATTCGATACTGACTGATACATTGGGGGTCTCTTTTCCGGTCAATTCGGCAAAGAAAATTAAACGAAAAAGACAAATCAACAAGGGTTTAAAGCATAATAAGGTTGTAAAAGCATATAAAGAAGAAAATCAATCTATTGTATGTAAACCAATCGGTAAGGGTGACTACTATTTCATTTAATTTCAAAACTAATAAGAAATAACACTAAAATACTTAAAATTATGCATAAATGTATAAAATATATGTTTTAAATGTAAATAATTGATTAATAATTATTTGTTTTCTGATACATAAAAATTCGATACTCCGATCCGAAACCGCTGATACTACTGATATCGCTGATACCAATACTTAGGAATAGTCCGATACCAATACTGTGAACCTTGCTTGTAATAGTATCATTAACTGAAATAATGTTGTATGCTTTTAATGTACCCTGAGCAATTATCAGACTTCAACTTGGTAATAACAGATTCACTAGATGAACATATATGACTTGCTACTTCTCGTCGATAGAAATCTTTATCAACTTCTATTCCGTAGTTGGTATGCTACTAATGCATGTAGCTGAACCAGTAACTATACCATGTAGAACATGAATTTGGCATTTCTCTGCGATTTGTGAGTTTGGATATCCAATTCCTTTATAACCTTCTTCCATGGATTCTATTAGCATACTTTTGCTGCTAATAGTTCTAATAGTATCAGTCACTGAAATAGTGTGTATGCTTTTAGTGTACCGTGAGTAATTAATTACCAGAATTCAACTTGTAAATAACAGATTATCTAAAGGAGCATATATTAATATGACTTATCACTTCCCATTTCTAGAAATATCTACCAACTTCTGTACCAATGAGGTATTCTACTAATGCGTGTAGTTGAGCCGACTATACCATCTGCCATTTTTTTCCTCTACTTTTTTCTTCTTTTTTTATAATAACTGGAAATTACCAATCTTACATTAAATCAAGGAAGGATAGATGAGAGTCTGCTATGAAACTGCATTGCTGTTAGATTAGGTAGTGACATTTGTTAACTTTATTGGATTAACATACTCATTTTTGCTATTTTGCAGTTACCCCCATTGGTTCCAGTTCATCAATTTGACAAATTGCCTAGTTACTACATTTTTGCTGGTTTTGTTTTTATTCCTCTGACCCAGCCTTTTCTCCACGAATATGGAGAAGACTGGTATAACAGCTCTCCTCATCGATTATGTGAACGGGCATTGCGAGAGCTACCTATGTGTCATCAATCTTACACTAAATATTAGATTGTCTCTGTGTCATTAATAAGGGCCATTTGTAACTTCACAGTTCATCTGCTTCCAAACTGGAGGTCTTCAGACACACCTTTATTGGGTACATTTTTCTTTGTTCCTTGTTACTTACAGTTGTGTTATATGATCCTCATCCTGTTTCGACAAGAACTGTCCTTAGAATGAGCAAGGATGAAATCTCCAGGCAGAAGGCTTGTCCTACAATAAAAAGCTTGGTGGTATGCTCACTCCAGCGATCGGGAAACTAAAGCAAATTAGTGCTATGTAAGTTCATTGGCTTGACAACTTGATAAATTTACATGCACACGCTAGAAAAGATTTTATTTCATCATTTACAATCTGTTCACTTATGTCCAGAATGTTGATTGGTTGCAGCTTCACTGGCAACATCCCAACTGAACTAGGCAATCTTGTAAACCTCTCATTCTTGTAAGGATCGTAGTCTTGCTTAATCTTTTTATACTTATATTTTCTATTAGAATTAGGTAATGTCCAATATCATAAGCTACCGCTTAGGTCAGGTCCTCTGCATAGAGGCCACGTCTTTGTTCACCATAAAGTTCAGATTGTATCCGTGTCAGGTCTTCCATTTGTTTAATAGGTATTAGGTAGTAAAGAGGATTTGTAGTGAATTGTTAGAATTAGGACTCCCATTTGTTTAATTTACTAGAGCAAACCATGTTACCTGTGAAAGCAACTCATAATCAACTTAGAACTTAGAAGTATCAGAAGCTAAGTCAAAACTTTGAACTAGGGACCATGTTAGTGTACTACCTTGCCTGACATATATCAAAAATGACACACACGTCAAAATACACTACTACACGGCAAAATATGTCAGGATAAATGTTTTATTAAGTTGAAATGAAGTTGTCCCAAGAAACACCACCACCAATTCCTCGAATAAATTAAATTTGAATGTGAGAAGGTGTTATATTCATCAATAGTACAATATTGATCTCATGTCTGTAGTATCATATATAATTAGTTTGTTTCTTCCAATTTCTTCTTATAAGTTATAAGCATATACATTCAAATTTCCAAAAAAAATTATATGATGAGGGCTCTTGGTGATACGAGGATAACAAAATCTGATTGATTTTGCATATCCAGACTTATGATATATAGAAGGCAATGGAAAGTTCTTCAGCAAGGTTTTCTTTTTCCTCTGTACATCATCCCAAGGAAATAGATGTTGATTTCAAACTGTAGCTTTACAGTATATAGGAAAGTCGGATACTGCTGGCACTTCATTTTGTTGTCACTTTGCTACTATGTTAAAACTTTATGTTTGATTTAGGTTTTCCTTGGAACTTATGTTTATTTCATACTAGTCGGATACTGCTGGCCAATATGAACCTTATTTTACACAAGCATTTTAAGACTTCTGAACTTCTCCATTAGACTAATAAGAAAGTTATATTAATATTTGTATGATATATTAATATATTCTTGCTGATACAGAATAGTGGAAAATTGGGTATTATTTTCTTGCTGTTTAATAATCCTTATGTGGGAAACAGTAATAGGCAGAGAACATCTATTGTTTTATGGCTGATTGAAATATCTCAAGGGTTTTTCACTAACACAGGTAAATATGTGACGTATACATTCCATTTGACTTGAACTAGACTCAGATTTGTAGAAGAATTATAATTATTTCTGCACCCTCCTTATCCTCTAATATGACATGTTGCTTTCTGATTCCATTATTGTCAGAAATTGCAGGTCTTTTTGGCCCACAGTGGATGGCTTGACAGTGGAGGGCTTGACACAAATCGCTGTGAGCTTCCTCGACTTGTTTTTATGCCTCTTGTGAAAAGAGATTGGGCTTCCAACATTCACAAAAAGGGAGATTAAAGCAGTCAATTTATTAGGCGTCAAACAGGTGAGCACCTTTGTGACATTTTGTTCTGGTGGTTGTATAAGGAGGCGGACTCTAAGTGGTAGGTTAAGTTTTGGTGGTTGTATAAGGAGGGGGACTCTTAACTCGCATCATTTGGGATTTGAAGGACTTCTTCGCAATTATCAAAGATTTGTATCCAAGTAGTGTGGGTTGAGTAAGGTGTTGGCAGAATGTGTAAACTTGGTCTGAACTTGTTACAGAGCATCTGTTATACTTGTTCAGTGTAGCCATGTAAAGGATTTTCTTTCTTTTTTTGTAGGAACTGGATAACCTGGCACAGAGGTTGTCAAGAAAAAAGATGCAGTGTATGTGGTTTTGAAGAAACCTTTATTTTTCCCCCCTAAATTTTCATGGCTCATAAGTTAATGGTCTTTTATTCTTGCAGGATGTGCCTAACAAGAGTTTTTTCCCCTTTCTGATGTGCAGCATTAACTCACAAGATGCAGTATTAAGCTGGAAGCGTGACATATTCTCCTTTCAATTAAAAGCTTCTTGAAGCAGAACACGCATTGGATTGCTAATAAAATGCCATCAGATTTCTAAGTTACCTGGTCTGCAGGTTCGGAATTGTTATCTAGTTATGGATAATTCAATCTGACGAACATTTTCGTACGAGCAAGATCACTAGAACTGATTCCATCGAGTCGATCACCAATCACCATAGAACGCATTGGTTAACCTACTCGATCAACATTGTACTCTGATTCTACCTCCCTTTAAAGAAGGTCAGAATTCACTAAGCTTGGTTCTTTGGACTTTGTCTGTTATTATTCTTTCATTTTAAGTTTTTATTTATAGAGGTAAAGTTATTTTGTATATTTTAAGAAGTTTACATAATGTTGTGTTTAAAATCTGTATAGAGCCCGCTCCTGAGCCTGCTCAGCCCTTTTTCTAAGTGCTGACTTTTCCTTTTAATGTTTCTTTTAATGTTTCCCTACTCATATCCTAATTTCCAGTCTTACCCAAGCTTTCATGAGACTAACTTCCCTGCAGCTCTAATTCACCAGCCTTTCTACTACCATGGTGCAACTGATGCAACAACTTACACCCACCAATCTTCAGTTCCTTCTGTCTCAAACTACTCATCACCATCTATGAATTATGATTCTGGTAGCATCGGGAACCATGTTGTTCCTACAGTCCCAGCTGCTCCCTCCTACAAGTATGATCCCAATTATCAGTCGTTCGTGGAGAAGATTGCCGAGGCTCACAAGGCAGCGAGGTTTGCTGTTGGTGCCCTTGCATTTGATGATGTAGCGATCGCAGTGGATTTCCTTCAGAAATCTCTAGAACTTCTGACCAATCCTTCAGCTGAAATACAGTGATCAGATTGTTTTGCTCATAAAATTATTGTACATGACTAAATTTGCAATATTGACTTGTGCATGTATTTCTCCAAGTTCTGATTGTAAACTCCTTTTTGGTGCATTGAAAGAGTGATAAACTGAAGGATTCGTAATCTTATTAGACTACGATGAAGTCACTGATTGTGCTCGTTCTTTCAAGTGTGGTGCATTGAATTTTGTTGTTGATATATACTCTCGTCTTCGTAGCAGTCTTATGCTTTTCTACTTGATTGTTTTGATGGTATATATCTATTACCATTTAGCATGGCTTCTTACAAATATTCAAATAATCTGACCCAAAAATTTGTGATACAGGCTCTGATTGTTTTACCATTTAGCATGGCTTCTTACAGGTATTCAAAAAGCGTAATAAATTTAGTCATGGTAAAAAGAGTGATAAATTTAGCATGGCTTCTTACAGGTATAAAGTGTACACTACGGTGACAACATTTACATTCACTAAACATAAAAGTATATAGTAACAACAATAAAAGTGTTACTGCAAGTGTTTACAATGATGGCATGTACTTGTCACTAAACATATACGTTTATTGTGATAACAATAAAAGTGTTACTAAATTTTTTTTGTGATATCAAACGTCGTCACAAAAATAATTTTTATTTTTTTGTCAAAAAATATAATTTATTTTTAATTACCATAAAATGTTATTTGTGACAATATCGTGCGTCACTTATAATATTTTTAGTGACGCATTTGTTGTCACGGAAAGTTTATTATCACTGACAACATATTCTTGTCACAGAAGAGAACTTTCTGTGACAAGGACTTTTGGTCGTCACTTATACTTTTAGCTACGGAGGTATAGGCTACGAAAGTAAGTCGTCACTGTACTCGTCACAGAAGATGTGTTGTGACAACTTTCATAACTTCTGTGACAACGTTACATGTCACAGAACATCACAGAAACCATATTTTCTTGTAGTGGTGTGGGCTTTGACGGAATTCAAATTGGTCGCGTGTGCGCGACGAATTTGATGTGTATCCGTCGAAATTCATCGTATCGGCCTCTATGCAAATTTCCTAATTACTTTGTGGATGTTTGCCCGATCGAGACGAACATGCCAACAGGACCGTATCATTTTTTGGTCCTGTCTGCCAAGTTTGGTCCAATTCTGAGACAGTTGATTGGATCACCGTTTTGCGGGCCCCACGATCCAATTCAAAAGGCGATTTTGTACACGGCCTACCGGAATCCAACTCTGGACATACGGTTGGGTTTGTAACATCAAAACAAATCCGTAGACATATAGTTTGACGACTTTAGAGACCATGCACTCTGGCACTTTTTCGGTGCAAAGCGGGTCCAGCGGCGGATACCATTTTGGTTCGAAATTACCGTTTTGCCCCTGTGTCCAGAATTGGACTTAAGGATAGGCAATCCTAGCTAATTTGACTATTCTGAGAATGTTGTCAATATTTGTTTCAGCTTTCGGAGACAGTTGTGATGACTTGGACTTTATGGCTTGGCAGTTGACTATATTGTTGTTGGATCTGCGTGCAACCTCCAAGCAAGTATACCTTGCCTTCCTCTACAGTTTTATTTACATGCATTGTATTTTATTTCCCTAGTTTTGGTTGTTTATGGACATGTGATTTTCGTATTATATTCTTTTGAGTTGTTTTCATTGCATATAGCCGTGTTCATGTTTGGTCTTGTGGTCCACACTTGGAGTTTCTCGTCAGTACCTTGCTTGAGTCGTGTCATAGAATGAGTACGTGTAATTGAACTGCTAATCCTTGATATTATTTTCTTGGCACCTGAGAGTCCACACTCGGGACGAGGGTGTTTTTCTTGATCTGTTTACATCCGTAAGTCCACACTCGGGACGAGGATGTCGATTATTTGCACCAGAGAGTCCACACTTGGGACGAGGGTGTTGACTTGACTTACACCAGAGAGTCCACACTCGGGAAGAGGGTGTTTACATCAGAGAGTACTCCACATTCGAGACGAGGATGTTATACTTGCACCAGAGAGTCCACACTCGGGACGAGGCTGCCTTGCCGTGAACTAACCAGAGAGTCCACACGTGGGACGAGGGTTAGTACTAACCAGAGAGTCCACACTCGGAATGAGGGTTAGTGCTTAGTTCAAACCCGTGAGTCCATACTCGGGATGAGGGTTGGTTCTTCCATTGATCTCGTGATTATCGTTCATCCGGCAGTTCATTTATGCGTAGTTGTTCTAGTGTTCGTGTGTTCGTGTTCGTAGTCATTTGTCGTGTTCCTATTTTTCTTTTTTTTTCTTGCACATGATAAAACCGTTAGATAGGCATTTATATTATGTATCTGGCTATGTCCTCTGAGGACCTGATGATCGCTTCAGGTTTAGCGATTGCATGGAGTTAGCTAGTAGTTCTGGATGGCAGAGGATTTGCGGTTCTTGTGAGATTCAGGTATCATTATTACGTTTGTTATTCTTTCGTGCTCTACATTCCTTATCATGAGTTATCCTGTTTATTGATTCAGTTTAGAGACTCTTGTTATTTTCTTTGGAGTCTCATCGGACATATATGCTAGTGGGCTGCAGACCACGATACATAGTGTTCATTCATGTTTATTATTCTTATTGTGGATTGAGATATAGATTTGTTTGCCATAATTTGGCAGCTTACCCTAACCGTGACAGCGTTTACATTTTTGAGTCGGACTGGAGTCCGCTTGATACGTAGCTGGCTTGCTCACGAGCTCGCGTACGAAAGGCGGGTGCGGGTCATGACAAATTTTTTTGTTGGCCCATGCAGGTCAGAGCATATCGTATCGGTTACGTAACTGTACCGGTACGAGCCTGCGAATATGACTAAACCTTAGAAATCTCAATCCACTATGCCTTGAAAATTCTCTTAGAAATTCTCTACGTCTTTGAAAACTCCAAATTTGCTCTCGATTATACTTCCTTGCTTTCCGTACCATTGATTCTCGTCCCTTTTATTTTGAGGTGACGAACGATCGTGCTGTCTATAATCTATCAGAAATTCTTAAATTATAGTATATATTGCTTGATTATTGAATATTAGGTCATTTATAGCTATGGGGGATTAAAGATACCATATGACCTAGATATTTTGGTAGAATTATTAGCCACTACTCAGAAGGATATAAGTTTCTAGTGACTGGTACTTGAAGGAGTAGTGTGACCCAAGGTGGGTAGAAGTCCTTCGGAGTTATAAAATGACTAAAAAAGGTCATAAAATATTTTGGAAAAAAAAATAAATTTGAGGAACTAGTAGACTTTGATTTTTAAGGAATAGTTGTGAATTGGAATTTCGAGGACGAAATTATTTTAAGGTGGGTAGATTTGTAGCTCCCCTTCCAAAATTTTTTTGTAATATTTTTATTTATTTATTTATTTAAATGTTGATTTTTTTGGAATTTTATAAATAATTATTTATTTAGTTATTACGGTAGAAGACTTTAGCCATGGTTGAGTTTTGAAGTACATGATGACTTTAAATCATGGCACAGATAGTGCAGTCGCGTGCTTTGACTAGTGTTTAGCCATGGTAGAGGAAGACCCAGCCGTAAGTGTGTCCTAACTAGGAAAACCAGGCCAAGTTGCGACTTAACCCCTATAAATGGTTTAATTATTTATTAATTATATTATTGACTTGTAGGAGACCCAGTCTGTGTCGATTTAGCCCGAACGGGGCCCGAACCGAATCCAAGCCTTTGTAGGTATGTAGTGAGACCAAAGACGACCATGTGGGCATATTTTAGTGTGTACAAATATTTTCCAAATTATTTTAGGTATTTATGTGCATTTTTAATTATTTGAATATTTGTACAAAATTGGTATTTTTATTATTAAATATTGTTTTACAATATTTGTATAATTTTTTGGACCTGGATAAAGGTGAATAGTATGGACTCACTAAATCACCATTTAATTATTTTATTATTATTTTTTGGTGATTAAATAAATATATTTATTACTATTAGATATTATTAATATTGATTATATTTAAAATATTTTATTGTCTATATGGAATTGGTGGTATATATATATATATATATATATATATATATATATATATATATATAGATATATATATATATATATGTAAATATCAGGATATATATATTGAATATATAGGCATGTAAACGTATTTGTAATTTATTAGGGTATATACATGAATACATGTGTACATATACATATAGGTGTATAAATACATTTATAATTTATTAAAGTATATGCATATATACATATTATATATATATATATATATATATATATATATATATATTTTAATATAAATATATATATATATATATATATATATATATATATATATATTATATATATATATATATATATATATATATATATATTTTATATAAAAAATATATATATATAAAAAAATATATATTTTATATGTTTTTATATAAAATATATATATATTATATATATATATATATCTATATATATATATATATATATATATATATTTATATATATATATATATATATATATATATATATATATATATATATATATATATATATATATAAATGTGTATGTATATATATATATATATTGTATATATGTGTAATATATATATATATATATATATATATATATATATATATACTATTTAATCTATATATATATATATATGTATATATGTGTAGGTATATATAAATATATATATATATGTGTTTATGTGTATGCATATATAATTATATATTATATATAGATGTGTGTGTATGTATATATATATATATATATATATAAATGTATATATATATATATATATATATATATATATATATATATATATATATATATATATAAATATATATAGTATATATATATATATATAAAAAATGTAATATATATATATATATATATCTATATATATATATAAAAATGTATATATATATATATATATATAAAATATATATATATATATATACTATATATATATATTATATATATATATATATATAATATATATATATATATATATATATATACATTTGTGCTAAATAAGATAGCAGCAAGACCAAGCCCAGCAACGAGGCCCGACCCTATGTTTCCAGCAGAACCGAGCATACTCTCCAACCCGAGAGTAATCCCCACAAGTCCTTCTCAGTGGAGAGACCATATAGATATAAACGTATATATAGAGAGATGGAAATTGAGAGCGAGTGATCGAGAAATAAAAACCCTAACCACCCTCCATACGTCGACACCCCACGACCTCCCTGCCACCTAGGCAAGTCTTCCCGCCGCGGAACAGCCGCCGGATACCGACCAGTGCCACCGGAGCAGCATGCGAAGCAGAGCAGCAACACAGCAGTAGCGGTAGAAAAGGCACAACTTTGAAGGTAAAGTTCTCTCTCATCTCGCAACCAATGACCAAACTAAATAGCACTTTGTAAACACAACACATAGGCCTCGACTCCTGTGAAACAGTTTTTGATCTAGGTGACCAGATCATAAGAAATCCGAGGTTGAAATCTCGAAAAAACCAGTTTTTTTAAGAGACGAAAACAGGACAACACCCAACCCAAACCGAGTTTGGAAGGAACTTTGTGGACAGAACAGTTAGGATTTTCGAAATCCATTTGAACACGTTTGTAGACAACCTAACCATGATGGAAACATACTTTTAGTTTTTACTTTAATTGATTGTATTACGTTTTATATCAGTTTCAAAATTAAGAAAAAGACGAAAATAGTTTTCAAAAACCTAAAAAATCTTTCGATACACCGTGCGTCCCGTCAATCTGGACGACGTGGTCGCGCACCTGTAAGCATCGAAAGGCGCGTACGGGTATTGCGGACGTGTGGGCTTTGACAAAATTCAAATTAGTCGCGTTTGCGCGACGAATTTGATGCGTATCCGTCGAAATTTACTGTATCGGCCTCTGTGCAAATTTTCTAATTACTTTGTGGACGTTCGCTAGATCAGGACGAAACTTGCTGCCAACTGGACCGTATCATTTTTTTGGTCCTGTCTGCCAAGTTTGGTCCAATTCTGAGACAGTTGATTGGATCGCCGTTTCGCGGGCCCCTACGATCCAATTCAACGGGCAATTTTGTACACGGCCTACCGGAATCCAACTCTGGACATATGGTTGGGTTCGTAACATCAAAATGAATCCGTAGATAGTATAGTTTGACGACTTTAGAGGCCATGCACTCTGGTACAGTTTTTCGGTGCAAAGTGGGTCCAACGGCGGACAACATTTTGGTCCAAAATTACCGTTTTGCTCCTGTGTCCAGAATTGGACATAAGGACAGACAATCCTAGCTAATTTGACTATTCTGAGAATGTTGACAATATTTGTTTCAGCTTTCGGAGACAGTTGTGATGACTTGAACTTTATGGCTTGGTAGTTGACTATATTGTTGTTGGATCTGCGTGCAACCTCCAGGCAAGTATACCTTACCTTCCTCTACAGTTTTATTTATATGCATTGTATTTCATTTCCAGTTTTGGTTGTTTATGGATATGTGCTTTTCGTTTTATATTCTTTTGAATTATTTTTATTGCATATAGCCGTGTTCATGTTTGGTCTAGTGGTTCACACTTAGAGTTTCTCGTCAATACCTTGCTTGAGTCGTGTCATAGAACGAGTACGTGTAATTGAACTGCTAAATCTTTGATATTGTTTGCTTGGCACTAGAGAGTCCACACTCGGGATGAGGGTATTTTTCTTGATCTGTTTACATCCGTGAGTCCACACTCGGGACGAGGATGTCGATTATTTGCACCAGAGAGTCCACACTCCGGACGAGGGTGTTGACTTGACTTGTACCAGAGAGTCTACACTCGGAATGAGGGTGTTTATAGTCACGCCCCGACCCGGAATCACCCGAATCATCGTCCTCGTAGGGGGCGTGATGCCGCACGAGCCTGGAGTTGCGCTCGTGCAAGGCAAGATGAACAAATTCTCAAATGGTTATCTTTTGATTCGATATTAACAACGATAGAAAAATAGAGTATACGAAACAATTCTCTTTATTGATATCCAAAACTGAGATTACAATGGCTTTCGATAGCCTAACAATATATGCCAGATTGGCTACAACACTCAGGTTCTCTCTTGCCCACAAAGGATTTCACCGTTCCATACATCATGCCTTCTATATCTCGGCCAGAATCAATCCAGCTGCGTAATCCGAGCATCAATGCTATAGCACGCTTCAATGCGCTTCGGTATTCCAAGCCTCAACACGTTCAAGCAACACCTCGTCGCGAGCAATCCATTCCCTGCACCCTGCATGAAGCTGGTGGGGGATCAGTACGTTCGTCCTCGCATGTACTGAAGCAAAGATCATCTTTCCAACCCGACATTTTTAATATTTATGTTGAATCATGCAACTTAGCTTATGATCTTGATATGTTCTCCTTAGGGTCAATTTCATGGCATCTTCGAAAGCGTAAAGCATGTTAGCATAGTAGCATGTTATCGAATTGAATAGGCAAACAAACAAGCAATCTCGTGTTTGATTCGTGGCGTGACTTACCAAGTCGACGCACTTCGCCCTTGCACCGACGCAAGGTGAATACGCCGTAATCCTTCCCTGTCATGTTATTGTGCATCTATAAGCATGATCTCTATGCGGGACACATATGCGCCTACACTTTCAATCCATCGTTCCTTAACTATATGAGGGCCGTTGGCGTATCCGCGCCGGAATAGACTAAAGGAGTTCCTTTCTTCTCTCTCCTTCTTTTCTCTCTATTTGGTCGGGCTGCCCGGCGTTTCACGGGTTGGGTCACATCCCAACAACCGAAACGTTCCCGCTGCATACCATCATTTGCGGCTTTTTCCCATCTTATTTAAGGATGTGCGCCTACAATGATTATTCGATTCCCTCCTAGGCCAAAGCGGTTCCGGGGCGCTCCGGCATTTAACCGTTTGGAGGAAACACCCGTGCACGGGCTATTATCACAATTTAATCTCGAGCCCATTCCAATCGACCATGCAACGCCCTATCATTCAAGCAATTAACTTCAAACAACCAAACATAGTCTTGAGTCCGAGACTCAGACTTATCATCTCGCATCTCTTTCGCTAGCTTTCTGTGTTCTTACATTTCATACTTCGTTTCAATGATTCAATGGCATCGTGCCTCAACTCAATGCTCGTCAACCGAACGACCCGAAGGTCTTGAACACCTTTCGAGGCACCATGTCATATCCGACAGTTCTGCCATATTCATGCCACAACTGTATTCTCTCGCAATGAAGCCATCTTTTGTTATCCCGTGCGCGTAGGCACGTTTCAACCGTATATCCATGTTCTATAACTTAGCATTCAATGTTCGGGGCTTGCGTGCTAGGGCGCTCGCCTATTGTCTTTCAATGTTCTAGCCGTCTAACTCGTGCAGCAAAGGCACGGTATGGTTCGTGCACTAAGGCACTCGCCGAGTACAGTTATCCCATGTTCTTGCGGCTTGCGCACCGAGGCGCTCGCCTTTGCGATATCAAATGTCCTATAGCGACTCGTGTATATGATGCATTTCAATTATTCCTAACTTAGTGTTCGACTCACACTATGATTTATCTTCCGATCGGACCACGCCTGTGGCGTCGATAGGTTAACTTAGCATACAATGATATATTTGACTTATCGAATGAAGGAGTAAAAAGAAGTCAATCCTCCCACCTTGAGTCGATACGCCTTCGTCGTTTTGCCGAGCCGATGCGGCTCGATTTCATAACTTTGTTGCACGACTACTCTCCTGACTTAGCCATTCGAGCACTTCGTGTTTCATTGGTTATACGTCTGATTTGCCTTAGCGTGCCCAAGTCTCGGCCCGTCGCAAGGCGACGATTTCATTTCGCGGACCCCTTACTAAATATTGCAAAAGATCGACCTCTAATATTTTCCCGTCAAAGTATAACCTGTACACGAAACCAACTAAAATCAATACTTGCATCGATTCGACTTGCGTCTTGGTCAGATTCGATTTTTTAGAATCTTCGAGACGATTCAACGCACTCATCCTTCGGGGCAACGCGGCGCTTCGCATCGATTCAACTCGATGCATTCTTTCGGGGCAAGACAACTCTTCGCATCAACTTAGTTTGATGCGTTGCTCGGGACAACTTAACTCTCGTATCATTTTGCATCGATATATTTCCTTGCGTCAACGTGACTCGTTGATTCAACGCTTCAGCGTAATGCGCCGTGCGGAGCGGGAAATTACAGAATATACCACTCAAAACAAGGTTCGTCCTCGAACCAAAACCAACACTCTAACTAAGTGTTTTATAGACCGTATCACAATCTCGTCCCCCTAATGTTGTTCTGTTTCACACTATCTCGCAAGCTTTTCATTAACATTTCAAAGTCATCCCTGCAGCTCGATTTGAATTTGTGTAAAACTCGATTTGGATCCGTACCTATATTCAAGGCGTCCCGAAGATATATGTATTTTGACCAATTCCAGTGGTAGCAAATTGGAACAAGGCTGACAGGTAAATTTCAATCCTATGCTTGCCATCTCGTACTCTCGATCGGACTTATCCTTAGCAATTGTTCTTGAAATTTCATCGCATACGTATATTCGGTACATACGTGATTCATTCAATAAAGTCACTGCACGCGACGCGATTCAAAATCGCCTTTCTCATTTCGTATGTTTCATCGGGACTATCAATTCTATGCGTCGCGTCAAGCCGTCGTGCATCAGATCGCAACGATCCTTCACAACGCCTTGCGTTCAAAGTCGTCACCCAACTATTTCCAAAGTTTGGCTATGCAACTTAACTCGATACGATTTCCTTTGTTGACTTGCAAATGCATCAACATTCAGGGCTACGCCCGTTAGGTTACTTACATAGTCCCCGTGCTTAACTTCTCCCGACGCAACTTTAAATTGACATTGTACAAAGGCCATAATCTATCCGACATGAAAGTTTACATCAAGGCGACGGTGCTCAAGGCAACGATCGCCTTAGCACGAAGGTCTTTACGACGCGTCTTACATTCAGTTTTCTAACGAGTAGGAATTCACTAGCCAAATTCCCAACTTATCCATCTCGCAACATCGAATGTAAATTTCGATTCACGCAAGCTCAATTGCAAGGCGAATTCGAATCTAACGACATGACTCGTAAGTCATTCCCTTATCATTCCCTCTCGTGTATAGTACGATTCTCGCACTCGCCTATCCGAATCACCAAGTCCGTTGGTGAATTCTTTGTTCGACCGTCGACCAACATAACCATTCAAGTATTCATCCGACGAATACTCAAAATCTAACTTATCATTCTCAATCGAAAGCTGTTCCAACAATTCTCGATCGCCTAGACTTATCGTCAACATGTACCGTGTTATATTTGTTATCGGTACAATCTCATATGCGATATCGCATGGGTCATCTTACAGTCTGCAACAATCAATTTGATTTGGCGGTCAAGTCTTCTAGGGTCAGCTGTCCCGAAGCTACGCTCGATAACTGTGGATCATCACCGAAGGATAGTTTACTATGAACCATGCTATATCTTATTTCGGAGCCAAATCACGTTCCGACAATTCTATGCGACTACCCAATTTCGGATAAAACTATTTCTATCAGTGCAACTGATGCACAATTATTCTCCGAGTCAAGTCATGCACTGCCGTCGATGATTCCGTAATTTACGAAACATCTACTCGCATCAAGTTCGAGTCTATCTTATTCACGGGTCGACACACGAGATGCTATACGCATCGAGCAATCGTCGATGACTTATAGTCTCGTCTTGATAAATCACAAAATTTACGATCAACCAAGTTCGTTCATTCTCGTATCGTTACTTACAAAATTTTTGATTGCGCAAGGCGCACTCCATTTTGTATTCTCACATCGTGCTTACGTTTTCTTGGGTATCGATCTTGATAGTTCATATCAATTTCGATAGCAAGTGGGTCGACTTCGAATCCGTTTCAACGTCGACTTAACTCGCATCGCATACCTCCAAGTTCGTTATAAACTTTTCTATATGCATCAACTCATTTTCTGATTCACCGCATCCCGCTATACTTTGATCGCGTAACTGAGTTACCGATTATCCAACATCGAGCCCTCAAGTTATATGATCACGCCCTCTAAGTTTCGCATGTTTTCCAGTCGTACTCAAATGAGTGTTGCCATAGCGAAACCAACTATTTCTTAGGCACGATTACTCACGTCAACCAACTCTTCACCGAAGTCGCAATTCGTACGATTCGATTACAATTCGCATCGCCTAACATTCCTATCAAAATCGCAAGTCGTGCGATTCGATTCGTCTCGCCCAACATTTATATCGAGATCGCAAGTCGTGCGACTCATTTGTAAGCTCGAGTATTCCTTTCCCGTCGATCCGATTATTGCATCAAGGCATAATCGTTTCGCTAGTCTCGGTCGTCCGACCGACTTATCATTCTCGTCCGACGTATTGTTCATCGATACGCGTCTCGCCTTATCGTCCCAACCGATTTTCGAAGAACACTTGCATCAACATACCGTCATACAATTTTCCAATCGAGTCTCGGAACTCCCCCGTCCGTTGCGGACAATTCTTCCGCAATTCTCACAATGCGTCGATACAATTCATCGCACAAGTGATATACCATATACCACTCGAAATCGAGTCATTCATCGCCTACGTGGTATGGCATATACCACTCAAAATTTAAGCCATTTCCCTCGTGCTATACTTTGTATAAACCAACATTCTCTTTCGACTCACGATTTCCGCAGTGATCGTGCTTGATCACAACCGTAACTTTGATTCTATCAAAATCTAACACAACTCGGTCAATATTCTCGTTTGCCAACATAAGTTTGGTGTGCAACCGAACGATTCGTTCTATCGATTTATGATTTCAATTATTTTCTTACGTTATATCTCGTGCAACAATTTATTTAGATATGCGTTGCACCCCGTGCAACAAATTTTACTTTCGATACGCGTTGCACATCGTGCTACGATTTATTTCCGACACTTTTATTTCACTTTGTACAACGACTTATTTCCAATTTCCTTTGCACTTCGTGCAACGATTAATTTGATATGCGTTGCACCATGTGCAATGATTTTACTTCCAATACGCGTTGCACATCGTGCAGCGATTATTCCCGACTTTCCAAGTCAATGCTCAATCCGTTTAAAATATTCGGTATTGGCTTATCACTTCTCACTTTCATTTTAACGCATATTCACATTAACTCGCTGCACTTCGTGCATCATTTTATTTCTCATTCAACATGTTACATTGCAACAATATCTCAAATCGTATCTCACAATTTGTTACGCTTGTAGCAACTAACATTTTTACGGCTCGTTGCATTCAATACAATATACCCTTCGCGACTTTCTTAGCAAACATCATGAAATTTCCAAAACACATGCAGCAAAATTTTACGATTTGTGTTAGACTTATTGTATGGAACATCCAGTGCGGCATCGAGTAGAGTCAAGAGTGATATCTAGTGGTGGTGGACAACTTTTCGAACTGTAATGAAGCGAGTGTCCAGAGGAAATTGAGCCTATTGCTCTGATACCAATTTGTCACGCCCCGACCCGGAATCACCCGAATCACCGTCCTCGCAGGGGGCGTGATGCCGCATGAGCCTGGAGTTGCGCTCGTGCAAGGCAAGATGATAAGTTCTCAAATGGTTATCTTTTGATTCGATATTAACAACGATAGGAAAACAGAGTATACGAAACAATTCTCTTTATTGATATCCGAAACTGAGATTACAATGGCTTTCGATAGCATAATAATATATGCCAGATTGGCTACAACACTCAGGTTCTCTCTTGTCCACAAAGGATTTCACCATTCCATACATCAGGCCTTCTATATCTCGGCCGCATCAATCCAGCTGCGTAATCCGAGCGTCAATACGATAGCACCCTTCAATGCGCTTCGGCATTCCAAGCCTCAACACGTTCAAGCAACGCCTCGCCGCGAGCAATCCATTCCCTGCACCCTGTATGAAGCTGGTGGGGGATCAGTACGTTCGTCCTCGCATGTACTGAAGCAAAGATCATCTTTCCAACCCGATATTTTTAATATTTATGTTGAATCATGCAACTTAGCTTATGATCTTGCTAGGTTCTCCTTAGGATCAATTTTATGGCATCTTCGAAAGCGTAAAGCATATTAGCATAGCAGCATATTATCGAATTGAATAGGCAAACAAACAAGCAATCTCGTGTTTGATTCGTGGCGCGACTTACCAAGTCGACGCACTCGCCCTTACACCGACGCAAGGTGAATACGCCGTAATCCTTCCCTGTCATGTTATTGTGCATCTCTAAGCAGGATCTCTATGTGGGACGCATATGCGCCTACACTTTCAATCCATCATTCCTTAACTATATGAGGGCCGTTGGCGTATCCGCGCCGGAATGGACTAAAGGAGTTCCTTTCTTTTCTCTCCTTCTTTTCTTTCTATTTGGTTGGGCTGCCCGGCGTTTCACGAGTTGGGTCACATCCCAACAACCGAAACGTTTCCGCTGCATACCTTCATTTGCGACTTTTCCTATCTTGTTTAAGGATGTGTGCCTACAAATATTATTCGATTCCCTCCTAGGCCAAAGCGGTTCAGGGGCGCTCCGGCATTTAACCGTTTGGGGGAAACACCCGTGCACGGGCTATTATCACAATTTAATCTCGAGCCCATTCCAATCGACCATGCAATGCCCTATCATTCAAGCAATTAACTTCAAACAACCAAACATAGTCTTGAGTCCGAGACTCAGACTTATCATCTCGCATCTCTTTCGTTAGCTTTCTGTGTTCTTACATTTCATACTTCGTTTCAATGATTCAATGGCATCGTGCCTCAATTCAATGCTCGTCAACCGAACGACCTGAAGGTCTTGAACACCTTTCGAGGCACCATGTCATATCCGACAGTTCTGCCATATTCATGCCACAACTGTATTCTCTCGCAACGAAGCCATCTTTTGTTATCCCGTGCACGTAGGCACGTTTGGACCGTATATCCATGTTCTATAACTTAGCATTCAATGTTTGGGGCTTGCGCGCTAGGGCGCTCGTCTGTTGTCTTTCAATGTTCTAGCCGTCTAACTCGTGCAGCAAAGGCACCGTATGGTTCGTACACTAAGGCACTCGTCGTGTACAGTTATCCCATGTTCTTGTGGCTTGCGCACCGAGGCGCTCGCCTTTGCGATATCAAATGTCCTATAGTGACTCGTGCATATGATGCACGTATTATTTCAATTGTTCTAACTTAGTATTCGACTCACACTATGATTTATCTTCCGATTGGACCACACCCGTGGCGTCGATAGGTTAACTTAGCATACAATGATATATTTGACTTATCGAATGAAGGAGTAAAAAGAACTCAATCCTCCTACCTTGAGTCGATACGCCTTCGTCATTTTGCCGAGCCGATGCGGCTCGATTTCATAACTTTGTTGCACGGCTACTCTCCTGACTTAGCCATTCGAGCACTTCGTGCTTCATTGGTTATACGTTCGATTTGCCTTAGCGTGCCCAAGTCTCGGTCCGTCGCAAGGCGACGATTTCATTTCGCGGACCCCTTACTAAATATTGCAAAAGATCGACCTCTAATATTTTTCCGTCAAAGTATAACCTGCACACGAAACTAACTAAAATCAATACTTGCATCGATTCGGACTTGCGCCTTGGTCGATTCGATTTCTTAGAATCTTCGAGCCGATTCAACGCACTCATCCTTCGGGGCAACGCGGCGCTTCGCATCGATTCAACTCGATGCATTCTTTCGGGGCAAGGCAACTCTTCGCATCAACTTAGTTTGATGCGTTGCTCGGGACAACTTAACTCTCGTATCGTTTTGCATCGATATATTTCCTTGCGTCAACGTAACTCGTTGAGTCAACGCTTCAGCGTAATGCACCGTGCGGAGCGGGGCATTACAGTTTACATCAGAGAGTCCACACTTGGGACGAGGATGTTATACTTGCACCAGAGAATCCACACTCGGGACGAGGGTGCCTTTCCGTGAACTAACCAGAGAGTCCACACTCGGGACGAGGGTTAGTACTAACCAGAGAGTCCACACTCGGGACGAGGGTTAGTGCTTAGTTCAAACTCGTGAGTCCACACTCGGGATGAGGGTTTGGTTCTTCCATTGATCTCGTGATTATCGTTCATCCAGTAGTTCATTTATACGTAGTTGTTCTAGTGTTCGTGTGTTCGTGTTCGTATTCGTAGTCATTTGTCGTGTTCCTATTTTTCTTGTTTATTTTTTTGCGTATGATAAAACTGTTAGATAGGCACGTATATTATGTATCTTGCTATCTCCTCTGAGGACCTGATGATCTCTTCAGGTTTAGCGATTGCATGGAGTTAGCTAGTAGTTCTGGATGGCGGAGGATTTGCGGTTCTTGTGGGATTCAGGTATCATTATTACGTTTTTTATCCTTTCGTGCTCTACATTCCTTATCATGAGTTATCATGTTTATTGATTCAGTTTAGAGACTCTTGTTATTTTCTTTGGAGTCTCATCGGACATATATGCTAGTGGACTGCAGACCATGACACATAGTGTTCATTCATGTTTATTATTCTTATTGTGGATTGAGATATAGATTTGTTTGCCATGATTTGGCAGCTTACCCTAGCCGTGACAACATTTATATTTTCGAGTCGGGCTGGAGTCCGCTTGATACGTAGCTGGCTTGCTCACGAGCTCGCATCCGAAATGCGGGTGCGGGTCGTGACATTATCCCCCTCGGAAGCATCAGGTACTTCATGTCTTGTGCGTTTCACTTACATTATGTATCGTCATGCTTCACTATACATGTATACTCTGGAGTTTTTTGTACTCTCATGTTCACAGAGCCGCCATGAATCAATTTCACGTGTGCTCTCATCTATGAGGCAGTAAAATCTTGAATCTTAACGTAAGATGTATTGTGCTCACTCCTGTCCTGACTGGACCTGTTGATATATTACAGAGGATGAGGCTTTCTGCACTACCTATTATGGAGCAGCCCTAGACGAAACTAGAGAGTTGGACTCTCAGGAGGACCCAGCTATAGCTGATGTTATCACCCCTACTGTCTAGACTAGTTTAGTTAGGCTTTATCTTACTTATATTGTCATTTGGGTTTGAGTTGTATTATGTTTTTTATTGTGTTATTTAGACAATTAGACTTATTTCCCTTTCTGTTTGTACTTCCTTTGAGATTTTCATATTTATGATATCGTGCTATTTCTTCCTTGGATGTGATTGAGACTGTATTCTGTATTGTTACCTCTACTCGGAGTGTATATACTGTATAGATACCTTATATTGTTAGATGTTGTGACCTAGGACCGCGTTCTACCGTCGACACTGCGGCATAGGCTGGATGTACCCACTTCTCGTGTCCTTACTCTAGGGTGCAGGTCGTGACACATTTTTAGTGGTGGCCCATGCAGGTCCTAGATTTGCGGTGGTATTTAAACTAGAGTATCACTACAGCTTGCAGTAGGATTAGGATATTTTGAAGGTACTCAATCATATTAGGAAAAACTCTTAATCAGATTCTTTTTATCTAAATTTGCTACTTATTGTCTTCTCTTGAATATAAACTGTCCTCCTTTGCTATTTCGACTCATTCTCAGAATTGCCTCTTGTTTAATCTGTCTCCAGGATGGTTGAGACACGATCGCAGCGCCCCACCACGGGAGTTACGTCAGAGAGGTCTGCCACTTCTCGTCCAGTTCAGCTAGGACCTGAGATGGCAGCTCCCTTAGTACCTACTCAGGTTGGAGTATCTGCAGCCTTCGAAGGAGCACCTCCACCAGTTCAGAGGCAGACCCCAGTTATTTTGGAGGTTCTTCAGCCACAGTAGCAGCCACCTACGGGGATGGTTGATGCGGGCCATCTATTTTCTATTATGGAGAGGATACTGGAGTCCCACCAGCAGTAGCAGCAGCGTCAGACTGCCGACTTCCGTCAGGGTATAGACGAGGCTCACCAGCTGGTCCGGACGACAGTGGAGATGGTGACCATCCAGGGAGCAGCTCTGCAGCAGCATCAATACCAGCCGAGGACGCCGGGCATCCAGGAGTTCCAGAAGATGCGTCCGAGGGATTTCTATGGTACAGAGGGCATCCACTATGCGAACGACTGGATAGAGCATATGGAGGAGATATACCGGTTGGCAGAGATACCACTCCAATTTCAGATCGAGGCGGCAGCCAGCCAGATGCAGGACCTGGCCCGTACTTGGTATCAGACAGACCCCCGAGTGGGAACTCAGGGGCAGACTTGGATAGCATTCAAGACGCTGTTCAAGGAGCAGTTCTTCTCAGATGTAGCACTGGGAGGCATAGAGCAGCAGTTCGAGAGCCTGGTTCAGGGGAACCAGACAGTCGGGGAATATGTCGGAGAGTTCTGCCGGTTGAGCAGATTTATTGAGGACTTGAGCGAGAAGACGAAGGCGAGGAAGTTCCGTAGGGGCTTGATCAGGGAGGTCCGGTCATTGACTAAGAGTGACCGGGATGCCACCTTCGTAGAGATCTTAGTAGGAGCTATGGCGGCAGAGGACGACTTAGAGTTGAAACTGAAGAGAGGTCGGGACTTTCTTGGAGCCAGTAGCAGTGGAGGCCAGACCAAGAGGCCCCACTTTCAGTGGCAGTCTCAGCTGAGGCCGTTTCAGCAGCAGGCTCAGGGATAGGGCCGTACACATTTTCAGCAGGTGTAACAGCAGCAGCCGAGACAGCAGCAGTAGGCTCAGAGACAACAGTCCACCGGTTGTGCAGAGCAGCTCAGGGAGCCGAAGCCAAGGCTTCTGTCGGCCAGCAGAGGGGACCAGCCCTGCAGACGCAGCAGCAGAGGTTCGGCCAGCATCAGCAGCAAGCCAGGGGAGGCCAGCAGGGACGAGCATTCGCCACGATAGCAGAGGATACGGAGGCCATTAGAGATCTTATTGTAGGTTCTGTTCTTCTTGGCTCCATTCCAGCTTTTGCCTTGTTCGATTCAGGGGCTTCCCATAGCTTTGTGTCAGTATCTTTCGCTATTCGACACCATCTTGCTTCTGAATCATTGCCTAGGATTTGCAAGATCACGATCGGGGGTGGTATTATCCTCGTCAGTGATATTTACAGGGATCGGAGAGTATTTTTGGAAGGCCGAGAACTAGATGTGAGTCTGCACGTAATGCTACTACCAAACTACGTTATAGTACCCAGGATGGATTAGTTGAGCAGGCACCATGCCAGTATAGATTTCCGCGATGACAGAGTTCTTTTCTGTCCGCCAGGAGAGCCATAGTTCGAGTTCGCCAGACGGGAGGCGGAGCAGCGCAGCGGAGTCTTCTGGGGAGTTGCAGTTGAGGAGCAGACAGTGCCACTTGATAGCAGAGTTTATGGATATCTTTCCGGAGGACTTGCCAGGACATCTACCGGACAGAGACATTGAGTTCTCTATACACTTAGTGCCTGGTGCAGAGCCGATTTCTCAGCACGTCTATAGGGTGAACAACAGCAAGTTGGTGGAGTTGAAGAAACAGGTGGATGAGTTGCAGGACAAGGGCTTCATCCGATCTAGTTCTTCACCATGGGGTGCACCGGTGCTCTTTGTACCGATAAAGGATGGGTCGGTACGGATGTGTATCGATTACAGGGCACTCAACAACCTTACGATCAAGAACAGGTACCCCTGTCGCGGATCGATGATCTCTTTGATCAGTTGAGCGGAGCTAGGGTATTTTCGAAGATTGATCTGAGGTCAGGTTATCATCAGGTGAAGGTGAAGAGGGAGGATATCCCGAAGACAGCCTTCAGGACGCGGTATGGCCAGTTCGAGTTTTTGGTGATGTAATGCCCCGACGATATTCATGAACCAGATGAACAAGGTGTTCCACCAGTACTTAGACAAGTTCATGGTGGTGTTCATCGATGATATTTTGGTGTACTCGAAGACTGTGGAGGAGCATGAGGAGCATTTGAGAGTGGTTCTGGAGACTCTCAGAAAGGAGGAGCTTTATGACAAGCTCTCGAAGTGTGAGTTCTTCCTAGACCGAGTTGATTTTCTGGGTCATGTTGTGACTGAAGAGGGGATCTCAGTTGACCCGAGGAAGATCACGAAAGTTGAGGCATAGGTAGCACCAACTTCAGTTGCGGAGATTAGAAGCTTCCTGGGATTGGCAGACTACTATAGGAGGTTCGTTCAAGATTTCTTTCGGGTTGCAGAGCCATTGACTAGGCTGGCCCGGAAGGATACAGAGTATATCTGGTCAGAGGAGTGTCAGGTCGCTTTTGATGAGTTGAAGAAGCTGTTGACGACAGCTCCAATTCTGACATTGCCATCAGGATCAGGCGGGTTCACTATCTACAGTGACGCCTCTAGAAAGGGTTTGGGTTGTGTCTTGCAGCAGCATGGGAAGATAATTGCCTATGCTTCCAGGCAGTTACGTTTGCATGAGAAGAACTACCCTACCCACGATTTAGAGTTGGCGGCAGTTATTTTTGCCTTAAAGTTGTAGAAATACTATTTATACGGATAGCGTGTGGAGATCTTCACTGACCATAAGAGCTTGAAGTATGTGTTTACACAGAAGGAGCTCAATATGAGGCAGCACAGATGGTTGGAGTTGACGAAGGACTTCGATATTGTACTGCAGTATCATCCAGGGAAGGCCAACGTGGTTGCTGATGCTTTGAGCAGATATCCAACAGCCATATGTTTGACAGCATATCGTCACTTGCTAGCAGATCTGGAGAGCCTAGGGATCGAGGTGCACTACAAGAAAAATGACCATTTACGGCATGCAAAATGTGCCGTAAATGATCTTTCACGGCATACTTTTTTATGCCGTAAAAGGTCATGCCGTAAATGACCCTATTATTTACGGCACACATTCGAACGCTGTAAATAATCATCGCTATCCTTTTACAACACGCATTAGAACGTTGTAAATGACAGCTGCTTTCTTTTTACAACGCACATTAGCATGCCGTAAATGATCTTCTCCCATTTTTAACAACGCACATTCTAACGTTGTAAATGATCTCTCTATCTTTTTACAACACGTATTTCGAACGCTGTAACCGACTCTCTTAATCTTTTTACAACGCATTTTCGAACGCCGTAAATGACACTATCTTTTTACAACATGCTTTCGAAAATTGTAAATAATCATGTCCATCTTTTTACAATGCACTTCAGCACACTGTAACTGACCATCGTTTCATACAACATGCTTGTGGCCAGGCATTGGTTAGGACAACAGGAGCAATGCGTGCACGAATCAGGCAAGGTGGGAGAACAAATACAATATCAACAACCAAATATATAGTAAAGCTTCTGCCATGTACAACCAAAATGAGTTCCAATTCACTTTGACAGAAATGCAAGTGCCACTCACACACACACACACACATATATATAAAAATAATAATAATTCTTATATATATATATATATATATATATTTTTTTTTATATATATATATATATATATAAAAATATATATATATATATATATATATATATATATATATATATATATATATATATATATATATATATATATATTTTTTTTTTTTTTTTTTATATATATATATTCTGTTGTAATTCAAATTCAAATGGAACAATTGCAAGCAAACCAAAAATCAATAATGCTTTTGCTAAGTGCAACCAAAATTATATTTCAAATTCAAATGGTCCAAATACAAGTCTCAAAAAAATATTCAAGTGCAACCAAAATGAGAGCCCAAATTAAAATGACAAAAATACAAGTTTCAGTTGATAAGATCTCCTTGTCAGTGCCTTGCCTACTGAAAGAAAACTCACATCATCTATCTCTTCTTTGATACTTGATAAGATCTCACTGAGTGGCTTTGGGAACAATGCATTGAGTTCCTGACATTGCAATTATAACATTGTGTTAGCACCCAAAAAGAAAAACTATATGTTGTACGATAATGAGATTGAATCTTAAATTACTTTAATATATGTTAGCAAAACTCTTAACATGCAAGTTGTGTATATCTGTATCATGTTTTCTGTTAAAAACCATATTATTTCTTTCAAACCAAATTCTTTAACAAATTGTTGTCGCTATAACATACCATTATCAAGTATCATTCTCATGTACTATTTTCTTCCTCCAAAACCTCATACAAATATGGACATTCAAGAAGGGTGTCTTCTATAGACGAAATAAAGCTAAAGGTCTTATTTTTCATTTGTAAAAACTTTGTAATTTAGAAAGGTGATGATACAAATGAAAGGAGACTCGTAGAGGGACATTCGTATATATTCATGTGCATGGGGTTCCTAGAAATGCAGCAGTAGACATTCATATTTATTATGGGGTTCCTGGAAATGCATCAGTAGCTACCTACAACAACGGTAGCTGTGCAGAGCTGCAACAGCAACCTTGGGATCTAGCTCTCTGAATACGTCACCAATAAACGACATAGAAATCTACTAGATCATGATTCACGAAACCAAATAAGAACAAGATGAAAATTGACATATTTGCATCAAGAAAGAAACGAGCAGTTAAAAGTATCAAACTTCAAAGACATGAATAACTTTTCAAAGCTCATCTCAGTTTGAGTTATTTATGACCTTTGCCTACCCAAATAATCTGTTATTGCAAGCTTTAAGCTTATTCTCTAGGTTAGTGATTGTAATTCGTTTAAGTTCTTATCTTATGCTGCAGCAGTGGGCCAAGCCTCCAATTTAGTTTCCAAAAGAAGGGAAAAATCTTCCATGCCTGGAACTTTCTTATGCCAGGCATTTGATAGCCATTTCTTATGCCTGGTACCTTTAATGTTACACTAATTTCTTATTCCTGGTACGTTTAATGATATTCGGTACACTAATTCCTTATGCTTTGTACCTTCAATTTGATAGCCATTTGATAAACCATTTGATAGGCATTTTATAAACCTTTAATGTTACACTAAGGAGTAGCTCATTAGCATACCCAGCAATCCAATGCATGAATAATAAGGAACCATATATATCAAGTGGCCAATGTAATACAACAAGACGAAGAACATGCCAAAAGAAAGCATTCATCATATATAATCTATAAATACTGCATAAAAGAAAAGAATCCTAGATTTCATATAGAAGATAGTTGGAAATAATATATCTCGGAAACATAACATTCACGATATGCAAAGTGAGTTAATATATACCTCGATTCAGATACCACCACGGACTCGCCGTCATCTTCATCCTCCCTCTCCTAATTCTCCCCCAAGGAAACACTAGGGAAAATATTACTTACATGCAAATCAGAAGCATACAAGAAAACTGCAGTTGAAGGAAATGTGTATAGGGAAAGGAAAGTACATTGCATTCACATTCATGCACACAAAAAAAAACCCAGTAAAATTGAACTCAAAACTTAGTAGCTATAACAATTCCAGGTAGCTACAATCAGTGAGCAGTTCAAATTGCATATGTTGAATCAAACTTAATAGCACTAGCTATAACAATTCCATTAAGCTGTAAAGAGTAATCTAGACCTTGAAATAATTTTAAAAGTATTTTTTGGCACATGCAATGCCAAGCATCCAGCACCATGTTCCCTTAGTCTGCAATAAAAGAATCATATTATGTAATGGCATATATCAATCAATACTCAGAAATTACTACATTCAACTATGCCTATATAGCTTTACAAAAGCTAAATTGATGAGGTAGGCTATGTACTGCCCTCCAGTAATCAGCAAACAATTCATGCTCACGAGTGCACCTCAGAGTTTATGAGGCGATGCAACAAATGGGCACGAAATATCTGAATCAAATAAATTATCAATGTAGGGATTTTTTTTCCATGCATGAATATTCTAGTTAAGCATTAAACATAAAGTAAAATAGAATAAGAGAGAAAAAGCCTTAAGCGATGTCCAAAATCTCAAGTCCTAAGTAGTGCTTCAGATACA
This sequence comes from Iris pallida, assembly GCA_029216955.1. Classification (NCBI taxonomy): domain Eukaryota; kingdom Viridiplantae; phylum Streptophyta; class Magnoliopsida; order Asparagales; family Iridaceae; genus Iris; species Iris pallida. The sequence goes on from JANAVB010035420.1 coordinate 13,202,999, forward strand.
CATCTCGTGCTACAAATAGATAGAAATTGGTGTACATACCAAAAATGCAAAGTCGTGCTTCAGATCCACATCTCGTACTCTGCATAAAAGGAAAGTGACAAGTGCGGTTGTGCTCCCAGGTAGTTGTAGTCAAAGGAAGTCCCCGATTTTCACTTACTGGCAGAATTCAGGTGCTTGGACACATGCAGAAGAGCTGCGGTTTGAGTGATTCGAACTGATGCCCTTCTCGACAGCATTTCACCGAACAGTTGGTGCTCGAATCAATTCTGAATTGATTGTGAAGATCAAGGAGGAGGAATTTCTTACCGATGGGTTCAGGCGACTGTCAATATGATCGAAGCTCAGTCAAGAACCTCTCGGTGTTCTCTGGACACCAATATTGGATCCGACTTGAATCAACAAAGAAGATGAAAAACTGTATGAAGAAAATCAAGGTATGAATTGAAAAGACTGAATGGAGAAACTCACGATGACTGGAGAACTTGTCGTCGACCGGAGCTCGCGATTGCAGAGCCCAACTTCACAATAGCAGCAGGCAACATATCTCACCTGTCGGACTTGTCATGTTTTTTGCCACCAAAGCTCGACGTTTCTGCCAGAGCGTACTTCTTGGACTGACACCACTAATGAAAGGACGACCCGACCCCAGGATGGCCGTACTCGAGCAAGAGAACGTGGCACCGCATACCATTTTCATCCAGATCCAGTCTGTGTCGGCCCCTCAACGTCCACCGCCCCTCAGCGTCCGACGTCGGTGGAGATCGACCGCCCGAGAGTCGACTTCGTAGACATTCATCGTGGACTCGAACTCGCCGCCTGTCCAAGAGATCGCCGGAGACATAATCAGGGTGCTCAGATCTGACGCTTCGCGCCATCGAGCGCCGGAGAGTCGATCCTGGAGAGGACGGTGAAGAAATGGTATGGTAACTCTTCTAAATTTATTTGAAAAATAAGGAAAGGAAGAGAGACAAGGTTTAAAGGGGGAAATAAAGGAGGGATGTGAAATAAGAAGAGGGAAACCTAAAATTTTGGTAACTCTTTGACGGCATACATATTTGTACGCCGTAAAAGAGTGTCTTTTCTTACAACGATCACTAATGCATGCTATAAATGAGTGTCTTCTTACAACGCGCAATAATGCATACCGCAAATGAGACGTTAATTACAACGTACAAAAATGCATGCCGTAATTGATTTTTAATTACGGCGTACATATCAAACACGCCGTAAAAAGACAAAAATAACTCTTTTACGGCGCACATATTTGCACGCTGTAAAAAAAGGTCATTTACAACGCGCAGCAAACGCGCGCCGTAAATTGCACGCCGTAAATGCTACATTTTCTTGTAGTGGTGCTAGTGCCAGGAGTGGAGATGTAGATGTAGGGTCTGCAGATTCAGTCGGACTTGATTGAGAGGATCAAGTCGACTCAGTTCGACGATGTTGCTCTGCGGTGCATCCGAGAGCAGGCTCGAACAGGGTTGGTGGACGAGGAGTTCACTATTACAGAGGATGGCACATTGAGGCAGGGTTCCAGACTGTGTGTGCCCAGTGGAGAGTTTCGGGAACAGGTCATGCAGGAGGCCTACCGTTCTCAGTACTCTATGCATCCAGGTGCAAACAAGATGTATAGAGATCTGAGGGAGCACGTATGGTGGTGTGGGATGAAGCGAGAGGTAGCACGCTTCGTCGCTAGATGCTTAGTCTGCCAGCAGGTGAAGGCAGAGAGGCAGAGGCCAGGAGGGTTGTTGGAGCCGTTGCCTATTCCAAAATGGAAGTGGGAACACATCACGATGGACTTCGTTTCGAGATTGTCGCGTACTCCAGGAGGAAAAGATACGATTTGGGTCATCGTAGACATGTTGACCAAGTCAGCTCACTTTTTGCTATTTAAAGTGGGTACGTCTACAAAGAGGCTAGCGGAGATGTACATGCGGCAGATCGTCAGGATTCATGGGGTTCCGGTGAGCATTATCTCGGATTGGAATAGTCGCTTTACTTCCCATTTCTGGAGGAGTCTGCAGACTAGTTTGGGCACTCAACTCAAGTTTAGTACTGCATACTACCCTTAGACGGACGGACTGTCAAAGAGGACTATTCAGACACTCGAGGACATGCTGTGGACGTGTGTCTTGGATTTTGGAGGATCCTGGGAGGATCACCTGCACTTAGTGGAGTTTGCATATAACAACAGTTTTTAGGCCAGCATTGAGATGTCACCGTTCGAGAAACTGTACGGGCATAGATGTTGTACACCCTTGTCTTGGGATGACGTCGGGGAGCGAGCTATATTGGGACCTGAGATGGTTGTAGATGCAGCCGAGAAGGTGAATCTCATCAGAGATCGACTTTGCGTGGCGCAGGACAGACATCGGCATTGGGCCGATAGCCACCGTAGACCGTTGGAGTTTGAGGTACAGCTTAGAGATATGATTAGAAGTCGGATTGTTTGTTTTATGATTTTATCGATCATGTTTGATTATTATAGTTAATTTGAGACATTGATTATGTTTAGGTCGGAGATCTAGTTTTTCTGAGGATATCTCCGTCACGTGGTACCATACGTTTTAGTGGAGGTGGAAAGCTTAGCCCGCGCTTCATCGGACCTTTCGTTATCAACAGGAGAGTCGGTGACGTAGCTTACAGGCTAGATTTGCCACCTGTATTAGTGGGAGTCCACAACGTATTTTATATGTCGCAGTTGAGACGGTACGTGGCGGACCTTAGCCATGTACTCGATCATTCGGAGATCGAGGTGGGACCTACTCTTAGCTATCCAGAGCAGTCTGTGGAGATTCTGGATCGACGAGAGAAGGTACTGAGAAACCAGACGATACCCTTGGTTCACATCGCATGGAGGCATCATTCTCCAGGAGAGTCTATCTGGGAGCGGGAGGATGAGAAACGCGAGCGATACCCTTATCTTTTTGGACCTTGAGGTATGATTTTCTATCCTTCTCATCAGTTTAGTTTCGCCTTTCAATTTCGGGGACAAAATTCTTTTAAGGAGGGTAGACTTGTCACTACCACATTTTTGACTTGAGGGTATTTTGGTCATTTTGACCTTTTGGTGATTTTGAATTTTTATTAATAAATGTGTGCTAATTGTTAGGTTGAGACTTGACCTAGAAACTTAGCCTAATCTAGATTAGCCTTGGGCTTAGTGTATTGATTAGGGTAGCCTAGTAATGACAAGGTTAATAATATCTAGATATTCTAGGTAAGATATTTTACCCTTAGGATATTTGTGAAAAAGAAAACCCTTTTACTAGTTGAACCAATAGGAAGGCTTAGAATTGGGTGGACAAATCCTAGCCACTCATCTAGACCTAAAACCTAACCCTAATTGATCTATGGCAGCCATCAAACACCCCCTTCCTATAAAACATCCTTAACAAGGCCTTAGCCTCATTTTACTTCTTGTTTAGAACCCTAAAAGTTCCTCCCCAAATTCCTTCCCCTAATATCCAAATCAAGCCCAAATTGGTCCTAATCAATTGCATCATCACCCTCTTCCATAGTGGAAGCTAGTAGGGACTTGCTAGCTAGGATTTGAATTGCTTTGGTCAATTGAAATTCAAAGGAAAACCCTCAACCTCACCCTTCTCATTGAGATTCATTCTCAATAGGTAAATCCCATGAAACCCTTATAAAATCATGTTTATTTTCATAGATGCATGCATATAGGTATACCCTAGCTGTAGAGTTAGTTTGGTGCTAGGTAGTGTCCATTTCGTGTCCGTATCGGACATGTATCAGTGATTTTAACAAGGTGTTCGATGAAATATTTGTGAGAAATAAATTGTTTTAATTTCAGAATCTAATTGAATGAAAAATTAGGTTATTATTTATAGATCACAAATCAATTCGACTGGGTCAAAGTTAGGGTGCTTTTCGTGTCCAAAACGGACACGTACCACGCGCACGGTGATACCACACAGTGTCCTGCTACCCAATCAGCACTGTGGACACGACACGACATGTGGCGGCCTGCCACTTGTCATAGACCAAGGGGCAGGTCTGACAACATCCCCCTTGAGTCTCGTGTTGCCTTGTGTCATGTCGGGAAAAAAATCCTATGCGTACTGGTTTTGTACACAGACTGTGCACACGAATTTTGCTCTCTGATACGGGCATCCCGTATGGACACGGTGACACTTGGGCTCGTGTCAGGGTCCTAGGCACGTAGCCCTATGTTGGGCGAACTCAGAGACACGAGCACGTGTCATGAATCGACTCGTATCGTGTGCACGAGGCCACGGCACACGTGCACGAGCCAGTCTTCACTTCAATTCTGATACACTATTTTTGCATGCTTGGACACATTTGTGACCACTTGGTTGGACACAAACACCCCCCCTGACACATTAACATGCGACACACACATGTGCACATTCAACTTCACATTTGCACAAATATTCGAGAATTAAAACCCAAATCCCTGTGTGTTTTGATATTAGTGCAGTGCACAGTAAATTCCTAAATGTAATACCTGAGATTTAGTTAGGAAGTTAACTGAGATTCAGTTGTTATTAAATTGGTTTAGATTTTAAATGTTGAATGTGTAAACTGAGACTTCAGTTATGAGAAATTGGGTTTTGATTTCACTGTTAAATGTTAAACTTGAGATCTTAAATCAATGCAATATCTGAGATTTCAGTGAAACTGAAAATAGGTTTTTGATTTCTGAAATGTTAATACATGTTATATGTTTAATTCCTATATAAAATCTGAGTTAGTTGATAAATGTTAACTGAAATAGGTTTTGGTTTCGAAGTGAATTGAACTAGTGTAAAAACCTGAGTTGGATTGATAACAGTTGAACTGAGATTTCAGTTATGTTTGAATTTGGTTTTGATTTTTTCAAATGTTGAAGTGTAGCATGAACTTGAATGTAGGTAACTGAGATTAAGGGGTAAATGTTAAACTGATGTTTAGGAATGTTGAATGTGTAAACTACCTGATCAGATTCAGTGAATTCCCTAGCCCATGTTTCTAGGATTAGTTAACTTTTAAACTGAAATTTCATATGTATATAGATGAGAATGGTGTGATTGGTTAACCTAAACATTGTTTTCAAATGAGTTGATTACAACTGTTAACTGGTTTGGGGTTAAGGGTGTTAAAAACTGAGAACCAGTGACTTGTTGACCTAATATTACCTATGAAAATTCCTGAGTTATATGATAACTGAAAACACATTTAACTTGTAGTGATAACCATGCCGTGTTGCTCTTTAACCTTAAACTCAGTCCATAGTCCATAGTCCACACACACACACATTTCACTCTCTAATTCCTTCTTCCTTCTTCAATATATATATATATATATATATATATATATATATATATATATATATATATATATATATGTATATTTATGTTCATATATATATATATATATAGCTTTCCTACATAATTATATACATATTGAATATGTGAGTGATACCTATATGTGTAATATAGTGTATATATATTATAAATGAGTATTGTATAAGTAGGGTTGTATTGGTAATGGTGTATAGGCCTAGAGGTATAGTGTTGACTTAAAGTTGACTAAACCTAGCTAGTTGATTTCAATTGACCTAGTTGACTTACAGTTGACCAAACCCTAAGGTTGACCCAGTTTGACTAAATATTGACTTGGGTTGACCCAGAGTTGGCCAAATTTGACTTTGACCTAGAATGACCTAAAAATCATGTAGATTGCATTACAAACTTCATTACCTTATGTTAAACACATTGTGACCTGTGTTGCTCTAAATAGGACTCATCTACTCTGTCTGGACATCTACACTTACCAGATACTCAGGATATCAGACGAGTACATTCTTTGACCGTTTCATACTTGCTAGAACTTATATTCCTGCTCTAGATTACTTTACTTGTATGCTGTCACGTTGGTAACACGAATTGGTACTATATGGATCTTTTCATGAGATGTTATCCCCCTCGGGAGCATCAGGTACTTTTGCCTTGTGCGTTTTACTTACATCATGTATCATCATGCTTCACTATTCATGTATACTCTGGAGTTTCATGTACTCTCATGTTCGTAGAGCCCCATGAATCAATTTCATGTGTGCTCTCATCTATGAGGCAGTAAAATCTTGAATCTTAAAGTAACATGTCTGGATCCTTGTGTATTGATTGGGGATGGGCGAGTAGAAATAGCATGTGAATAATTCCAAAGTAGTATAATCATGTTCAACCTCTCTTGAATCACCTCCAGCTGTTCACATGTCTATCTTGTACTCTGATTCACTAGTCACTGATAGTTCTCTATTTATTGTAGATATTTCCATTACAGTTATCTCTTTTACTTCATGTATATTCCTTCAGTTATTCACATATCGTACTCTATTGCATGTTTATTATCTTTTGACATGATATGAACTACGTGAGATGTATTGTGCTCGCTTCTGTCCTGACTGGACCTGTTGATATATTACAGAGGATGAGGATGAGGCTTTCTGTACTACCTATTATGGAGCAGCCCTAGACGACACTTGCGAGCTGGACTCTCAGGAGGACCCAGCTCTAGCTGATGTTATTTCTCCTACTGCCTAGACTAGTTTAGTTAGGCTTTATCTTCTGAGTCTCTTTTTATCGACCTTCGTCGTAACAAGCCTTCTCCTTCTCCCTCTCTTTCTCCTCCTTTAGTTATCAATCTTACAAAGCCTTCAGCTAAGGCTAATAATCCTGTTGTAAATGATGTACAAATAAATAAATTAGCATATCCTTTACATTATACTGATGTCTTTTATTATACTCGATGTTACTTAGAAATGCTAGATAACTTCGAACCACTTACAATAGGAGCAGTTCAATCTTTCTAAGACAAAGTATTGTTTGAACCAGTGCAAGACTCCTTCTTAGTTCCTTCCAGGAAGAAAGATAAACTTCCTAAACTTTTTAGTAAAGGAACAGAGCATAAGACTACGCCCGAAAGCGAGAAAGAAATAACGATAACGGGAGGCTCCAACTATGTCGTTATAGTCAACAATCAAAAGATATCATTCAAAAGATGGGCTACAATTTTAAAGCTGATCAAAATAGCGGTAAGGGAAGGCTAACTCCTATTCATATCCCTGCTCCAAAAGGAAAGTCACTGTAATATTACGACAAAATGAAGCGAGGATTGGGTTATACCTCACCGATTCTGACCCCAGAAGCATCCGAATCCGATAAAGAGGAGCGATCTAACTCTTTTGATTCTGTTTCATGGGATTCTGATACCAGTGTAAGCCACGTCCATCGGGTGACACTATCTTCTAATATGGTGTCTGCTGAATTCTCAGAAGACGATGATGATTTTATTGAAGCTCCTGAAGCAGATCCTTGGGCACAAAGGATGGACACTCAATGGAAACTTGCTTTGAACAATGAGAACTCCCTACTGAAGATCAATTAATTCAGATTGATGTTGGAGAAGAAGACTCGCCAAGACCTATCTTCATCAGCAAAAGTCTTCCAGAAGCGGATAAACAACAATTAATTCATATTATTCGGGTATACATTGACGTCTTCACCTGGAGTTATGAGGATATGTCGGGACTGGATCCTCAGATTGCTACCCATAGGCTAAATATCTTGCCCAATGCAAGGTCGGTCAAACAACAACAGCGTCAAATTCGACCTAACATAATGGATGCCATAGAAACTGAAGTCAAAAAGCTTATCTCTTATGGTTTTGTCAGAGAAGAACAACATCCTAACTGGGTTGCCAATGTTATCCCAGTTATGAAGAAAATAAGGAAGGTCAGAGTCTGCATTGAGTTTATAGATCTTAACAATGCTTGTCCCAAGGATGAGTTTCCACTTCCGATTGATGTCATGATCGGCAATACTTGCGAATTGGAACAAATGTCTTTTATGGATGGATTCTCAGGATATCAATCAAGATGCATCTAGAAGATGAGAAACATACATCTTTCCATACTCTTATGGGAGTTTATGCTACACTGTTATACCATTCGGTCTTAAAAATGCTGGTGCAACTTATCAGTGGGCTATGAGTACTATCTTTCGTGATCATTTATGGAATACGGTTGAATGCTATGTCGATGATATTGCTGTCAAAAGTCGTCTAAAGGAAGACCACATACAAGAATTGAGAACTATCTTCGATCTAATGCGCTAGCATCAACTCAAGATGAATCCCACCAAGTCATTCCTGGGAGTCTCTAGTGGAAAATTTCTCAGATTCGTTATTACCTCGAAAGCTATACACCTTGACCCTGAGAAAACCAAAACCATTCAAGAGATGCGTCCTCCACGCAACCTAAAAAAGCTACGAGGATTTCAGAGACGGCTTGTGTACATCAGGAGATTCATCTCAAATCTCTCTGGACGTTGTAGACTGTTCACTCAACTCATGAAGAAAGGTGTGTCTTTTATTTTGACTGAAGAATGCCAGCAAGCATTTGAAGACATAAAGCGGTACTTGATGAACCTTCAAGTTCTAGTACCTCTAGTCTCAGGAATAACCTTCATGATGTTTGTTCGAGCAAGGATCATTCATTGGGTACTTTACTAGCTCAGAAGAACAAAAAAGGTCATGAGCAACTATCTATTCTCTCAGCCGTACAATGATCAAGGCTGAACATTGATACAGCCCGGTAGAAAAAGAGTACCTAGCTTTGATGTTTGATGTTCAGAAAACCAGACATTATATCACAGGCCAGATCACTCATGTTATCTCCAGAGTTAACCCTCTCTGGGTCTTAATGAAGAAGCCCGGTACACCCAATTTCAGACTTGCATCATGGGCCATATTGTTAGCACAATATGATATGGTCTATGTCCCACAAAAGTCTATTAAGGGTCAAGCCTTAGCTGACTTCCTCGCGGCTCATCCAATTTTGAAAACGTCTAAACTCTAAGACGAGATTCCGGACGAAACTTTGGAATCCAACATGATTTCAGAAGAAATTCTTGCCTGACATCTATTCTTTGATGGTACATCCAGAATCAGACCAAAAGGTGCCATTGTCGCTAGAGTTGGAATCATCCTTGTATCGCCAGAAGGATTAGCTATTCAAGAAGCTTATTCTTTAGACAAGTCGTGTTCCAACAATGTGGCTGAATACAACACTCTGCTCATTGGTCTCCAATTGGCTAAACAATTGGATATTAAATATCTTGAAGTATATGGAGACTCTAAACTGGTCGTTAATAAGGTTAGAGGCACATATGAAGTTCGGCACCAGGACCTCGTCCCATATCATGAAGCGGCAGTTAGACTGGCTACATCGTTCAAGGGCTTCTTCATTGAATATGTACGTCGGGCATGCAATACTAAGGTTGATGCATTGGATAATCTTGCAGCCATATTAGCAATCCCAGTGAGAAGGCAACAGATGATTGTCATCACTAACAGAGAGTTATTTTGTATCGAAATAACTTCTATGTTGAGTCCAGCAATTCAACTGAAGTCAATGTCATTAGTGAAGACTGGAGAGCTCTTTTCATCGACTTTGTGGTACATGACATTTACCTAAAGATCCTAAGGAAGCTACAATAATCCGTAGGCGATCACTTAGGTTTTATTACAATCACACCTCCAAGACCCTCTATCGGCGAACATTTGATGGTCTACTTTTACGCTGTCTTGCGGGAGATGAAGCAAAACAAATACTATGTGAAGCTCACGATGGTGTATGTGGTGCACATCAGCCTGGTCCTAAGTGTAGAGTGTGAAAATTATGACACGCTGACATAAGACTCAGTCAAAGTCATACGCCAAAGACTTACGCTCAGTTAAAGCCATACGCTAGCTATGGCCATACGCTCAATGAAATTTTATTATTTCTTGAGATGACAGCACAGTGTAATTTAATAAAGGATGAATCTGACACTTGTCTTTCGTGCAAAGACAGCTGTCCAATGAAGACTAGCCGTCGTATAGGTTTTCGAAAGTCGTTTTGTCTTTTACGAGGACAGCTCAGCATCTCTCATAAATGTAAAAGCCATCATTACTGTCAGTTTTGACAGTCTGTCAGCCATCATATCGCAGTCACGACGCTCGAGAAGATTTTGTCAGTTATTGGAAGATATGGCGTATCAAAGAAGATTGATGATGGCCACGTGTCTACTTATTCAAACATGCCACGTGTCTACTTATTCAAATATACGACTCCATCCCAATTAAGTGAGCGTATGGATCTCATACGACTCCTTCCCAATTAAGTGAGCGTATGGATCTCATACAATTAAGTGAGCATATGGACCCCATACGACTCCTTCCAACTAAGTGAGCGTATGGATTTCATATGACTCCTTCCAACTAAGTGAGCGTATGGATTTCATATGACTCCTTCCCAACCAAGTGAGCGTATGGATCTCATACGACTCCTTCCCAACCAAGTGAGCGTATGGATTCCATACGACTCCTTGACAAGTGAGCGTATAGTTTCCATACGACCCATGTCAATAATGTGAGCGTATCAGCTTTATATGGTTCTACGCTGTCCAAGTCAGTGTATGCAAGACATGTGCCTTCAAAAGCTAGCGTATAACTCTTCCTCTAAGGCAGCGTATCACAGCAGTTGTGTCCAGAATGATTTTCAACGTGCAGTTAACACACGTTCTCACGTGTCCTGCACTCAGTTATCCACTTCTTCAGAAGTTATGCAACGTGGCATTCATGCCATCAATCTCTCGGAATATGCTCCACTACTTTCAACCGCACGCTAATGTGTCTCCATCAGAATTCGCCACGCGTCCCTGCAGTTATGCACACGTCAAGTAACTGACTGAGCGTATGCTTAAGGACAGTTATCCTAAACTCTATAAAAGAGAGTTCTTCATCTTCATCAGAGACTACAGTCAATTTCAGAGAGAACAAGAGACTGCCCAGTTGCTGTCCAAGTTCTTCAAAGTTTAAGTTTTCTTCATCCCATCGTCCAAGGGATAAAGTAATCGTCTTCTAGATTAGATTCCTACAGTTAATTTTCTCAGATACAAAATAAATAAAGTGAATTTATTTAGAAAACAAATTGGCGACTCTGCTGGAAAGCTGTCTCCTCCAACGAGATAGCAACAACTCAATGCGATACTTCGTCGATCGGCTCGACGAAGAAGACGATGGTCGTACAATTCGACCAATCTGCTTATGAAGAAATGCTCAAGGCGAAGGAGGGCTACACTGCTTCTCCGTTTTTCTTGCTGCCAAGAAGAAGGGACGCTCTGTCTATGTCCCTAACTCTTCTTCAACAGACCGAGACGTTTCTGTCACTTCTCACGCTGACAAGAACACGTTTAATTTCAACTAAGCACACTTCGGCTTCTCTGAACACGGCAACAGTGGCTTCTCCTAGTCACGCTGACAAAGTTGGTTCTTTAACCAAGTCAGCGTATACAAGGAAAACCATCTCTGGACATGTCAAAGTCCCTTCTCCCTCTACTCTTACGACAGCAGTCGGCTCTTTAGCCATTGATGACTCTGAGCGTATGGCATTTAAAGGGCAGCGTACGGCAAAGGCAGCGTACAAAAGCCAACATCAGGCAGCGTACGCTAAGCTAAAGCCAGCGTATGCTAATAAAAAAGCAGCGTATGACCAGAAGTCCAAACTGAAGTCAGCGTATGCTAACAGATACATTCTTTGACTGTTTCTCAAAATCAAGCTGGGGTTCTCTTCACAGAACATACAAATGATTCCCCCTCAACTTGCACATCTTGTGCCAATCAAGGAGAAAGACTCTTTAGTCAACTCCTCTACTTTAAGGTCTTTACCTCTGGAGTTAATTTGACTAGTACTCTTACTAGATCAAACAAAGGAAAATACCTTTTGGTTAATTCCTCCAAAGATGGATTTCCCAGTCGGAATAATATCCATCTTCCTTCTCTCCAAATTTCTCGATCTGAGAAAGGTAAATTACAAGTATCCAAGACTGATACCAAAGTCAGATCTCCTACGGATCTTCGTGACAAGCTTAATCAGAATCGTCTCGATTCCACTGAGACAAGTATATTAGACCCTGATGCAGAATATGCCAAGAACTATGTGGCTCAAATTAATCAGTCTTTATACACTCAAGAACGAGAAGACAGAAGAATAAAAGACAAGTTTCTACACAGAAACTATCTTCAAGTACTTCCCAATCTGTTCCTACAGATCTCCGGGAGTATTTACAAAATAAACGGAGAATTGACACTCCATCAGGCTATGATATTGCTCATATTTGCCATAAAAAGCATGGTTGCAACTTCCAACCTCGAGTTGTGATTCAGTGTTGTTGTTCACCAAAAAGACAATCTGTTTTCGAATAGATTCAATATGAACCAATGTTGGATGAAGATGAACCTCTTTATGCTTCTGTCAATATGACCTCCAGAAATATTGGGGGTAGCATACGGTCTGATGCTATATCAGACTCTGAAGATGGTGTTTATCTCGGCACCCGATCCAGGACCGGAGCCTTGGCCAGAGTCTCTTCTTCTTCTCATCAAGTGGTAATCCGGAGATCACAGAGGACTTCCTTGGAGAATCCAACTTTCCAGTATTGACTCCCGTAAATAGTCCCGGGAAAGATACCGACTCACACAGTGATGATTCAGAACAGACTGTTTCATCATCTATTCCTCGAATGATTACTACTTACATGGCAGAGGGCAATCATGAACCTTCAACTAGCACCGAAACTCATGAACAAAGATTTCTTCCTTAGAACAACAGTTGTGAGCTATGGCAGATACATTGAATGCTATGCACACTCTTATGCAAGCTCAGCATCAAACTCAGCAAGTCAACATACAGCCCCTCCAGTTATATTAAATACTCCTGTTGTTCCAAACCCGGAACCTTCTACTATTCGGGGGTACAATCTAATGTTCCTGTACAACCCACTCCAAATCAGTCTGGAGCTTGGGGTGGTACATACTGTAGTCCCTCCTCCCAATTACACTCAAGTTAAACAACTCCCCAATCTTCTGAATTGTTACTGAAGAGTTAGGAATCTCGAACTCAATTCGAGGCATTTAAACAGAAGGATGGTTTGCAAAGGTTTGGTATCAAGCAACCTTACCCAATAGAATGGAAGCAGGTATCGTATCCACCAAAATACAAACCTCCAACCATCTCTTTTTTGATGGGACAACCTCCCAAGTCAGTTCATTAATCACTTTGAAGTAATGACTGATCAACTGCAACCAAGTGACGCCCTCCTTACTCGGGTGTTTGTTGGGTGTCTCAAAGGAACGGCTTATGAATGGTATAGAAGTCTCCCTGATGGGTGCATTACTTCATTTGCCGGTTTCAAGCAAATGTTTCTTGAACGGTTCTATGAAGGGCTTAATGACATGACCATGTCAGCCCTATAAGAATTAAACAGAAAAATAACGAAACCACCGAGGACTTCATTGAAAGATTCAGAAGAGAAGCCCTCAAAATGCCTCTCGGAACTCCCGATGCTGTTACTATCGACACTTGCAAGTCGAATCTCTTACCAATTATCAGCATGTGGACAGGTTCCACTCAGTTCCAAGATTGGCCTTCTTTCATTCAGTGCCAAGGCTGCCGAGGTCAGTGCTGAGACCTTCAAGGGTCTGGGGGTACAAATGGCTCCCAAGGAATCAAATCAGAGTGCTAGCAATAGTACTCGACCTAACAATCGCAAAGGAAAGAAGCTCTTGAAGTCAATCTCCAAAGCAGTAGTCAAGAGGTAAAGACTACCCAAGCTACTCCAGCTCCAACAAATCAACAACAGAGACCTCTCGACCGAAGGAAGAATATTCTTTCGACGATGACGATGTTCAGGGTATCTTTGAATGCTTGCTCAAAGGTAATAAGATTCAATTGCCAGAAATTAAAAAGCCTGATGAAGCCAATAAGACAGATCATCCAAAATATTGTCCATATCAAAGAATGCTGGGTCATACAATCCGGTCTTGCTATGTATTAAAAGGAAGATTCAAGAGATGATTAAATCAGGAGCTGACACTAACACCCAAAGACAAAACTGTCACAGCAAATGTAATTTCAATGCAGTTTGGTGACTTCCTCCCTTAATAGTAGAAAGTGGGATTGTTCCTATCCCCAAAGCAACTCTCGAAGTTGTAAACATCCCACCAGCAGCAGAATGACGGACTTGTTCCTGTCACAACTAAGAAGGGAGAGATCATGTGGATTACCCGATTTAATGACGGAGTTTGAGACTTCTTCCTCTTCTCTCGGAAGACTCCATCATCTAAAAAGAAGCTCGGGAAGACTAAGTCATGCAATGTGACTTCTAGTTTCACACCCAATTTTTACCTAACCTCTACTTTCATCTTGGCAGGAAATTCACTCCCTACGGAGATAAAATCTGTACCTCAATCTGAAGATAGATACAAGCCTGCTTTTCATCTATACAGTTCACAATCTCGTGAATTGATGGTGAAGATGGGTTATGATCTAGCCACTGCTCCTGGTTTGAACTCAGGCAGGGACTCGAGCACCTTTAGCCATCACTATGAGGCATAATCAATCTCGTGTTGGCCTTGGTTTCTGGAATGAAGCTCTCATCAAACATAAAAGAACCAAGAGCAAGATAAAGAATTGCAACTGGTTTCCATAGACCCTGAACCAGAATCTGAAGTTGAAGTCCATGCTGGAACTCGGTCAGGAAAAATATATCTGAAAGATTATGCTGAAATTCCTGAAGAAACTTCTGATGTCCTTCCGGTTACAGCTCCAACACCAGTCTCTACTGAAGAGCCTTTAAATGTTCCTGTTGAGACAGTTCCTTCTAAACCAACAGCAGAGACAAAGGCAAACAACAAGTCCGCTTCGACAAACCATTGAAGAAGTCATCTCCTACAGGACTTGAAAAGCCTTATAATTTTGATATATGGCTCAACTAGCCAATACACCAGCTAAATTATCAATCTTCGAGCTCTTACGCCTCTCTAAAGAGACTCGAGAAACTCTAAGTGAAGCACTGCTGCAAGCAGAAACCTGCTTAACTCTTCTCAAGAAGTTGGAAACAGAATCTGTTTCTCATTGCCATAATGTATTGGAATTTATTCCAAACATTACCTTTACGCAGGACGATATGCTGCTAGAGGATAATCGACATGACCGTCCTTTATATCATACGGATATATTGATTCTATGAAGGTTGATCGTCTCCTGATTGATCCAGGATCTGCTCTCAGTGTTATGCCAAAAGCTATGTTAGATGCACTGAAGATATATGCATAGTCTTTCCAGCACTACTACCATCTTAGGATTCAATCAAGGAAAAAGCGAGCCTTTGGGCAAGATTGCCTCAAATTTCAAATAGGCGATCTTCGCACTAAAGTTACTTTTTACATCATCGACAATCATGGTTGCTCATACAATGCTCTATTGGGGAGGCCATTCTTGCATGAACATAATGTCGTTCCTTCAACTCTTCATCAGTGCTTCAAATATGTTGATGATAATGGAGAGTTCAAAAGGAGGTTGCAGATCTCTATCCATTCAAAGGAGTTGAAGCTTACTTCAATGACGCTGCATGTACAAAGATGAATACTCAAAAGTCTTACAAGCTATGGATAATGATGATGAGATAGCAAAAGTTGGCACTTTTGTTATTCCTGTAAAAGGGCGTATCACTCCTCCGCAGTGTTAAATCATCTGAAGAGGCTCACTGATAATTCCTGTCAGTGGACGTACTACTTCATCACCTGCCCAGGCTCCACAATGCTCACTGATAATTCCTGTCAGTGGATGTACCACTCTCTACCTTCTCAGGCTAGACCAGATACTCTAGTCATTCCAGTCAATGGACGTACGACTTATCCATGATCTTCTTCAAGGGAGCTCACCTCTTCTGAGCCTTTTGTTATCGATCTTAATCGAAACAAAACTTCTGATCGCTCTTCCTCTCCCCCTTTTGTCATTAATTTGACTAAGTCTGATAAGGCTCAGCCTTCTGTTGTAAATACAGTATCTAATATTAATGAAGCATCTCCTTTGCAGTATATTGATGTCTGTAATCATGTACAAAGTTATTTACAATTGCTAGATAGCTTAGAGTCACTAACTATAGGGTTGTTCAAACTCTTCATACAGACGTATCATTGGAATCCATACAAAAATCATACTTCGTGGTCCCTGCTAGAAAGAAGGGAGAAAATCCGATCTTCTTTATAAAGGACCCAGAATCCTCCTAACTTGGAAGAAGATGACATAAACGGCGATACTGGAAGGTTACAACTACGTCGTTACAGTCAGCAATCCAAAAATATTATCAAATATGGGTTATGACTTTAGAACCAGTCTCAATAATGGAAAAGGAAGAAGAATGCCTGTTCGAATTCCTCCATTAAAATACGGAAGGACAAAATGTGGGTTAGGTTACATTGCTCCTACCTCCTTTATCAACATCGTCCATGAAGATTCAAAATTCGATGAAGACGAACGATATGAGTCTTCTGATTCTCTCTCTTGGGATTCTGACACGAGTATTGGCGATCTCCATCGCTCTATTTTATCCATCAATATGGTCTCCGTTGGTGGCCCGCAAGAAAATGATGAAGATGAGGATGATTTTGAAATATCACCCGAATCGGAACAATGGGCTCAAAGATTAGATAATCAATAGGAATTCAGGTTCGAGCAGAGGGAACCTCCTACTGAAGATAAACTGATCCAAATTGATGTTCGTGAAGAAGGGTCTCCTAAACCAATATTCATCAGTGAAAGTCTTTCAGAAACAGATAAACAAGACATGATTAAACTTATTCGTGATTATATCGATGTCTTTGCCTGGAGTTATGAGGATATGCCAGGACTAGATCTAAAGATTGCAATACACAAACTCAATATCATGCCAAATGCTAAACCGGTCAAACAACAACAGCGACGATTTCGTCCGGACATCATGGATGCAATTGAAGCTGAAGTCAACAAGCTTATGGCTTCTGGATTTATTCGAGAGGAACAACATCCTGAATGGGTGGCTAACATCGTTCCTGTCCTTAAAAAGACTGGCAAGATCCGAGTCTGTATAGACTTTCGCGATCTCAATGCAGCTTGTCCTAAAGACGAGTTTCCTCTTCCAATTACAGATGTCATGATTGACAATACATATGGTTTCGAACGAATGTCATTTATGGATGGGTATTCAGGATACAACCAGATCAAAATGTTTCCAGATGATAAAAAACACACTTTCTTCAGAACGTCGATCGGTACATACTGTTATACAGTGATGCCGTTTGGTCTCAAGAATGCAGGGGCAACATATCAGCGAGCAATGAGCACTATATTCTGCGAACATCTCCGAAAAATAGTCAATGCTATGTTGATGATAATGCAGTCAAAAGTCGACAAAAGGAGGATCATATCCAAGATTTGAAGACTATCTTTGATTTAATGTGTCAGCATCAACTTAAAATGAACCCTACTAAGTCCTTCCTGGGCGTCTCTAGTGGTAAATTTCTCGGCTTCGTCATTACCGCTAAAGGTATACACGTGGATCCCGAGAAGATCAAAGCCATTCAAGAGATGCGTCCTCCACGCACCTTAAAAGAGCTACGAGGATTTCAAGGAAGAATTGCTTATATCAGGAGATTCATTTCCAACTTATCAGGACGCTGCAGACCATTCAACAAACTTCTGAAGAAAGGTGTATCTTTCGTTTGGAATGAAGAATGTCAAAAAGCATTTGACGATATTAAACAGTATCTCATGAACCCTCCAGTTTTGGTACCTCCCATCTCGGGAATACTATTCCTTCTATATGTTCGAGCCATGGATCATTCTCTTGGTGCATTACTTGCCCAGAAAAATAAAGATGGCCATGAACAGGCTATTTATTATCTCAGTCGCACAATGACAGGTGCTGAACCGCGTTATTCTCCAATCGAGAAAGAATGCTTAGCATTAATGTTTGCTATTCAGAAAATGCGACATTATATTATCGGTCAAACGATTCACGTCATTTCCAGAGTGAATCCCATCAGGATTATGATGAAGAAACCTGGTATTCTCAACTCCAGACTAGCTAATTGGGGAATCTTGTTAGCTCAATACGATGTGCATTATATTCCTCAGAAGTCAGTTAAAGGACAGGCTCTTGCTGATTTTCTGGCTGCTCATGCGATTCCAGAAGATTCTAAATTATATGATGAGATCCCAGATAAGTCTTGGATTCAAATCTGATTTCTGAAGAAATTCCTACCTGGCAGTCTATTCTTTGATGGAAGCATCTAGAATAGGTCCTAACGGCGATATTGTCGCTGGAGTTGGGATTGTTCTTGTATCCCCAGAAGGTCTAACTATTCAGAGGGCTTATTCTCTGGATCAATCATGTTCAAACAATGTAGCCGAATACAATGCATTGCTCATCGGCCTTCAACTTGCTAAACATCTAGATATTCAATATTTGGAAGTTTATGGAGGCTCCAAGCTTATCATCAATCAGATCAGAGGAACGTATGAAGTTCGTCATCAGGATTTGATACCTTATCATCGAGCAGCACTCTCTATAGCCTCATCTTTTGAAGGTTTCTTTATTGAACATGTTCGACGAGCCTATAATGCAGAAGCTTGATGCTTTAGCTAATCTTGCTGCTGTATTAGCTATACCAATCAGACGTCAGCAAGTAATAGTGGTTTATAACCGAGAACTATTCTAGTGTTGAGAATAATTTGGCCTTGGCTTTTCCCTATAAACCAGACAAAAATTCTCTCAACCTTGATGCTGGATTAAAGTTTGACAAAATGTCCTCGTCTTCTTCTGATTCTACTATAGAATATGTCTTTTCTAATGAAACAGAAGCCATAACTGAAGACTGGAGACGCCCATTTCTAGACTTTGTTTTGTATGACATACTTCCTGATAATCCGAGTGAAGCAGCGTCTATCCGGCGTCGATTTCTCAGATTCTATTATAATCATACGACGAAGATATTATATCGTCGGTCTTACGACGGTCTTCTCCTCCGATGCATTGCTGGTGAAGAAGCACAACAGATAATCCGTGAAGCACATGATGGTGTTTGCGGAGCTCATCAACCAGGTCCTAAACTTCAAGATCGTATCCGACGTATGGGTTATTATTGGCCCACGATGGTGGCTGACGCTATTCAATATGCTCGGAAATGTAAAGCCTGTCAAATTCATGCAGACTTTATTTATCAACCGCCAGAATTCTTACACCCAACAGCGGCATCATGGCCCTTTGAAGCTTGGGGCATGGTCGTCATTGGTCCCATCAACCCACCATCATCAAGAGGACATCGGTTTATTCTAGCAATAACCGATTACTTTTCCAAATGGGCTGAAGCAATCCCGTTATCTGAAGTCAAAACTTCTAGTGTTATCAACTTCATCAAACATCATGTTATCTATCGATTTGGTGTTCCTCGGCGTATTATCCATGATAATGGACCGCAGTTCGTCAGTCAGAAATTTATTCGATTCTGCGACGATTCATCGGATTAATAATTTAGCTTCTACAGCATATAATCCAGCAGCTAATGGATTGGCAGAAGCTTTCAATAAAACAATCATCAAACTCTTGAAAAAATTCGTTTCTTCCAACAAACGTAACTGGAGTGAGAATCTTGGTGAATGTTTATGGGCCTACCGTACCACAGTTCGCAATGCGACCGGATGTACGCCTTTCTCTTTAGTATATGGATGTGAAGCTGTTCTTCCCCTTGAGATCCAGATTCCTTCTCTGAGAATTGCAATCTCCAATGAACTTACAACAGAAAATAATGATCGTCTTCGATTTCAAGAATTGGAAGCTCTAGATGAAAAACGATTGTATGCTCAACAAAATATCGAGCTGTATCAGGCCCGAATCTCAAAGGCTTTTAACCGAAAGTCAAAGTCAGAGCATATCAGAAGGGAGAACTGGTCCTTACTGTCAGACGTCCTATGACCATGACACATATGAGCAAAGGCAAATTTGACGCGAAATGGGAAGGTCCATTCGTAGTAAACAAAGTCTTCTCTAACGGAGCATACCAGCTTGCCTCTATGGATGGGAAAGTCATGATGATGCCTATCAATGGCAAATTCTTAAAGAAATATTATGTATAATATTTTCATCATTCCCCAGCAAATATGAAATCAAAGTTAATTCTTCTTTACAAAAGTTATCTCGATATCGTTATTCCCAGAGGAAACTGATATTCCACCATGTATCATCTTCCCAGAGAATTTGATATTTTGTTTTATTAGATCCCCAGTGGTTTTAATAAAGATCTTGAATAGAAAATCATGTCCATATTACCTCTGAATTTTCTATCTCAGTATGTATCATATTTTCTATTCTATGAAAATGATATCTCGTCTTTTGATTTCGAATCCAAAGATCATGGAAAATAGAATCTAAAGATATCTTTATATCTGAATTTTGTTTTCTCTAATCAGTATTAAACTAAAAATCTTTGGTTTAATATCATGATAGAGTTGCAAAGTTTATTTGTATATTCTATTCTATTGAAATATGTCATGTATTATTTACCTCTGAACATGTTTTCTACAAAAATATTATCCACAAAATTGAAATCAAGCCAAATATTCATTTCAATCAAAATTAGAACAATGATTACAAATGGGTATCAAAACTTCAATACATGATAAATGTAAAAGAATTATTTAGGAGGAGTAATGATCTCCTGAATACGAACGATTACATTATTCATCTTTTCTTCATGAGCTTTCTTGATTCGCTCTGCTGTTTCAGCTCCAATCATCCGTTGGTCATATTCTACAATAATAGAGCTACGGCGATTGGTCTCTTCAATCTGATTGGTTTGCATCAATTCTCGCTCCTGCTGTAAAACTTGACCGCGTTCAGCTGCAGATTTACGATCAGTAGCAATCTTTGATTGTCCTGTTTCCATAGAGGCAATTTGCTCCTGAATACGAGCTAGCTCTTTCCCTCAACTTTCTAAGCTCTTCAGCTTTTGACGCTTCATCTTTCTCTAGGCGTTCCATATTCTGACGAGTACTTATTATTTCTTCGTCTTTCGCCATTAGCTCTTTGGAAGACTGAGCGAGGAATTCTGTCAGAGCAATGTGCCAAGCTTGAGCTTCATTCTACCAATTGAGCAATCTCAGCTGCAGTCAGAGAATTAATGTCCTCATTTTTAATCTCCCAATATTTTTGGATGTTGGCTTCTAAATCATTCAAGAGATGTTCAAAGAAGACACATTGAGCCTCATAACCAGATTGTCTCAAGGCTGAACATGGGAAACTAGTCGCCTCTCGAAGACTCGAAAAGGGTATAGTCTCATCTTTCATGAGTCGCCTCGAATATGTATCCAGATATGTATAAATAATATCTGAATACATCCCCATGACTTTTGCTATCCCTGTGTCAAAACTGGGGGTCGCTGCAATAGTAGGGGAAGGAGCAGGAGGAGCCTCTATTCTTGGAGCTGAAGTTAGTGCTTTTGGAGAACTCGGCAGATGGGAACTCCCCTCACCCACTTCAGTTTGAATAAGTGGGGCTTGAGTAGAACTCATAGTCGGTGCAGTTCCTACAGCTGTTGGAATCAAAGAAACATGATCAGAAATTTAAAGACAATAAAACCAAGACAAGACAAAACTTTGATGAATAAAATATTACCTGGAGTTGGTTCATATTCAGTCTCCTTCGGATCATTCAATCCGGCTCTTAGTCTGTTCAGGGTACTTTCTGACACGGGATTTATTTCATTGCTTCCCGCCCCAGAAGTACTCGAAACTTGAACTTCTATTTCCAGATGCCTCTCCGGTTCTGGTGTCAACTCCGAGTGCTGACCAATAGTTTTCAGTGCATCAATTGAAACCTTAGACGGTGATTCATCGTCTATCTCCATATCTTCTTCTCCAGAAGGATCAGACGATGGTTCATAGTCAACTTGTTCACTCTCTGAAGCTTCAGCAATTGGTTTGAGAGAAGTGGCTTCCTTCACTGATTCTCCAGAAATTAGTAAGTCATTAGCCGTTTCAGTCTGATGCTCGGCCTCTACCGCAGGTTGAATAATTTCCTGCGCATCATCGGCCATTGGTGGAACTGAGCCTATATCAGAAGGCCTAGAAGACCCAGCAGTTTCAGGAATCTCTTCTTCTTCTGTCTTTACAGAAAAATCAAAAGCAGCTTGCTTTTCTGCGGCCAATCGCATAGCACGATCGGTGGGACTCTCTGCATCCAGACAAATTACGAATTTAGTTTTTGAAACTATTACTTTCCTTCATATTCTTTTGGTTAAAGGAACAGTAGGATAATTGTCTATTGGATCACTACCTGCTTCATCAACATCTCTGACTCGTTCAAAAACAGGAGAATTCCCGGGAATAGTAATTCCTCCGCGACTTCGAGTCTCTGCTCGAGTAGCTCTTTTTGCGGCAGGACCCGCAGCACCTTTACTCCTCTTCCTCTTCGGTGTATTATCAACAGATATACTCTCTTCAGCACTCCCGATAGGCACATGCAATGGTTGATGAAGGTCATCAGAGAAGAAAGTTTCCAAAACATCATCATCAACTTCATCGGTGGCCAGAGGATCTTCTTTGTCGTGACAATCCCTAGGCAAGGCGGATTTGGTTGATTTCTTTTCAACATGAATAAAGCTTTTACCTAAGATGCTAAATTTTTCATCAAAGGTATTAGCTGATACATAAAATCTGGCATAGGACGCCAATATCTTAGCTCATCTCCGATAGTTGACCGGATCTGGCATAGAAAAGGTAGCCCCTGTACCTTTGGCAATGTAATATAGCCAAGCTCTGGCACCATCAACCAACCCGCCTTGATGAGCAAAATACGTCGTTGCATTGCCCACATGCAACTGATCGTAACCAAATTGACGAGCAAATCTGCTCGGAAGATATGGCTCTAGATATGTGATGTTGTCACGGCGGCAAATTAAATGAGATGGCCTGATTCTCTTTAGCCATTCATATTGGACATCATCCAACTTATTAGCACCAACGCCGTCAATCAATCTTCGGGCATGGTCTTATAACCAACAGGTGGAGGAACACAGGTGAACCTCCATAGTTCTCCCCTGTTCAAGATGGTTCTGCAATCGATTAAAGTGTCATATCTCCATTTCGGTATGTGCTTGTACCTTTCAAGGAAAGTATCATCTGGCCTAGCCATCCCAGCACTCATGAAGGATTCAAAATGTAGAAGCAGCCATCTAAACAAGTATGTAAAGGGCATTTCTACCCGAGGAAAGGACGTCAGGCTCTTCCGTGCCAATTCGAACATCCTATCTGTGTATGCCCTTAATCCGGCATTCAGACGGCAGGTCATTGCCGTTAATAGATCCATCTTATACCCAAAAATCAGATGGACTGCTGCGAAGACGACTCCTCTGTGCATCCTGTCTGCCGAACAGGTGCCAGGAACTACGAATTTCCTCAGCCAAAGAGATACGAATCCGGCCAGATGACCTTCAGCGGACAATTCTCGGCCACCCTGCTTAATATAGGTTTCTAACCTATCACTGACCTTGTAGCTGTCGATGTCTTCTTCGACGACAATGTCGTCATGATTAGTCTCCCGGATTAATCTGTTAATCTCGGCTTGACTCAAGGGCTTGAATTTACCGACATAGTGATCGGTCTTTTTCTTCTTCTGAATTTCGTCAGTGCGGCCTTGAAACAAATAAGCCATCCACTTCGAAGAATAGCAATTGGAGTCCCCCTCTCCACCATGTCCCTTATAAAAAGCTTTACAGATGCTGTAATGACACATTAATTCTTCAAATACATAAAGAATTAGTGGGTTGGCTGCAGAAATCTTATTCATTTCATCAACAAAAGGGATATATTCTTTATATGGCAAATCTGCTGTTGGTAGCTGAGATATATATGCCATTTCATGAAGGGCGAATCCCATCTCGCCCTTTGGGGTCATGAAGGTGCCGGTCCGATAGTTATATCTCTCCGCTAATGCCAAAAACAGATCTGGGTTTGGTTTGAAACCATAAACAGTACACTTAATGGCATCATATAAACCTATCGCCTTCAACTGTGCACCGAAGTTCTGCAAAATCCAACTCACTAGAGCAGTCCATCTAGTGTTCTCTGGATTTACTAGACCAGTCAGCCTCATTGACTGTTTTGGGTAGATGGCATTCTTTAATTGAGCAAATTCGTTGGCAAAAATTGGGACTCTGACTGGCTTCAGCAGTGCCGAGTCCTCAGGAGGGATGGTGGCAGGTAACAGTCCTCGCAGAGATGTGACATGCGGTTCAGTACCACTGCGGAACCTTCCTTGACGATATCCAATCCACCCAGCCTTAGCTTGTCGGGATGGAGTAATATCCCACTTCATCTGTCTTTGCTGGCCCGAATGGAATAAACGGGCTATGTTGATACTCTTTGTCAAACCAGTCAAATACATAGGTTGATTTGCATCACCATCCCTATGATAAGAGTATGCTACTTTGTCAAGAGCAGGCTGAGAATTCATGTCAATAGCATCTCCAAAAAGGAATGCTGGCTTCAAATGGGCAACACCATCTACACTCTATAACGGCAGTCCACTCAATAGGTTCAGCAAAGTATCATCTTCCTGATTGGTCAACAGAGCTATTCTTGTGGAAGGTCCATCAAATTGGGGAAAACGAACATGTGATAGATCACTTCTATAATTATTTCCCATACTTCCTTCAAATTCTGCTTCCTGAGCCAGAATATCTACTGCAAATGAAGAATAAAGTATTAAAAATCTTCAATATCGAGAGAGTATAAAGTTTAATATACGCTTAGTTTTACTAAGCGTACAGCTCAATTTACGCTCAAGTCTTACTAAGCGTATGGCAGACTCAAGGTTCAGTATATGCTCAGTTTTCTTTAAGCGTATGGCAGACTCAAGGTTCAGCATACGCTCAGTTTTCCTTAAAGCGTATGGCAGACTCAAGGTTCAGCATACGCTCAGTTTTCCTTAAAACGTATGGCAGACTCAAGGTTCAGCATACGCTCAGTTTTCCTTAAGCGTACGGTTGACTCAAGGTTCAGTATACGCTCAGTTTTCTTTAAGCGTATAACAGATTTTATCTTAAGTGAATGGTTTTTAAAGTTCAGTTTATGATCAGTTTGAGCGTATCAGCATATGGCAGTCACGACGCTCGAGAAGATTTTGTCAGTTATTGGAAGATATGGCGTATCAAAGAAGATTGATGATGGCCACGTGTCTACTTATTCAAACATGCCACGTGTCTACTTATTCAAATATACGACTCCTTCCCAATTAAGTGAGCGTATGGATCTCATACGACTCCTTCCCAATTAAGTGAGCGTATGGATCTCATACAATTAAGTGAGCATATGGACCCCATACGACTCTTTCCAACTAAGTGAGCGTATGGATTTCATATGACTCCTTCCAACTAAGTGAGCGTATGGATTTCATATGACTCCTTCCCAACCAAGTGAGCGTATGGATCTCATACGACTCCTTTCCGACCAAGTGAGCGTATGGATTCCATACGACTCCTTGACAAGTGAACGTATAGTTTCCATACGACTCCCTGTCAATAATGTGAGCGTATCAGCTTTATATGGTTCTACGCTGTCCAAGTCAGTGTATGCAAGACATGTGCCTTCAAAAGCTAGCGTATGACTCTTCCTCTAAGGCAGCGTATCACAGCAGTTGTGTCCAGAATGATTTTTAACGTGCAGTTAACACACGTTCTTACGTGTCCTGCACTCAGTTATCCACTTCTTCAGAAGTTATGCAACGTGGCATTCATGCCATCAATCTCTCCGGAATATGCTCCACTACTTTTAACTGCACGCTAATGTGTCTCCATCAGAATTTGCCACGCGTCCCTACAGTTATGCACACGTCAAGTAACTGACTGAGCGTATGCTTAAGGACAGTTATCCTAAACTCTATAAAAGAGAGTTTCTTCATCTTCATCAGAGACTACAGTCAATTTCAGAGAGAACAGAGAGATTGCCCAGTTGCTGTCCAAGTTCTTCAAAGTTCGAGTTTTCTTCATCGCATCGTCCAAGGGATAAAGTAATCGTCTTCTAGATTAGATTCCTACAGTTATAATTTTCTCAGATACAAAATAAATAAAGTGAATTTATTTATGGAAAACACTAAGTTACAGGATCGTATCCGATGTATGGGCTACTACTGGCCCACTATGGTATCAGATGCCATTGAATATACAAGGAAATGCCAAGCCTGTCAAATTCATGCAGATTTCATCCATCAACCGTCGGAGTTCCTTCACCCGACTGCCGCATCATGGCCCTTTGAAGCTTAGGGCATGGATGTTATTGTTTGCCATTGATTGTAAAAGTACAGAATAATTATCGGAGGACTGAACTTAGACTCACAATACAAACTCGCTCGTACAAAGAAAGCCTAGGGACAAAAACCTAGGTACAGCAGTCTAAGTACGATTGTTTATTTTAGATTCTAGGGGGTGACGATAGAGGCTCGGGAAAGCGATGGCCGCTCTGCCTTACTCCTTGGACGATCGGTACGCAGCCTTGACTCGGAGAAGATCTGCTTGTTCGTTGACGAAGAAATGCCTTCTTGCTCTCTCTCTGATTGCTCTCCTGGCTTCTCTCTCTCTGTGTATATTCTCTCTCTGACTATGGGGGAAGTCTCTCTGTGTATACGTATTCTTCTCTGGTTTTTTTTTCTTTTGTCTCTCCCTCCATATTTTCTTTTTTTACAAGGGAATGGCACCTTGCTATTTATAATAGTGGGGGCATCATTAGGGTTTGGATGATTACCCGTTCTCGAAGTGGCGGCGGCCTGATGATTAACCAATCTGGACCATTAGTCTTGAACATGAAAGATCTGGGCCGTTAATATGGATTATGCCAAATCCCATCAACAATTAATGCTGATTGTAATAAATCTTCGTCATGATGATTTGCTGACATCTGCGAATCTTAATGAATAAATTTAATTCATTCTTCTGCCACGTGTCCCAGATTATTGGGATTTGGCCCAAGATTTGATTGACTTTAGGACACGTGTCCAGTCGTCAACGTTGAGCCGCATGAGGAGTGTCGATGTTTGGGCCGCATGAAGGTCGTCATGACCGAGCCGTATGAAAGATTTTATGACCGAGCCGCATGAATAGTCTCTATACTCGAACCGCATGAAGGTTGTCATGACCGAGCCGTATGGATATGTTCATGACTGAGCCGCATGGGAGTCTTCATGGCCGAGCCGTATGAGAGTCTTCATGGCCGAGCCGCATGGATCTCTTTATAGCCAAGCCGCATGGGGGACCTTCATGGTTGAACCGCATAGGTTTCTCTGCATTGGCCGCATGAACTCGTTTATTCTTGGCCGCATAAGCTCGCCTCAAAACTTTGGTAGACAGCACCACTTTGAAGATTTTTCTTATTCCCGAAGTACTGCTTTTCGTGTCAGTCATTATGACAACTTTATGTCAGGTCTGCCACTTGTCAGGTCTGTCAGCCGTCAGAGCATTAAATGCGTCCACACGTTGGGCACAGCTATTTTTTGAAGACCACGTGGCCTCTCTCTCTGAGCCGCATGGAGTTTACTCGAGCTGCCTATGTGCGTTGAGCCGCATGTCCATGTTGGTGACTTTTGAGCCGTATGATACTCTTGAGCCGCATGAAGCTCGTCTGATTTTGAGCCGCATGAAGCTTCCTGGGTTCTGTGTCGCATGAAGAATGTCTCATGACCGAGCCGCATGAAGGACGTCTCATGACCGAGCCGCATGAGGAATGTCTCATGACCGAGCCGTATAAAGGACGTCTCATGACCGAGCCGCATGAGGAATGTCTCGATCTGCCCGTGCACTCGCTTTGTGGGCCCGGGTATCCTGAACACACGAATGCGTAGGTATCATGTTTGCTCCCTGATGTAGGGGCTAATAGAAACACTTGCCCTCGATCTTTGTTGGGAGACACTTGAGAACCACTCTGTCCGTTTGCCGCCGGGGGCTGGACACAGACGGCTCTGTACAACTTTCCATCAAAGGCCCGCTTAGCGGGACGCTCTTGATGGTCAGAGGTTGGGACAGCTGACTGAGCCCGATGAGCCCGCGCTGCCCTAGACTTCTTCTACTTAGCACCCGAAGGTGCGTAATAGGAAGAGTCCAAGTTTGGAAGGAGGGAAGAGAAGTTGGTGCCCTTTTCAAAGGAGGTAAGGGGGCTCTATTTATAGAATGGAGTAAGCCCTTTCTTCTTCTCCTTTCTGATGTGGGACTAAAAGCAATATTTTCCATGCTTCTACAGGACCCCCTTCAAAGTTTCCAAATTGCAAATTTGGAACACTTTGAATAAGAAGCATGGAAAGTAGATTTGTTTAGGTGTGGCAATCCAATCAGAGGTAGCATGGACGTGATAGGTTTGGGTACTTCCGCTGGGGATTTTATGTGGACTTATCATCCTTGGCGTACCTTGGTTTTAGGTACGGATAATAAGTTAAGAGAGGGAACCATCATATTTACTCAGAGGTGGTATGGACGTGGTAAATATAAAGTTGATGGTAGAGCTTTCCTACTCAGAGGTGATATGGACATGGTAGGAGCGAACTCGAATGAGGATACATAGAACAACTCAGAGGTGCTATCAACATGGAAGTTCTATGCATTGGGTGAAAGAATGCTATAGAACAGCTGGGCTCCGAAAGCATGTGATGATGAGGAAAGATGTGGATGTACTAAGGGACCTAGTACGGCATTTGTGGTCAGCAGAGGACATTTGTGGGCCTATTATCCTTGGCATACCTTGGTTTTAGGTACGGATAATAAGTTGAAAGAAAACTGACATACTTGCTCAAAGGTAACGAGGACATGGTAAGTAGGAAAGTTTTTTGAACGTAGAGTCTTCCTACTCAGAGGTAATGAGTACATGGCAGGAGCGAACTCGACGGAGGATATTGGTGGTCAACAGAGGACATTTGTGGTCAACAGAGGACATTTGTGGTCAACAGAGGACATTTGTGGTCAACAGAGGACATTTGTGGACCCATTACCCTTGGCGTACTCCGGTTGTGGGTACAGGTAATAGGTCGAAAGGGGATCATCATACTTACTCAGAGGTAATGAGGACATGGCAAGTATGAAGGTTTCTTCGACGGAGCCTTCCCATTCAGAGGTAATAAGGACATGACAGGAGTGGGCTCAATGAAGGGGGGTACGTAGAATAACTCAGAGGTAATGAGGACATGGAAATTCTATGTAGGGGTGATTTATTTTTGGCAGAAATGAGACGACTCAGAGGTGATGAGGACATGGTCATCTTGGAAATTTGTGGATCTGTTACCTTTGTTGTGCACTGGGAGTGCAGGTATTAGATCATGAGGGAGGATCTCTTGTAGGAAGAAAGTTCAGCGGTATGATTATACATGAGTTTCTTTCAAAAGAGTGACCGGGATGTAAGTTCAGGGGTACCGATGGGCACATAACTCGACAATCCATGAATGTTGGAAAAGTGTAAGTTCAGAGGTACCAGCAGGTACATGACTTGGGAATTTGGGATATGAGTTCAGCGGTACGAGAGGGTACATGACTCAAAAATCTGGAATATTGTGGATATGAGTTCAGCGGTACCAGCAGGTACATGACTCGGTGATCTGGAGAGAATGTGGATGTGAGTTCAGTGGTACCAGCGGGTACATGACTAGATAATCTGGAGTGGATGTGAGTTCAGCGGTACCGGGGGGGTACATAACTCACCAATCTAGGAAATTTGGAGGCGGAATGTGAGTTCAGCGGTACCGGGGGGTACATAACTCAATCATCAGGGATTTTTTTTTAGATGTCGTTTCGGACGTAATACTTCTTCAGGAAGTTGCCGTTGATGGGCAACATGAACAAGTCTCAGTGTGAGCAGCCACATACTTGGCCAGCTCCAACTCTTCTTCAGCCACCCCCTGTGTAAATGCAGACTGAGAGGATGATTTGGGCAACTTGATCATCAGGGGTTCAGTTGATGGAGTAGATCGTGGAGTTGTTGGCGGACTAGCGACCCCCAGTTTGGCACTTGACGTGGAGCGAGGAGTGGATGGTTCACTAGAAGTGTCAGACCTTTCATCGGGGTGACGACCCTTCTTGGGAAGGCGTATCGTCAGTGGCCGATCGGAGGGATTGAGCTTCTCCGTTTGGGGTTGACCGACTCTCGGTAATCTGATTGTCAGTGGCCCTGTTGTGGGTCTCGGCACTTGGCCGGACCTTGGCAGCCGGATTCTCAACTGCTCTTCCTGTGCCGAGAGGCTGATCGCGTCCTTACGCAGCGTGGCCGTAAGGGGTACGGAATTGCCTGGCTTGCGAGCCTGGAGGTGGATTGTCAGAGGTTCTTCTGATCCCGTGGTTGCTTCAACATCAGTTTGTTCATTTCCTCCTTCAAGGTGCCTCTTCGACTTTTCGTATAGGTAGGAGTCCGAGTAATAAGATTCGACCCCTTTGAAGGGATCGATGTCAGCAAATTCTGTCCTCACGAAGCCGTGCTTGTCGACATATTTGAAGCATTGGTATAGCGTGGAAGGCACGATCATGTAATCGTGTATCCAAGGGCGCCCCAAAAGGATGTTGTATGAAGTGTCGGCATCTATGATGTAGCAAGTGACTTCTGATTGGAGATCGCCAATCTGACATTTCAGACGGATCTTCCCGATTGGGTAGCTCCTGCCCGAATTGAACCCGCTGATGGCGGTATTTGTAGGGGTCAGGCGATGCATCGGGATACGAAGATGATGCAGTAGTCTTTTTGGAATGATGCTTATGGAAGACCCAGGGTCAATGTGCATCCGGTCCACCTTTATGTCGCCATTGTATCCTGTGTAGTATAATAGACGATCGTGTAGATTAGTCTTGATGAGCATGTCTTGTGGAGTGAAGACGATGTTGGGCATTGCTCCCATACAGGCACTGTCTTGGAGGTCTGCGGGCTGATTTTCTCCCGTGAGGTTGACCTGAGCCAGGTACGCGTCGGCATTTTGAAGTGCATCGCTCAAAGCTGTGCAGACATCCTTTGAGAGCCTCAGGAGTTCATATAAGAAAATTTTGGCCGGTGTATTGGCCAGTTGCGCCAAGATGTCGAAGTTGTAGGGCCTCTCCAGCCCTTGAGATGTTTCCTTTCGGAGGGATTTGTCGAAGCGAGTCTTCTTCGGCCTAGGCTTGTCGGTCGTCGAAGGCTGAGCCGGTCCCGGAGCATCCGTGGTAATGGGCGGATGATCATCAGTCGAGTTTTCAGCCACAGGTTGAGATTGTGCTCCGGATCGAGTAACAACGGCCGTGACTTCCTCTTTATCTGCTGAGGTGGTACGGCAGGATCTGACTTTTCTACTTTTCTTTTTAGAAGATGGAGTGGACTGAGTTACCTCGTGGACTAGGTCCGGATGGACCCACATGATTTCCCCTCGTGAGGTGGTGAGGGGTACTAGACCAGCAGCTTGAGCAGGCGGGAGATTAGCAATCTCCATCGTTGCCAGAGGGATGGGTATAACCCCGTCCTGGGTCTCTATTGGAGGGAAGCTACCGAATTGTACGGACACCATGTTGGCTGCCACGGTTACTTCCTCGAAATCGATGGCCAGAGCGTTCGAATCGATGAGGTTTTGGATATATCGTTTCAGTTGGTAGCAGTCGTGCGTAGCATGGTGGACGTAGCGGTGGTAATGGCAGAACTTTGGGTTCTCCAGATCAGCCGGCCGAGGCTCCCGTCTTGGTGGAGGAAACTGAATCCTATCTCCTTGTATGAGCATGTCTAAGATAGGCTTGACGTGACCGTCTTCAAAAGAGTAAGTGATTTGAGGCCATTGTTTGTCCGCAGGTTGTGACTCAGGCTTCTGGGCTGTATCGACCACCATAGCCTGCTTGCCTCTGTTGTCCCGGTTGTTGGAGGGGCTACCCCCATTGTCGTTGGTAGTGCTGGGACGCTTGCTCTTGTTCTCTCCCTCTGAGATATGTAATCCCAGTTGGCGAGCCTTCTTTAATCGTTCTTCGGCACTTGTAGCACTAATGATAAAAGCCTTCCAGTCCTTGAATTGACTCTCGCCCATCCAGAGACTGATTGTTGGGAGTAGTCTCTTTTGGCAAATTTCGATCAAGGAGGAGTCCGGGTTGCCAGATGGTAACTTTATTGCGGTTTGGCAAAACCGCTCAATGTAATTCCTCGTCAGCTCTTTCTCTCCTTGAATGACGTCCATGAGGGTAGACATCGTGACATCCTGCCCTACCTCATAGAACCTCTCCAAGAACAGGCGTTTGAAGCCAGCGAAGGAATGGATGCAATTGTCCGGCAGGTTGCGGTACCAATCGAAGGCGACTCCTTCCAATGCCCCAATGAATAACCGTGTCAAGATAGCATCATCATGGGGCAGATGGTCGGTAGTGACCTCGAAGTAAGTGATGACCCGACTTGCTGAGGTCTTGCCATCATAGGGGTTGATATTGAACGGCTTATATCTTGGTGGGAATGGAACATCCCTCCATTCAGCAGGATATGGTTGTCGTATTCTGAAGTCTTGAGAGTTTTCTCTGGCGTGGAACATGGCTCGGAGCTCTTGAACTTCTCTCCTTACTTCTCGTGTCTCATCTGTCGCAGTCGGAGCCGTTACTTCGGAAGGATTATTGCCCGGGTTCGGTGCCGCCGAATTTGAATCTACGTTGATTGGGGGACCCGTGCTTGTTTGGCCAGGTGTCACCCCCTGCAGATTAGGAAGCGCCGCTTTGATCTCGTCTACAGACTTGACCAAGGCGTACAATATGGCCTCCAAAGTGTCGATGCGCTGGCGATCACCGGAACCGCCTTGATTGCTGTCTGTCATGAATACCGTCTTCACATGAGGAGTGACAGAAGGAGTGGTGGAGGATGTACCCTCCGAGTCGTACCCGTGCATCGAGAAATCATCAGGATATGTAGGGATGTTCTCTTCAGGTTCAGACTCGGAAGGAACACTACCCCCGGCTTCGGAGGTTGCTTCGTCTAGGATGTCCTTGGGGACGTCGGTATCTGTTGTATCCGTCGGAGGATTTGCTTCCTCCAGTCCGTATTCCTGGAATATCGGATTGTCGTGGATGTTTGGAGGAGTGCTACCCCCAGTTCCGACGACCCCCAATGTTGCAGACGACGAACTTCCTACCGCAGCAGTTTTCATCTTCGAACGGGTGTGTTGAAATACTCCAGTGGAGGATAACCCTTTAGACGACAGTTTCTTAGCTGCAGTAGTTGACACCTTTGGGCTGGAGATGCTCGTTTTCTTCCCTCTTCCCTTGGCGAGAACTTTCTGACTTGCAGGAGACAACAGGAGGTGCCTCGTCTTCTGAGCTCGGGTGATGTAGTCTTTGGAAGACGGATGGCCGGTCTTCCGTCACCGTCGCGTTGCTGCAACAGCAGTTGACGATGATTTGGGTACATTGATGTCCGTGTGAGGGCTCTTTACACCCCAAAGCTCCTTCTCTTTCCTTGCGTTTGTGGAGGATAACCTCACGCAGGTCAGAGGAACCACTTTGTCTGTTTGCCGTCGGGGGCTGGACTTGAGTGGTTTTATATAACTTTCCATCAGAGTCCCGCGTGATAATCAGCGGGACCCCCCGATTGTTAGAGGTTGGGGCAGTCGTCTGGACTTGATGAGCCCGCGCTGCCTTAGACTTCCTTCTTTTAGCACTTGTGGGTGCGTAATAGGAGGAGTCTAAGTCGAATACCACAGAGTCTGGAATATCATCCAGAGAATGATCAGAGTCAGGACCGCATGAAAGCCGGTCGAAGACTGATCGAGAGAAGCGTGGGACGGATGCTATGCGGCTAGCGTTGGGTACCGTGCAGGCTGTCTGCATGCGGCTGTTTTTTGTTGTAGGATGAGTCTTTATGCGGTTAGGAGTCACGACCGTGCAGGCTGACCGCATGCGGTTGGCATCTGTGGCCGCATGGGTTTTCTGCAAGCGATTGACTTTAATAGCCGCATGAGTCTCATCCGTGCGGTTGGCAACTGTAGCCGCATAAGTTATGCGGCTGACAGATGTGGCCGCATGAGTTTTCTTTATGTGGTCGGCGGTTGTAGCCGCATGGGCTTTCTCCCTGCGGCTAATACTCTTCTGCGGCTCGGATCGCGTAGAGTTTCTCTTTGCCCCTGCAAGTCCAGCATCATAGTGTTTTCTTCTGCCGAACTTGGGGACAGCAGAGTTGTCTACGGTCTAAAGTGGGGCCGCAGGGGAGTCTTTCTCGCCATCTTGAGCAATAGAGAGCACCCCATCAAGGGCTTGCGGAGGAGCAAATGATTTTGGCCTCCACTCTTTGCGAGCCTTTATGGTGCGGGTGCGCTTCTGGACCGGGCCAGTGCTACCTTCAAAGAGCATCTCTTCGAACGCCTGTTGGTCGAAGCGTACGACCATCTTCTGTTGTGTAGAGCCAAGTTTGGCTGCGTCCGATTACGTCACCAACTCCTCAGCCGTGGAGAAGTTAGTCCCCAGCAGAGTCGCCATCGTGTTTGCCATTGATTGTAAAAGTACAGAACAATTATCGGAGGACTGAACTTAGACTCACAATCCAAACTCGCTCGTACAAAGAAAGCCTAGGGACGAAAACCTAGGTACAGCAGTCTAAGTACGATTGTTTATTTTAGATTCTGGGGGGTGACGATAGAGGCTCGGGAAAGCGACGGCCGCTCTGCCTTACTCCTTGGACGATCGGTACGCAGCCTTGACTCGGGGAAGATCTGCTTGTTCGTTGACGAAGAAATGCCTTCTTGCTCTCTCTCTGATTGCTCTCCTGGCTTCTCTCTCTCTGTGTATATTCTCTCTCTGACTATGGGGGAAGTCTCTCTGTGTATACGTATTCTTCTCTGGTTTTTTTTCTTTTGTCTCTCCCTCTATATTTTCTTTTTTTACAAGGGAATGACACCTTGCTATTTATAATAGTGGGGGTATCATTAGGGTTTGGATGATTACCCGTTCTCAAAGTGGCGGCGGCCTGATGATTAACCAATCTGGACCATTAGTCTTGAACATGAAAGATCTGGGCCGTTAATATGGATTAGGCCAAATCCCATCAACAATTAATGCTGATTGTAATAAATCTTCGTCATGATGATTTGCTGACATCTGCGAATCTTAATGAATAAATTTAATTCATTCTTCTGCCACGTGTCCCAGATTATTGGGATTTGGCCCAAAATTTGATTGACTTTAGGACACGTGTCCAGTCGTCAACGTTGAGCCGCATGAGGAGTGTCGATGTTTGGGCCGCATGAAGGTCGTCATGACCGAGCCGCATGAAAGATTTCATGATCGAGCCGCATGAATAGTCTCTATACTCGAACCGCATGAAGGTTGTCATGACCGAGCCGCATGGATATGTTCATGACTGAGCCGCATGGGAGTCTTCATGGCCGAGCCGCATGAGAGTCTTCATGGCCGAGCCGCATGGATCTCTTTATAGCCGAGCCGCATGGGGGACCTTCATGGTTGAACCGCATAGGTTTCTCTGCATTGGCCGCATGAACTCGTTTATTCTTGGCCGCATAAGCTCGCCTCAAAACTTTGGTAGACAGCGCCACTTTGAAGATTTTTCTTATTCCCGAAGTACTGCTTTTCGTGTCAGTCATTATGACAACTTTATGTCAGGTCTGCCACTTGTCAGGTCTGTCAGCCGTCAGAGCATTAAATGCGTCCACACGTTGGGCACAGCTATTTTTTGAAGACCACGTGGCCTCTCTCTCTGGGCCGCATGCAGTTTACTCGAGCTGCCTATGTGCGTTGAGCCGCATGTCCATGTTGGTGACTTTTGAGCCGTATGATACTCTTGAGCCGCATGAAGCTCGTCTGATTTTGAGCCGCATAAAGCTTCCTGGGTTCTGTGCCGCATGAAGAATGTCTCATGACCGAGCCGCATGAAGGACGTCTCATGATCGAGCCGCATGAGGAATGTCTCATGACCGAGCCGTATAAAGGACGTCTCATGACCGAGCCACATGAGGAATGTCTCGATCTGCCCGTGCACTCACTTTGTGGGCCCGGGTATCCTGAACACACGAATGCGTAGGTATCATGTTTGCTCCCTGATGTAGGGGCTAATAGAAACACTTGCCCTCGATCTTTGTTGGGAGACACTTGAGAACCACTCTGTCCGTTTGCCGTCGGGGGCTGGACACAGGCGGCTCTGTACAACTTTCCATCAGAGGCCCGCTTAGCGGGACGCTCTTGATGGTTAGAGGTTAGGACAGCTGACTGAGCCCGATGAGCCCGCGCTGCCCTAGACTTATTCTACTTAGCACCCGAAGGTGCGTAATAGGAAGAGTCCAAGTTTGGAAGGAGGGAAGAGAAGTTGGTGCCCTTTTCAAATGAGGTAAGGGGGCTCTATTTATAGAATGGAGTAAGCCCTTTCTTCTTCTCCTTTCCGATGTGGGACTAAAAGCAATATTTTCCATGCTTCTACAGTCATTGGTCCTACCAATCTACCGTCATCTAGAGGACATCGGTTTATATTAGCTATAACCGATTACTTCTCGAAATGGGCGGAAGCCATACCTTTATCTGAAGTCGAGATCAGCAGCGTCATCAACTTCATCAAACATCATGTGATTTACGGATTCGGCATTCCTCGACGAATCATTCATGATAATGGACAATATTTTATTATTCAAAAGTTTACTTGATTTTGTGTTGACAACAGAATCAATAATGTTGCTTCTACGGCCTACAATCCTGTAGCAAACGGTCTAGCTGAAGCATTCAACAAAATTATCATCAAGCTTCTTAAGAAATTCATTTCTACCACTAAGAGAAACTGGAGTGAAAAGCTTGACGAATGTCTATGGGCTTATCGAATAACTATACGCACTCTAACCGGTTGCACACCTTCTCCTTGGTGTATGGATGCGAAGCTGTCCTACCATTGGAAATTCAAATCCCCTCCTTAAGGATTGCAATTGCCAATGAGCTCACAACAAAAGTTAATGATCGTCTTCGACCTCAGGAGTTTGAAGCACTTGACAAAAAATGACTATTAGCTCAACAACATTTCAAGCTATATTAGGCTCGCATCTGAAAAGCATTCAATCGTAAAGTCAAAGTACGAGCATTCCAAAAAAGGCGAATTAGTCCTTACCGTCAGACGTCCTATGACTATGACACACATGAGCAAGGTCAAATTCGAAGCAAAATAGGAAGGTCCCTATGTTGTAAGCAAGATTTTCTCATACGGAGCTTATTAACTGACCAGGATGGATGGCCGAATTGCTATGATGCCTATCAACGGGAAATTCTTAAAAAGGTACTATGTCTAAAAGAAATATAAGATATCCTCTGAATCTTGTACATACAAAAAAAACATTGAGTTATTATCTTTTATACAATCTTCTGATAAACCGTTAAAATCCCCAGCGGATTATATCCACATCATATCACCTGATCATAAACCCTATCTTTTGGAACCCAGTTGTTTTAAAAGATATCTTATTTTTGAATCCCAGCTGATTCGAAGATAATCAATGGACACATGAATTCACGTCCACATTACCTCTGAATTCTATTATCTATATCACCGACCTATTACGTCCATACTACCTCTGGTAAAGTCGTCTTTTGAAATGACAATATTCTAAAAATTATATTCTGTCACGTCCACATTACCTCTGTACAGATATAATAAGTATTGTTATTTTCTAAGGAGATATGTCATGTCCGGTACCTCTGAATATACTTCTTGTTTTTATCTATTACTTATTTCTATCACGGATATGCAATGAGTAATGGAGCCACAAAAAGATCGTTAACTTTTATTGATGATTCAAAATAGTAAAAATATATCATATAAAAAAGATAACAAAATGACAAAGTTGTTGTGAATAGTTTTATTGGGGAGGTTGGGTACTGAGATCAGCAATCAGTCTCTTCAGATTCTCAGCTCTCTTTATTCTGGTGTCGAGTACCCTCTGTCTAGCTAGAGCTCTCATAGCCTCTGGATCAAATGGTTGCAGCGAGTCAGCTCGGCGTTCCAGTTCTGTACCTTCAGTTTGGATAAGTGTATCCCGTTGCCTCCTCAGGTCATCTAATTGGCTCACAACAATTTGATGCATTTCCAATACCTCTTATTCACTTCGTCGAGCTGCTTTGAGTGCTTCTTGGAGCCGGGCCATTTCAATTTCTAAATCCCAGAGGCGAGCTTGACATTCAGTAGATTCTTTCTCTTTCTCTACAGCTTTAGTCTTATGACGCTCAACAAAAGAAGTTGTCTCGACAATGAAGATTCCAACTCTGCAGAGCGATGTGAGAAAGCTACCACAGAAGCTTCGAAATCTACTTTTCGTCTTGCAGCCTCACGAGCCATCGCCTCACATTCAACATCTACGAGTTTCTGGATGTTTCCTCTTGTTATATCTTTATAAGGCTTGATGGATTCTTCAAGCTCATTCAAAAAATGATCTAAATAGTTTACTCTGTCCAGAACACCGATCTTGCTGATAGCTC
Source organism: Iris pallida (assembly GCA_029216955.1). NCBI lineage: Eukaryota > Viridiplantae > Streptophyta > Magnoliopsida > Asparagales > Iridaceae > Iris > Iris pallida. The sequence continues at coordinate 13,241,346 of JANAVB010035420.1, forward strand.
CAATGATGAAAGTGGAAGGGCCTCTTACTGACTCAAGGTTGGTCCTTTTCCATGTCCATTTGAATTAGAGGCTTGAAAGAAGTGAAGAAAGCATTAGTATAAGCTTCGACGACAGCTCTGTTCATCGCTGAGATACCCGGAGTAGCCATTTCTGTTTGAATTCTTACTTCTGCAGCAGCTGGAGGAATTACAGATTGTGTACCAGGAGAACCAAGTACTAGCATCATAGAAGAACTTCCCTCTCCAGTTTGGATCCCTATATCCAGGGGAGCCATGGTCGAGCTAAAACTGAATGTGGTTGACGCAGTTATTGCAAGCGTCCCGACAGGACCCACTGAAATCAAGATACACAGTCATTATACATCATTAATAGAATTAGGGTAAATAAAAGTCAAAAAAATTTACCTGATCCGGTAATACATATGGTGTCTCACGGGGCATGTCCAGATCTGAGCGGAGCCTGGCCATGATAGCTTCAGACACGGTTGCCTGACTACTTCCAGCTTCGGAGTCGCCTGATCGGAAATGACTGCTTTCGACACCTGATTCTGCTTATTCAGTTGGGGTCTCAATGAAGTATGGTTCCAATGCACGGTTTGCTAAGTATGTTTAAGTCGTATCCCAAATTAGGCCATGCATTTACGTGAGTCTAGATGAAGTCTCGTAGGTGCGTGGTCATCGACAACTTGTGCACAGGGGCGTTTGTTTCCTCGAATGATAACTCGAGGCTGCAGGACCGATTCGGCCTAGGAGGAAACACGGTATAGCCGAGCTGGGTTTAAGCAACGGGTAATTCGGAGACTTGCAACGGAGATCACTACTTGCGTTGAAAGGACCCCATCTAACCAGGCTATATCCAGTATGGCTAGTTAATGCTAGTGGCCATTCATATGGATAAGTTGGTGTACTGAGCGACAATCCGCATGTACGGTGTCGGTTGAATCAAGAAAGTACAAGCACGATACGAGTTGTATTAAGAAGGCATGCATGGTTGCAACACCAGTATGAAGCATAATATTTGGCTATAGCAAGGGCACGAGATGAGGCGTCAAGTATTAAGTCGTTGGCACAGAGTCGTATAAGCTGAGATTGAGTCGTATCGAGTTTAAGTCAGAAAGGACCGTAAGGCAAGTTTGGTTAAGTCATGTTGAGTTGTGAGGCACGACCATATTATTACGACACAAGTTTAGGCAGTTACTAAGTGGCGAAGCACTGCCTCGATTATGTTATACGAAGGGATTTATGGCACGACCATGTTGTTGCGTCCTCAAATATGGGCCGAAAGGCAAGCATGAGTTAATGTTGTTGGCATGGGAATGGTCTGGAGGCACAAAAATAAGAAAGTTATGGTGGATGGCATGGTTATGGTCTAGAGACACAAATAGGCCAGGAGTCTATGTCCTAAAATCGATCATAATGCAAGAATAGAAAGACAATCATAAAGGGATATTTTGCACAAAGTAAATAAATATGTTGGTTTTGTAGGGGTGGGCGAGGAGCTCACTCCACCAGTACGATTGTGTGCTGACACCCACACAGTTTCCATGTGCAGGCACAGGTAGAAGCTCGTTGGCACGAAGCTCACTTGGATGTATCGTGGCACGCGTGGCACGGAGTTCCTTGGCATTTCGAGGCCTACGGCTGCATGGAGTCAAAACTTATATAGGACATAATGTATGGACATCGCCTATCTGAAGCAACCGATGGCTCGTCAAATTGTATTGAGATATGAGAGAGAGAGCTAAGTGATTGGATTATGAGAGAAAGTGAGATTGAGCGACTTCTAATCTGGGTTTGAGCCCTTTGTAATCGTATTTTCATTATCAATAAATAGTTTTGATTTTGTTCTATACTCATGTTGCCTTTATTATTCAACTTCTCTGCTTGGGACTTCTATACGACGACCCCATCACTTAGCCTATAATCGATGTTACGGAATCCGCCTTGCGTGATATAACCTAGGATCACGCGACATCACGCCTTAGCAAGGACGATCGCTCCTATGGGAGCGGGGCGTGATAGTAACTTCCCTTTTCAAATTTCCAATAAAATTCCTCTTTGGACTATTTTATTTTATTATTAATTATTAAATAGGAGTCCCAACAATAAGTAGGGGTAGTAATTAAGCATTGTATGGTTATAGAGGGAAGCTTCTTGTTTGCCATTGATTATAAAAGAACAGAACAATTATATGGGAGGACTGGACTTTTACTTCACAATACAAACTCGCTCGTACAAAGAAAGCCTAGGGACGAAAACCTAGGTACAACAATCTAAGCACGATTGTTTAGTTTTGATTCTGGGGGTGACGGTAGAGGCTCGGAAAAGCGACGGCCGCTCTGCCTTACTCCTTGGACGATCAGACGTAGCCTTGGCTCCGGTGAAGAACTGCTCTTTAGATGGGAAGACTCTTCTGTGTGCATCTTTGTCTCTCTGCGTGTCCAGCCGAGTGGAGAGGATCTCTTTGCAAGGGAATGACACCTTGCTATATTTTTTTCTCTGGATTCGATCTTTTTGTAAGGGAATGGCACGTTGCTATTTATAGGAGTGGGGTGTGATTATTAGGGTTTGCAATGATTTCCTCCTTGAAAAGTCGGCGGCCAATCATCTGGGCCATTAATCTTGATTGTATTACATCTGGGAAATTGATTCTTGATTGCGCCAAATCTGTATGGGCAATTAATGCTGATTGCAATGAATCCTCATAATCTGTTATGACAAGCTCAGATCTCCCACCACGTGTCCTATTTGCTTAATCACAACAAATCTGATTTGATTTGAGTAATAATGGTGATTGTACTAAATCTGGTTGTCAGGATTTGCGAACAGCTATAACTCCGAGGGGATAAGACAGCCACGTGTCTCAACTTGTCGCCACGTGTCTCAACAGCCACGTGTCTCAACTTGTCATCATGAGCGAGGTGTCTGGTAGAGCCGCATGAGTGCAGGTTAAGTGAACCGCATACGGGTGACCCCCAAGTCCTAGCCACATGAAAGTAACCGCCGTATGGGGGCAGCAGCTTCGTGAAGGAGGCGACCGCATGAAGGAGGTAGCCGCATGAAGCGGGCAGCCGCATGAAGGAAGCAGACGCATGAAGTGGGCAGCCGCATGCAGCTGCATGAAGTGGGCAACCGCATGAAGGACGCGGCCGCATGAAGTGGGAAGCCGCATGAAAGAAGCAGCCGCATGAAGGACGCAGCCGCATGAAGTGGACAGCCGCATGAAGCGAGCAGCCGCATGAAGCGAGCAGCCGCATGAAGCGGGCAGCCGCATGAAGCGGGTAGCCGCATAAAAATTGACAGCCGCATAGGGATGCCAGCCGCATGAGAATTGACAGCCGCATAGGGATGGCAGCCGCATGGAGCGAGCAGCCGCATAGGGGTGCTTGGGACTTGACGGATCCTGCCAGAAAGATTTTTTTCTTTTCCCAACGAGCACGCCATCATCATTCCTGCTTTTATGTCAGAGCTGTCATTTATTGTGTCAGAGCTGTCATTCATTGCGTCAGAGCTGTCGTAAGAGCAATTTAATTGGGAGGCGGCTTTTTGGCCAGCTGTAAAGGAGAACTGTTTAGGGCCACGTGGCTCTTTTCTGAGCCGCATAGGGCTATCCGAGCCGCATGAGGCTCTAAAAGACTTTGTACCGCATAAGTCATTAATGGATTTCTGAGCCGCATAAGGAACCTTCTGTTGGATCCGCATGGGGTTTTCTCTGTTCTTTTTCATGCTTCTAAAAGACCTCCTTCAAAGTTTTTAATTTGCAAAATTGAAATACTTTGAATAAGAAGCATGGCTATGTTCATATAAGCTCTTCTGGCCGCATACCTTGCTAGCCGCATGAGATGTTCTGGCCGCATGGCCTTGCTAGCCGCATGGGCCGTTTTTGGCCGCATGGCCTGTCTGGCCGCATATGCTCTCTGCCATGTCTTCTTGCCACGTATGTATCTCATTTATTGCCCTTGATTTGCTTGAGATTTAAAGCCGCCTTTTGGGGGAGGATCCCAAGGGTCGGTTCGGATTTGCCTCGATGACTGAAGAGTCAGTTTTGCAGCACGCTGATCGAAGCGTCCCCCCCTTTCTGCCTATAAATAAGAGTATCTTTTGGGTAGAGAGACTTCTTTACTTTCTTCTGCCTTCAACTCTTCTTGCCCTAGATTTCTGCCTTCGTCTTCCTTCTCCGATCATCATCGACAATGGCCCCCAAGTCTTCCAAGGCTGCGACTGCGGGAAAGGGTAAGAGACTGGCTTCTTCATCAGCCACGACGCCTAAAGTTCACCCCGACGTTCACCCCCACATTGCTGGTAAGGGTTTGGGTGGATCACATATTTTGAAACCATACCAAAGACGGCTGTGTTGCATGCTTTATGCCCAAGCCTTTAATGCGTTCCTCGTTTTTGTCGAACTGTTCAATTTGTAGGAGCCGCATGTTCGTCTCATGTCCGAGCCGCATGGGGGTATACTCCATGTCCGAGCCGCATGGGAGTTGTCTAGTGGCCGCATAGACGCTTCACAAACTGAACCGCATAATGACCCTTCGAACAGAGCTGCATAAATCTCTATGAAGCGAGCCGCATGAAGCCCTTTCAAACAGGGCCGCATAAGTTCGTCTGGATTGGGCCGCATAAGGCTCTAACCATCTAACTTTGTTTCTTTTTATTTTTGATTCTTGCAGCATCCCTGCCGAAGGCTGAGATCATTGTGAAGGATGAGCTACTGCCTCCTCTCGAGCAAGAGTCGTTGTTTCTTAAGGAGGAGGTAATATCAACAACGGAGGAACAAAAAGGAGAGCTGGCGCCCATTGCTGTAAAGGAGGAGCCTCAGTCTGACGGCGGTAGTACTGGGAGTTCTGACCTTCCTACTCCGGACGAGGATTTTGCTCAAGTAGATCCTTCATATGCAAAATGGTTGAGGGATTGGTATATGCGCCCCCGCAACTAGGATTCGTGGGCTCTCATAAATGTCCGTCTTTTGTCTTGATATTTCTGTCCGTCTTTAGCTGCAGTTTATGTTTTGCTTCTTTTGGACATCAATGTAATCTTTTTCTTTTTGGTCTGAATGAAATAATAGAGGACTTTTTCGACTTGCTCATGAGATGTAGTCATGTGAATGTAACCGCTTTTGAATGACCGGAATACATCCGCTCTATTCTTTGTTTTGTAGTAGTTGCCCCAATGAGAGACTTTTTGTGGACCTATTATCCTTGGCATACCCTGATTCTGGATACGGAAAATAAGTTAGGAGGGAACCAACATACTTACTCAGAGGTAATGAGGACATGGTAAATATGCAGGTTCCTTCGATGGAGCCTTTCCACTCAGAGGTAATGAGGACATGGCAGGAGTGGGCTCCATGAAGGGAATATAGAACAACTCAGAGGTAATGAGAAAATGGAGGTTCTATGTGAGGGACGGTTTGTTTTCGATGGAAGGGAAACAACTCAGAGGTAACATCGACATGGTTGTTTCGGAAGATCTGTGGATCTGTTACCCTTTTTGTGTACTGAAAGTGCGGGTATTGGATCATAAGGGGGAGCTCCTTTTGGGAAGAAAGTTCAGAGGTATAATCATACATGACTTACTACCTAAAAGACGCGGTATGGATTCATCTGTAGTGACCAGAGTGTAAGTCCAGCGGTACCTGCGAGTACATAACTCAACAATGTGGGAGATTTGGGACCAGAATGTAAGTTCAGCGGTACCTGCGGGTACGTGACTCGACAATCTGGAGATCTGGAGTCGGAATGTGAGTTCAGTGGTACAAGAGGGTACATGACTCATCATTCTGGAAGATTTTATAGTCCGAATGTGAGTTCAACGGTACCAGGGGGTACGTAACTCACTGCTTCGGAAGATTTATTTTTGGGATGTGAGTTCAGCGGTACCAGCAGGTACATAACTCAACACCCTAGCAGATGTTGTTTCAGACGTAATACTTCTTTAGGAACTTGCCGTTGATGGGCAACATGAACAAGTCTCCATTTTGTTTTGCAAGGCGGTAAGCTCCATTGGAGAATACAACATCGATGATGAACGAGCCTTCACACTTTGGCTGGAATTTGCCGGCAGTTTTGTGAGTCATAACCATCAACCTCCGAACTGCCAGAACGAGGTCGCCCACTTGGAATGTTCTGATTTTAACCTTCTTATTGAAGGCTCCGGAGATGCGTGCTTGGTATAGCTCGATTCTTTGTTGAGCTAGTAGGCGCTTCTCATCTAGGGCCTCCAATTCTTGTAATCTGCAATGGTGATTATCATCCGTCGTCAATCTGTATGTGAGAGCAACGCGGAATGAAGGGATTTGAGTCTCCAGTGGAAGAATTGCCTCACTTCCGTATACTAGAGAGAATGGTGTGTTCCCGGTGGTGGTTCGTACTGTGGTGCGGTACGCCCATAAGCATTCACCGAGCTTTTTATTCCAGTCGTGTTTGTTTGATGACATGAACTTCTTGAGAAGCTTAATGATTGTTTTGTTAAATGCTTCAGCCAGACCATTAGCTGCTGGGTTGTATGGTGTTGAAGCAATATTCTGGATGCGGTGTTTGTCGCAAAACCGATAAAAGGCGTAGCGTGCGAACTGCGGACCATTGTCATGTATGATCCTTCGAGGCAGTCTAAAGCGATAGATGACGTGATGCTTGAGGAAGCTGATCACATTTGAAGTCTTCACTTCTGCCAGCGGAACAGCCTTCGCCCATTTGGAGAAGTAATCTGTGATTGTGAGTATGAAGCGATATCCTCAGGACGAAGACGGAGTGATCGGACCGATGATGTCCATTCCCCATGCTTCGAAGGGCCAGGATGCCACCGTCGGGTGTAGAAACTCGGATGGCTGGTGGATGAAATCTGCGTGGACTTGACAGGCTTTGCATTTTTGTGCATAGTCTATTGCGTCTGCAACCATCGTGGGCCAGTAGTAGCCCATTTGGCGAAGGCGATCTTGTAGTTTCGGGCCAGGCTGATGGGCCCCACAGATGCCTTCATAGAAGAATCTGAGGGAACGTCTTCTAATAGAAGTAGCTTCCTTCGGACTCTCCGGCAGGATGTCGTAGACTACGAAGTCAATGAACGGTTGTCTCCAGTCTGGCGCTTCATCGACTGTCAGAGCGGAGTAGCTCTCGGCACACTGAACATTATTCCTGGGATAGACCAACTCACGGCCTATGATGTCAACCAGATGATAAGCATGATTCAAAACTGCTAAGGAAGCGGCAAGACCTGCTAGGGCATCGGATTCAATGTTTTGGAGCCTGGGAATGTGCTCTATGAAGACCCCTCGAGGGACGAGATGATGTCGATCGCTATTTGGTGGTAGGGGATCATGTCCTCATGGCGGACTTCGTATGAGCCCCAGATCTGATTAATGATTAGCTGCGAATCGCCGTATGCTTCAAGGTGCTCTATCCCCAGCTCTTTTACAAGTCGGAGACCAATGACCAAAGCATTGTACTCGGCCATATTGTTTGAACAGGGCTCTGTGAGGGAATAAGCTCGATTGATCACCAACCCGGTGGGAGAAATCAGCACTACTCCGACTCCAGCGACGATGTTGCCCTTGGGCCCGGTTTTAGAAGCGCCGTCGAAGGACATCCGCCATACGGTATCATGGGAGGCCATATTTGAATTAGGGACCTCGTCTGGAATCTCTTCATCTATTCTGGTTGACTCCGAACCTGGATGGGCTGCTAAAAAGTATGCCAGAGCTTGACGTTTAACAGCCTTCTGCGGGACGAAGATCATGTGGTAGGGAGATAATTAAATTGCCCAGGTAGCGAGGCGAGAGCTGAGTGCATCTGGCTTGGTCATGAGGACCCTGAGGGGGTTGACTCTTAATATGACATAGATGGTTTGTCCCATGATGTAGTGTCGCGTCTTCTGAATGGCGAAAACCAGAGCAAGGCACTCTTTCTCTACGGCAGTGTATCGATGCTCCGGCCCCATCATCATTCGGCTGAGGTAATATATAGCTTGTTTATGGCCTGGAAGCTTGGTAGATCCTCGGAAGCTGCTCCGAAATCTGGCCACACAAAACCAGCTGGGTCAACTCCAGAAAGAGCAAGTGCCACAAGGGGGCCACAAAATAAGAACAAAAGCCAGCAATTAACACAAGAAAGACTAACATTAAAACTAGAATTACGAAAATATATCAGGATGATATACGACGAGATAACCATGGAACTATTCCGATAGCCAGGTTACAACCCGTAAACCAAACAAGGACCGGGGTTGAAACCCTTCATCTGAACAGAGCTTGGTTCCGCACCATTTATCGGCAAGATAAGTAATGCAAGAAAATCAAGACAGGAACAATCTTGTACTGGATCAAGACATGGCGAAATTGTTTATACCTCATTCAATCAATCACGGCCAAGTAGATTCTACGGCTTACTACTTTAACTAACTAGGGTTGTCACAGGCCTAATTACCAACAAGATGCAGTGAGATTGTTCCACAGCCACAAGCCCTGCAGACCATCCAGGCTACCCAGGACGAAAGATTAGGGTTAAATTCAGGTGGGTACATTGTCCGGGAGACAAATGTACCCTTAGGTGACTTAGAGGGTGCAACACTCGACGGTGCGCTGGAAATATGCCATACTCGACGGCAGGCTACAGATCCCAAGAGCGCCCAGGTAACGGAATTGCCTGTAGCTGTGTCAATCTCTTCATGACTACTGTGTTATTCTAGTTATTAACCTTAATCCATTTTTAGTAGGAACTCCTAACCGTGGTACTCAGGAGTCTCATCCTAGACATGATGCAAGACAGGACAAGTGGATTTAACAAGCAAGCAAGAAAGAACCACCACGGTGTCAAGGCAGGTCAAGTTAAGTTATCAAGATAAATTATGTCAGGGTACTTGTCAGGAGTGCGCCACGACGGGCCACTATCATGTCAGGTTGGTTATGTCAGGAGTCCACCACTACGGGTCACTGTCGTGTTATGCTAGCTCCTTGTCATACCACGCCATGTGCAATAGTCATTCCAAATATATTAAGTAAAATCAAGTTCATGACAAAAGGCGTAAGGATATAAAATGGGCATAAAATATCTAATAAAATATCAAAAGATAGTGTTATAAAAGAGCCAAGCTTAAAGAAATAAAACTAAAACTCTAAGAGCTAATGGGTTAAGCAAAGGAATCAAGGGGCAGCATACGTGCAAAAGTACGCACGCTAGGGAGAGCAGCTGCGTGAAAGTCACGCACGCAAGGCTCGCTCAAGTCTGCGTACCAAGGCACACTCAAGGGGAGCAACGTACGTAAAAGTCACGCACGCTCAAGGGGAGCAGCTGCGTGAAAGTCACGCACGCTCAAGGGGAGCAGCTGCGTGAAAAGTCACGCACGCTCAAGGGAGCAGCTGCGTGAAAGTCACGCACGCTCAAGGGGAGCAGCTGCGTGAAAAGTCACGCACGCTCAAGGGAGCAGCTGCGTGAAAGTCACGCACGCTCAAGGAGACACGCTTCCAACAGAAAGCGTACTCAAGTCTGCGTACGCACGCTAAAGAACGCACGCAGCTCAGTGTGCGTAGGCTAAACAGCTTTGCACACTGCTCACTGTCTTCTCCAAACAGCAAGAACACCATGGATGAATCCAAGGCTTCAAAGCATCATAACTTGGCCATCCGAACTCCAAATCCAGATTTTCAAAGTTCCAACTTGGGTAGAATTGAATGCTCTTCCACTTGGAAACACCAAAACTCATGAAAATCCAACTTAAAGAGATCAAACCATGCAAAATCCAAAAATAAAAATAACTTAGATCTAGAGCAAAAGAGACTTCAAATCACAAAATACCAAGACCTAATGTTGGTCACCATGTCCTAATCTATCAAATGAACCAAGAAAATAGGGCTTTCATGAAGTGGCAAGGTGCACTTGCCTAGGGTTAGGAGAGTTGTGTAGAGGAAGGAGAAGAAGAAGAAGAAGGAAATTAATGGTGGAAGTTATGAGGAGAGAGAGAGGTAGGTGGGGATATAAAGAGGGGGAGTTGTGGTGGGTTGAGGGATAGCATAGGTTAAGGTGATCCAACACACATAAAACTGAACCAATCCAAAGAAAACCGAGCCATGCCAAAACCCAAAATACTGGAAATACCGAAATCCCACAAGTTGAGAAAAATAAAAATACATGCCAAAAATCCAGATACGAGTATAAATACGAAATACGGGAAATGAGGGTGACAATTGGAGTATATTTCGTATGTATGCAGCTGGCATGATTACGTTTCCGGTCCTACGTATCATGGGACTGGGGCGTTACATATTTTTATAGTGGCCCATGCAGGTCAAGATAAATTGTTTGGTTACTTTACCGTACCAAGCAAGCCTGCGTATAGGATTAGAGTCTAGGACCTCATCCACATACTTGACCTCTTTCCTTGATTCCAACATTCAAAACTCTCGTTTGTTCCTTTATTTACATCTTGCTTGATCTCGCCCTAGCGTAAATCTTACTTCCTCGTGTTTGATGGAGCTTAGAAAGAGGACTAGCGTTAGGATATGTCCCTTAGGCTAGTACCTTATGGGATAGATTATCTCGTTAATTAAGGGCGTATCCTAAAAAATATTTGAGTTATGACCATAGTAAAATATTTCAAGGGTTGATTACCGTGATGAAATAAATTGAAAATCTTCCATAAAAGAGATATAGAAGGATTGCATATATTCGAAGACGTGTATATTTTAAGTTGGGTAGTAATTGTATTGTCAAATCTCGATTTTAGTTAGAAATTCTATACTGTTAGTAGAAATGATCAAGAAGATATATATGAAGTTGAGGAAGCAAAGTGAAATATATATGAAGTTGAGGAAGCAAAGTGATTGATCTTTGAGAAATAATAGATGAATGATTATGACTTACCTGAGTTGATAAATTTTATTTTTAAGAATATCAATTTACTATGAGGATAAGACAATTCTTGATGAAATAATTAATAATTTTTATTAAATTGGGGTTGATCTAGGTTCCAAATATTTAAGGATCGATCAACCGATTTATATTTTTCGGATTCGAGAACTATGAAATTTTAATAATTAAAGTTGGAAAGATATAGGATTGAATAAATTTTGAAGAGGTTTCTACAGATTTGATTGGATTTAATTTTGAAAAAAAAAATAAAAATAAGAAAAGGGATAGATTGATTAAAACTTTAGATATTTCAAATTGAAGAAAATTTTGATAGGTGGAATTTTGATTTGGTTTATTTAAATTTTGAGGAAACTACAAATAGATTGATTTTGATTTTAGCTTTTAGCTATTTTGAGAAGATAATTGTGATAGGTTTGATTTATTTTGTAATTTAAATTTAGGTTGTATTCAGATTTAATGGTGAATGTTGAAACACTAAAGGAGTTCAATAAGTACATTTGGTTCGCGGAATGGAAGGGAAAGGAAATCAATTCCTTGTCATTTCCTTTCCTTTGGGAAACTTTAATTCCTATTGATTTTCCTTTCCGATGTTTGGCAATGCCAAGGAATTTGGAAAGGAAAGTGAATACTTCAATGTGGGAAAGTGATTCCTTCCTTGGATGGATGGAATCACTTTCCCCCCTAATTTCCCTTCCATTGGGAATCACTTTCCTTTCCTCCTCAATTCCTTGGGCGCCCAAATATAGGAAAGTAATCACTTTCCTTTCCCAACCGGGAGATTCCGCCAACCAAACGAGGCCTATCGCATAGAGTAAAGGGACACTCTTTTCCTACCGTCAAGGCCAACAGAACCTAAAATTCACGTATCTTATTAACCTCTCTAGACTTTACTCATTTCCCTCCCATATTCCTAATCCTGATTTTCGTGCAGACCCAACCATTCCTTGGAAACTATTTGCATTTATTTTCTATCTCATCTTTCGAGTTCGAGTTAGGACTATCTCGTACTTGTGTTCCACCGCATTGCATTATCTTATTTCCTAAATCGTGCTTGAATTTTAAATTTCGAGGATAAAATTCTTGTAAGTTGGGTATGATGTAACTCCCCTAAATTTTTTACTAAGTATTTTTTTATTATTTTATTTTTGGTATTTGAAATTTTAGTATTCGTACGTCAGGTGCAAAGACGTAAATACGAAGTATTAGTCATTATACACAAAAATATATTTTTTTTCTTTTCATAAATATGGAGATAGATATTATGATCAAATATTATAAGCAAATAGTTATGCATCTCCTAGATTTCCATACTTTAATTTATATAAAAGATTAATTATTTTTACGATACAAGTATATTGAGTAATTTAGTAAATGAAGCTCTACTTAGATATTCTAATTTTCATCTAATGCATGCACATATTTTACATTTGTACTTTTCAAAATTATTGATTATATTATTTTTAAAAGTTATGAAAAGAATAATTTAAACTGGATTATTAGGAATAAATCAATATTTTGATTTTTGAATAATTTTTATATGATTTTGAATTTAAAAATAAGATTATTTAGCATTATATTTAGAGGTATTACTAAATTAAAATTTTAAGTCGTTTAAATTAATAGGGTGATTTACCCATTGAGATTTAAACTAATCTCGATCGTTATCTAATTAGGAGCTTCCATCTCCTATATAAGGAGAGGCTCCGTTGTTCTTCTTCCATAAGTTCATAACTCCTAATTTTTCTACCACAACCAAGGTATCGTGCATCGTGTCTGTGCCGCCTTTCTCTTCAATTATATTTTTATTTACATATACATTATATTCCTTGTGTCCGACAATCCCGGACTCCACACCATCCAACCCACCGTCCTGCTTTCCAGCCCCAAACTTCCTCCAGCCGACCCTGGTCCCATCCCTGCTCGATTACCAGACCTCCCCGACCTCTACTACATATTGCTGTTATCTCGGCCAATCGCCTCCACCACTGTCCCGGCTTTTCGTTCCGACGAGTCTTCCCTGCCTCCACAGCATCCCGCTGCCACCACCAATATAGTCAACCCCGTGGCCGCATCCCGCTGCCAACGCCAATACCTAACCTATAACCTTCGCGTACTGCGACCACCCGCCGAAAATCACCATCACACCACAAAAACCAAAACAACCACCGCCAGCATCATCCCAACCCATCATCATCACCGTCCCCATCACCAGAAAACTAAAAGAAATTGGAACTTTAACCCAAACACTCGCCTGGACCCTCCGTCGCGGCCACCGGCAAGAAGTTCCTTGTTTCCCTCGCGTCGTGGACCGCCTCAGACCGGTCGTGCCTCCAAAAGGTACCCCGAGCACCACCACCGTGGGTGAGCTTGCCAGCATCACGGCCGAGCCAACCCCGGCCATCTGCTCCTGGCCAGCCACCCAACACACCAACGCCACCGGAACTCCTCCAACACCCTATAGACCATGCCATCACCACCATTTCTTCCCCGCCATGCCGTCTGGACCAGCCCGGGCCACCCCGACAAAAGCCTCCATCACCGTCAGCCGTTCCCCGACCGCCTTGACACCGCCCCGCTTCTATGCCGCCTCGCCAAGAGCCCATCATCCCCACCTTTGACAAACATCCCCGCTTGGAGACAGCCCCGGCGGCGTCCACACTGAGGCGAGCCACCCCTCCGAATCGACACTCGGTACACGACTCCACCATCGTGGCCGTGCTCCTTCCAGACCCCGCCCCTCGTGCCGTGGTTGGGCGCCTGTCCATCGCAGCGTTACCGACCGCGTCGAGCAACCTGGTGCAGCCTCGGGCCACGTCAGTCCAGATCTGGACTCTCTGTGCGCCGGCAACCACCGGCGCTAGCGTGCTGACCGCCGCGCCGCGCGACCACCTTAACCCCCTTCCTTTTCTCTCCCGCTCTCATCGCTCTTTCTCCCTTTCTCTCGACTCCTCTCTGACCCTCTTTGACCAACTCTCTCGCTCTCTCTCTTTGTCCCCTGTATTTTCCCTTTACTGTTTCTTTTATATATTATTAATAAAAATTTTTTTGGATGGTTAAGAGAATGACTGTTCTCTTTTATTTGAAGTAAGGACCCATCAACATGTTCTCCAATGAAACATTTTTTTTGTTTAAATTATTTTATGTTTATTTAACAGTATTGATTAGTAACTAAAGTTTAGACTGGACAATAGTTACTAGTCTTATTATTAATCTGGTTTTATTATTTAGGAGAGTTATATATATGTATAATTACTAGCTATTTTCAAAATGTAGATTTCTTATTATAAAAATAATTCCTAGTATATTTTCAAAATATTTATCCCAATAATAGAATACAGTTTCTCTATCTATTAATTTATATTTCTACAAACTTAGAGTTTTTCCTATCTCGTTTTAGACTTTCAAGTATTTACGTAAATTTTTTTGAACTAAAAAGTATTATAGAATATTTTCTAAAATTCATATATATATTATTCCAACTTCCCTCGATTAACTCTAGCCCGTAACTAATCCCCTTATTCCTAATCTATCGCCAAACTCCATACCACCTTATGTCAACCCTCTGACCGTCCTGGACACGATGGAACAGCCCATTCCCTCGTCAGAAGACCTTTGAGTCGTTGTAACACCGAAGTAGCAGTTCGTGCCACCTTGATTATCGCAGCACCCAGGCGTCAATACCAAGGCAAGATACCTTGTCTTACTGTTTACTTACTTGCTCAATATCATGCATGTTTTTACTTATTATTTATTTCTAGCAAATGTAAAAATTGTACTTTCAAAACCGTATGTAGATTTAAATTACTATACTTTAGTTTTCTTTATGCATTTGACTTAGAGTTAAGAGACCACCCTTTGTGTGTGCCGCATTCATTGGTCTCGACACTTGTGTGCCATGAAGTCGTGAGTCACATATAGATACGGACTTGCGTACTGACTGATCATCGGTGCGTATAGACCATGCGTTAGGATATAACTGCTAATATTTATGGATGTCTAGAAGACTTAGCGGTTATTAGGAGTATCGTGATGTGGATACAGCACGTATAGTGCATGGGTATGGAAAAGACAGCTATTAGGCGTAGGGGCTTTCACTCGTTTACTTTCCTCTAGATGCCCTAAGTGACTCAGTCGAGTGCTAGTGGGCCGTGCATTTACTTTTCTCTAGCTGCCGTTAGTGACTCACCCGAAAGCTAGTGTGCCATGCATTTATTTGTTACTTTTCTCTAGATGCCACTAGTGCCTGGGGTGAAACGCTAATGTACCGTGTTTCTAGTTTCGGAAGGCCCCTGTGTGGAACGTTGTCTTCAAAGTGCATTTTCACATAGAATGGTTAAGGACCTTTATCTATTTAGACATATGCAATTTTCTGTTGAGCTAACTATATTCAGTTTATGGCATGATATTATGTGTCTTGTTACATCCCTATGAGGACCTGATGATTTCTCAAGGTGTGCTTTTGTAATATTTTGCAGGTGCTCTAGCCAAGGCCATGACTTGCTCTCTTCCATCGAGGATGATTGCACTTGAATCGTTTTTGCATCGCTCGACAAATTTCTTAATTTTGTATTTCTCTCTTTGTTGGTAGTGGATTTGTCTCCGCCCAACGACTTGTGTAAACAATAATTCATAAGTTATTATAAATTTTTTCTTCTTTATTTGTGGATGAGATTAGTGTCGTAGCTTTCTACACTTTACAGCTTATGTATACATACGGTGGTTCCATATATAGGAGTATACTTCGTATGTATGTGTGAGCACCCTGAATTTCGGGTTGATTTTTTTTTTATTTTTTGATTGAATTATTTTTAATAAATATTCATTTTGATTATTTTTATCCTTGAAAGTACTTTTTCGTGCCTTTGATATTTGGAGTGTCAGGGATGTTCATCTCTGGAAACCTTCTTCATGAGTTTTATAGTGGACAAGATTACCATCATGTTGGTATATAATGTCCCACTCAAATTTGTTCACTTGTACTCTTTTTGTTTTGCACAACTTTGGGTCGATTTAGACCAGTTGATAATTAATTAATTTCCTACTATTTTCCTTGATTATCATAAGCACGTTGCCGTGACTTATTTACCCATGATCATAAACACCTAAAAATATTTCATTTATTAAACCCAGTCTGTTTTGATCCGACACGGCTCAACCAAACCCAGTCCAAGCTTCATGTTACCCTCCCTCATGACACCCTCTCTCTCATTGCCTTTAAAAAATATTAAATACCTAGTTTACCCATTCAAAATATTCAAGAATAACCCCCTTGATTTAAATCCCTAAGAAATGATCTATTCCTACATTTAATCCCAATCCTTTATTCTACCCATATGTAATCCCAAACCCACATCCTCACAACACTCACTCCCACACCCCTAGGCAGGCCCTAACTAAAATGTGGAGACAACCCTCTTTCTCTCTCCTCCCCTCTCATTACAGCAACTCCATTCTCTCTCTTCTCCTCCCAATTATTTTACTCTCTCTCTTCCTAAGAATACTACAACACCAGCTCCTCCATCCCGAACCTCCTCCTCCCTGGCCGAGCACCACCACCAGCAACCACAGTTTTTCTATCCCGAGCCTCCTCCTCCCTGGCCGAGCGCCACCACCAGCAACCTCAGCTCCTCCCATGGCCGACAATAACATTCTCCTCCTCCTTGTTCCTTTTATTCATCACAACACCATCACCACCACTTCAACCACCACCACCTCTCCTCTCTCTTCTCCTCCTCCACTACGACCGCCACCGTGCCCCTGGCTGTGCCATCGTGTCACCACCTGTCATGACCCGTACCCTGATTAGGGGCATGTACACGTGGGTATGTCCAGCCTACGTCGCAGAATCGGTGGTAGAATACTGTATATGACGTCTGTAAATACTACGACTAAATAGTATAAAGGTACCTGTCATCTCCGCACGAAGGAATATAATATGGCATAACTCAATCACAAGATAAAACTAAGGTAGATAGCACGGAAAGGAAATATGATAGAAATAAAAATAGGAAATAAGTTCAAGATCCAACACAAGCCCAGATATATACACAACATCACAGAGTCACAAAATATAATATATAATACTACAGTCTGAAAGTACTAGCTGGATCACAGTCCAGGCCAACCTAACTAAGCTATACTACTCTGGGTGTGCAAAGTCTAGTGGCTCTACTATCAGGCCATAGTCCTGGACTACTCCATCTATCTCAACCCCATAATAGGTCGAGCAGTCTGCCTCAGAATCATCTGTAATATATCAACGGTATTCTGTCAGAAAAATAAACAAGTACAAACACTAACAGCAGTTCAATATGAATTGACAAATTCTATAAGAGACAGTATAATAAAATACAAGACAAAGATATAGGATGACTTGGGAACCATTCGAAAGCCGAGTTACAACCCTTAAACCAAACAAGGACCGAGGTTGTAACCCTTCTCCCGAACAGAACTTAGCCTCCAATCAAGGTATAGCATAAGAGCATGTAGAACATGTGAGTAATGAATATCATAGCATGGTGAGAAAGTACTGAATGTAGAACTGAGCAGGATATAAGATATGATAAAATAAATATAAAATGTGCCTTGAATTATTAGAGCGTTATGTGATCGGCTTGGGAATGTTACAGGACAGGCTATCCACTTGGCTCGACAATCACAAGAAAATCACTGGAAAGGGTTATGCCGGCCAACCTGGATAACGAGCACATGAATAAGATCTCGCTACACCCTACACGAGGAGAGGGTGACGCAAGCACAAGAATATAGTGAAGGAAGGCTTTGACCACATAGCCCCTAATAATTCCCCATTCCCGAATAGTATAATAGATCTGGACATGACACGTCATGACACGGGATTCCAAAAGAGGGTAGCAAGTCCCCTTAGGAATCGGTGTCTATACAAGTACAGGGAACAAGACAGGAAATGTACTAATATACCAAGAAAATCTAGGAACAACATCTCATGTCATGATCCAACATTTACTAGTCCGTAAACTATCGTGACTAAAAATCGAGTAAGACACTACAACTGAATCGGATATAACAGATATCAAGACAATGAAAACTATCATTTAATGTACTCGCCTGTGGTCCTGAGCTGATAAGGTGAACAGACGCTCAGAGTAATCACAGACCTAAAGATGAGATACTATAAGTCAAACAGGGTCTAATAATGAAAGGGAAACTAATTTAAGTCATGATATGCAAGTCTAAGTCAAAATAGGTCAAACTGGGTTATACTAGGTCATACTAGGTCATACTACGTTACAGGAAGTCAATCCAAGTCAAACTAGGTCAAACTGGGTCAAAGGTTGACTTATAGTTGACTTTTGGTCAACTGTTCAACCCTGGTCAACTCTGGTCAACTCTAGGTTAACCCAAGGTCAAACTAGGCTAATATTGACCAACTGTTGACTTTTAGTCAACTGGTCAACTCTGGTATGGTTTCGGTCAATTCTAGTCACTTTTAGGCTAAGTTTGACTTTCGGTTAACTTTTGGTCAAAATGGTCAATCGAGGTCAAAACTAGTCTAGGAGTACTATTTCTGACCATTACCAACCAAGGAAACCCAATTCTACTTATATCTTAAACCTTAACTCACATACCTTGTAGTTAGCTAATTACCTTAACTAGCTATATTCTCTAACATACCCTCTTATTAAACCCCTCATAGATACTCACACAACACACACACACAAAGGGGTTAAGGGACTGATTTGGATTGGAGGAATGGATTGGATGACTAATGTGTGTAAGAATGGATGGGTGGATGAATGAGTGAATGTTGGATGAATGAATGGATAATGGACGAACGTATGAATGATTGGAGGACTAAATGGATGAATGTATTGGTGTATGAGTAAATGGTGGATGACTGAAATGCATGGAAGGATGGATAGATGCTGCTGAAATAGATGGAATGAATGGACTGTTATGTGAATGGCTAGATGAATGCATAAATGAATGTAGGGGTTTATGAATGATGGATGCATAAGTGAATGGACTGAATGAAAGGGGCTAATGAATTGAATGGGAAAAATGAATGGTTGATGGCTGATGGATGAATGCATATATAGGTGGCTGATTTGAATGGAAGAATGGATGATAGATGAATGTGTGGACTGACTTGGTGATACATGAATGTATTAACGAGTGAATGGATAAGGGACTGAATTGAAGGGGCTGAATGCATATGTGAGTGAGTGGCTGAATGGATGGAAGATTGTATGGTGGCTGAATGAATATGAGTGAATTGATGGAGGGGTGAATGGATGGATGGAATATGGGCTGCTCCCCTGCATAGCTGCTACTGCAGCCTGCTGCTATTTGGACTGCTACTGCGTGTCACGACCCGCACCCACTGTGAGGGTACGAGCACGTAACAACGCCCGGCCTACGCCGCAGTATCGGCGGTAGAACGCTGTTTTAGGTCACTATCTAACCAACCAATCACGCAATTATATAATGTACTTGTCAATATATCAACTCCGAACGGAGGACAAGTATAGATATAATGTAATCTCAATCACAGTCTAAGAACGATATGATAACACAGAAGATTAAAACTAAGACTAATAACAGAAATAAAACCAACAACTAATAATATAATCTCAAACAATCTCAACTACAAATCTCAACTTATATACAACTCCAGTTCTAAAACATGAAAGCTAAACAAAACAACTAGCTAATCTCCCGATCACTCCTGAGTGTTGGGGCCATAGGTAGCTAAGCCATCTTCTGGTCAGTAATATGTAGGGCATGTGTCCTCAGGGCAATCATATGTAAAATTTACAACAGGTCCAGTCAGGACAGGAACGAGTACAACTCATCAAGAAAACCCAAGTAATTATAGAGAACTATAAAGCAGTTATAGACAGTTTTATTGATGAATATGACAGTTTATATACAGGTGATGGTATGGAGAACAGATAAGATACAAGGAAAGTAAGTAACTAAAACAAGAGAAGAATGATGGCAATGAAGACTGTAAAATAAATCTAGCTGAACTAAGTAACATAATAAGTCTAAGCAGCAAATGTAAAATAAGTGTAAAACTACTATAAATCCAGTACGAGATGAATCTAATACAAGATGAATCCAGTACAAGATGATTCTAGGTAGTGATCAAGAATCCAGGTGAGTCCAGCTATTCTAACAGTGTGTTTTAAAATACCGAGATCGACATGTAAACGGCTGTAGGTAATCAGGCACATCTCTCACTGATCAGACGAGAGATGGCTATGCTTCCAGTAGATTCCAGTTGGAGATTCCAGATTTGGGGTATGTCTACATGTCTTACTCAATATTTTCCCGCCCCGCAATACAAATGAATCCAGAATTCGACACGAGAATCGAGATGAGTCCAGCCAAAATATGATGATTCCAGAAATAGATTCCGAAATGAATCCAGTGATTCTAGTAATAGAGGCAAGATAAGTAGGGTATGTGTGTCGCATACATGAATCCAGAAATATCCATACGTGTGGTATCAGAGAATCACGTAAAACTAACTAGAACTGAAGTACAGTAACTGGCAATAAATGAGAGAACTATCAGAGAATGTACTCGCCTGATACTCTGAAAAGAGTAGTATAATGTCAGGTGTCTGCACCGGAGTTACAATGTCCTAAATAGAACAGTACAGGTTATAATGTGTTTAAAATAAGACAAATGATGCTTATCATACAATCTACATGATTTCTAGACCAATCTAGGTCAAAGTCAACTCTAAGTCAACCCTGGTCAACTGTCTAGGTCAAACCAAGTCAACTACACTAGTCAAACTAGGTCAATTGGTCATATTTAGACTAAATGTTGACTTTTGGTCAACTCCAGTCAATCCTGGACTATTGGGTCCCTATCTATGGTTTTGCTAAAATAGCCAAGGGTTGGTATCAAAACTAAATTCGACCTATTAGACTCCTCCTTAAACCACTACATGTATCCAGCTACCTTACCTCATATATCCATATACTATTTGAAAACCTCACATATCTTAATAGCACATATAGGTATTATTATATCAACACAATTACAACCTATACCACAAATCAAATACAAGTAGACAATATGAAAAGGAAGGAAAGTAGGGAAGGGAAAACAAGTATAAAATCTGAGAACATCAAACAGTTTGAAACATATCACAAGTCTAATAAAACTTGAGACTGACACCAATCAAAACCTAATCTGAAAACAAGTTAAACCAATCTAATAATTACAACTCAAAACCAAATAGGAATAAGGATAACCTGGGTCAGGAATTTCAGTGTTTAGGTGTATGTTTGTGAGGCAGTGGTGTCTAAGGGTGAAGGCCACATGTGTGTACTGTCCATAGTTTGTGTGAGTTTCAAACAGTGTGTGACAGTTAAATTGTGTATGAAAACAGTGTATGACTGTTGTGGTGGCATGCCCATGTGTGTGCGGGGGTGTACTATGCCAAGAGTGAAGGGGAGGTTGTGTGTACAGCATGTATAGATATAGGATGTGTAATAGAGTGCAGGGTCATGTGTGTATGAGTTTTAGGGACCTGTGTGGTATGAAAAAACTGAAATTAGTGTGATTGGATGATACATAGCTAGCTAATAGGGTGTCAAGGAGTGTATAAGGCTCTGTTCTCAGGTTATGGGTGTGTGTGTGTGTGTGTGTGTGTGTGTGGCAAGGATCTCAAGAAAATGACAGTTTAGTATGTACATTAAGGTGAAACTGAAAACAGTGGTGTACGAGTGAATCTCAGTTAATGTGGCAAGGACAGTTTGTGATATCAAACAGTAGTATTTAATACACTTGTAGATGATTCAATATGACCATAACATCAACTCAGTTTTAACAGGGATCATTTGAATTCAGTTTAACAGGAAATTAAACTCAAAAAATCCAACTTGAACTTGAGTATCAGACTAACTCAGTCAGTAATGTATGCACAACATTGAACCTCAAATCCATTCTCAGTTGCAGGACATTTCTATGAATATTGAACTCCCAATCATTCAAAACCAAATACTGAAACCCATATATAATTCAGATGTATACATGGCATTCTAGTTAACATTTACAGTTGAAGTTATCATAAAAAAATTATCTAATTAACATCTAAGATCCAATTAACCAAATCTGTAACCACATGACAGCTATCAGTCTCAGGATACCTATCAAACACTCAAAGCCTAACACATCAAAACCTAAACCTGAACTTAGGTTAATTAATACGAAAGTTAGTTGAGAACCCTATATGAAACCAATATTGAAATAAACATCAACCCAGGTATCAATGAACTCATTTTGAAATCGAAATGAATCCTTGAACAACATAAAAAAAGAAACAGTAAACTGAAACAGTGTTTCAGAGTTTCGAACCCGATATCCAAGGCCAATTTCGAGTCAGAAAAATAGAAGGACATGGTGTACAGGCATAGGGACATATCCCTCGTGTCCAATGGGATACCCACGAGTCCAAGAATCAGGACACGAGGTGTCCAAAACAAATTTGAAACCGTGTCTGAAAACAGGATTTCCCAATCCTCGTGCATGCGTGCACGTGGTTCTATCAAACAACATAGGCCACGTGGAGACACGTGGCCGTGTACGTGTGTCCACCTAGACTAGGGGGACGTGTCCAAGTGCCTGTACTGAGTCAGGGTTGTGTCATGTCAGTGTTATTAGAGCGTATCAGTCTCTCGAAATTACATGTGCGCGTGTCAGGGAATTTCGATGCGAGCTCGAGAACTTCCTCGACTCACAACCAAGTGCCACGAAACTTGGTGAGGGTCTAGTCAGACATGGGACCAATCACCTCGTCATATTCCACGTGTCCTAGTGAAGTGTCGTATCCTGTGTCAGCCCCGAAATACAGGGAAAGCGCACAGCGTGCACGAGCAGTGCAAGATCGGTGCGCGGTTGATTTCTTCGCGCACACTGATCGAGAACCAGTGAAATTTTGTGGGGGTGACGTCAGTGGGTGCCCGCACGTCCCCATTAATTTTCGTGGTGTCTCGTGTCGTGTCTGCAATGGCACCCGAGTAGCAGGACAGCCGCACGAGGCCAGTGCGCAGTGTCGTACGGCGATGCGTGTCCGATTTGGACACGAAGTGTACATCGAATCGTGCTCAGTCCTCAAAATAATTAATCTACACACAAAGAGCTTCAAAAATATGTAATTAGTTTTGGAAAATACGAAAGTTCAATCCTTAGAGGCATTTCGTCGAACACCTAACATACCTTATGACATGTGTCCGATACGGACACCAAACGGACACGAAATCCACCCAAATTCGAGGTACAGCTAGGGGACACCTAAATCTAGCCTAATAAGAAAAGAAATCAAAATAATAATACAATTTAAAGCATTTTACCTATAGGTGCAATTTGCAAGAAAAGGCTTCAAATGGGGGTGTTCTTCTTGATGGCCAAATGCTCCAAATTGATCCCAAACTGAAAATCTCTCCACCAACAGTCCATAAACTTCAATTAGAACCCAATACAAAAGACTAGGTTGAAAAGGAGATCAAATGAATAAAATAAGAATTTTTGGAAGGGGAAAAAATACCTTTCTTTTTTCCAAGTATTGGAATGATAAAAAGTGGCAAGCCCTAATGAATAAGTGTTTAAATAGGATGGGGATCCCTATATGGCTGGTCATAGGTTCAATAATTAGGGTTAGGGTTTACTAAAATGGCCCATGGGCTTAAGTCATGATCAATAAAATCATTAAGCCATAAGTCATTTCATGAAACCACAAGCCATGACTTAAATTCACTAAACCAAATTCCCTCATTCTAAAACTATTATCTAATGACTAAAATAGGTTAACTCAAGTTAGACTAGGGTTACCATAGCTAGGATTAGGTTCTAGGCTAGTCCACTAGGTCTCAGCAAGTCAAAGTTAAACTAGAATTCACCAATTCATTAAATCATCAAATAATTCAATTAAGTCAAAATGACCAAATTACCCCTAGGCTAAAAATTATAATTAAATCATCCTAATGACATGGTTAGGCTCTAGGTCATGCAGTCACTAGGGTTTCACTGGCAGCACATCAAAATCATAAGTCATGACTTAAACCAGATTTTAAATAGTTTAAAAAAATTATTAAAAATCTCCAAAAATCATAATGTGAAATAAATATCAATAAATAATTATTATAATTATAAAATTTCAAAATTACCCTCATCTGGAAAACTGGGTGTTAAAATCTTACCCCCCTTAGAAAAATTTCGTCCTCGAAATTAAGATAATCGCACCCTTCCTAGGTTAAACCCCCAATCAATCAAAGTCGAAGCAACACAATCCTACTTGTCGTGATTTTACAGTCTCGAACAGGGTAGCTACACTATCAAGCAATCACAACTATATACTGGCAGGTACTAATGGAATCACACAGGAAAGTGGGGAAGAAGAATGAGAAGGACAAACCTGCTAATCCATCACCTGCAGCGTCGGTCTCCTCGACCGCCATCGCAAAAGCTCCACCCCTCTGGTGCTGAGCTACATGTGGCCTAGCTCCCTCAAAAGGAGGTGCAAAGGGACAGTCTATCTTCTGGTGGGCTTCAGACCCACAGGAATAACAAACCTTCAGCCTCTTCCTACACTGCTCCCTGGTGTGTCCTAACTTCCTGCAGTAGGAACAACTGATCGCCTTCGGGTCCTGACCCCGATACTGATGCTGCACCTGCTGAACCATCACTGGTGCCCGGGTCTGCTGAATCTGTACATGAGGCCTCTTGGCCTGGCCTTCACTGTTGCTACCACTCTGGAAGTCACGAACCCTCTTCAACTTCAACCCCAGGTCATCCTCCGCTGCCATAGCCCCAGAAATATCTCCGCAAAGGTAGTGTTCCGGTCGCTCTTAGTCAGCGACCGAACCTCCCTAATCAAGCCTCGGCGAAACTTTCTCGCCTTCGTCTTCTTAGTCAAGTCATCTATGAACCGGGCCAATCGATAAAACTCCTTGGCGTACTCAGCTACTGTCTGGTTTCCCTGAACCAGACCCTCAAACTGTGCCTCTATGCCTCCCAAGGCCACATCAGGAAAGAACTGCTCCTTGAACAGTTCCTTGAACTGGGCCCAAGTCTGGCCCTCAACTCCCACCCTGGGACCTGTCTGGTACCACGCACGGGCTAAGTCCTGCATCTGACTGCCCGCCGCCTCGATATGGAGTCGATCTGGTATGTCTACCAGCCTGAATATCTCCTCGATATGCTCTATCCGGTCGCCTGCATAATGAAAGCCCTCAGTGCCCAGGAACTCTCTGGGATGCATCTTCTGGAAGTCCTGTATATCCTTCTCCTTCCGACGAGGCTGCTGCTGCTCCCCCTGAGCAGTCACCATCTCTACAGTAGTACGAACTAGCTGATGGGCCTCGTCAATCCCCTGACGAAAATCAGTAGTCTGCCGCTGCTGCTGCTGCTGCTGATGAGACGCCAGAATCCTCTCCACGAAAGAGAATAGATGAGCAACATCTACCATCCTCGCAGGTGGAAGTTGCTGCGGTGGAAGGATCTCGGGAAGCACCGAACTCTGCCTCCCAGTTGGTGGAGGTGCTCCTCCGAAAGCTGCTGAGACACCCACCCTAGCTGGCATGACTGGGGCTGCGGTACCGAAAACTGGCTGCTGAAGACGAGAGGTGGCATACCTCTCTACAGTGGCTACTGTACTAGAGCGATGTGATCGTGTCTCCACCATCCTGAAGACAGATCGAAAAGGAAGTCAATACTGAGCAGGAACCGATAAAATCAAAGGAGGACAGTTTATCTCAAAGAAGACAATC
The DNA here is from genome assembly GCA_029216955.1 of Iris pallida. Taxonomy (NCBI): domain Eukaryota; kingdom Viridiplantae; phylum Streptophyta; class Magnoliopsida; order Asparagales; family Iridaceae; genus Iris; species Iris pallida. The sequence continues at coordinate 13,266,979 of JANAVB010035420.1, forward strand.
AGTAAGATATGTAGATGGCATGAATTGACGCAAAATTTTTCCTAACTGTGATTGAGTACCTCTTCGTTAATGCCTATCTCTCAATCCTATCGTAGGCTCGCAGCAGTACAACTAAGTCGTCGTACTACCACGATATCGTACTAATACGACTCTCGACGTGCATGGGCCACCACTAAAAATGTGTCACGACCCGCACCCACTGTGAGGGTATGAGCACGTAACAACGCCCAGCATACGCCGCAGTGTCGGCGGTAGAATGCTGTTCTAGGTCACTATCTAACCAACCAATCACGCAATTATATAATGTACTTGTCAATATATTAACTCCGAACGGAGGACAAGTATAGATATAATGTAATCTCAATCACAGTCTAAGAACGATATGATAACACAGAAGATTAAAACTAAGACTAATAACATAAATAAAACCAACAACTAATAATTTAATCTCAAACAATCTCAACTACAAATCTCAACTTATATACAACTCCAGTTTTAAAACATGAAAGCTAAACAAAACAACTAGCTAATCTCCCGATCACTCCTGAGTGTCGGGGCCATAGGTAGCTAAGCCATCTCCTGGTCAGTAATATGTAGGGCATGTGTCCTCAGGGCAATCATCTATAAAATTTACAACAGGTCCAGTCAGGACAGGAACGAGTACAACTCATCAAGAAAACCCAAGTAATGACAGAGAACTATAAAGCAGTTATAGACAGTTTTATTGATGAATATGACAGTTTATATACAGGTGATGGTATGGAGAACAGATAAGATACAAGGAAAGTAAGTAACTAAAACAAGAGAAGAACGATGGCAATGAAGACTGTAAAATAAATCTAGCTGAACTAAGTAACATAATAAGTTCAGGCTGTAAATATAAAATAAGTATAAAACTACTATAAATCCAGTACGAGATGAATCTAATACAAGATGAATCCAGTACAAGATGATTCTAGGTAGTGATCAAGAATCCAGGTGAGTCCAGCTATTCTAACAGTGTGTTTTAAAATACCGAGATCGACATGTAAACGGCTGTAGGTAATCAGGCACATCTCTCACTGATCAGGCGAGAGATGGCTATGCTTCCAGTAGATTCTAGTTGGAGATTTCAGATTTGGGGTATGTCTACATGTCTTACTTAATATTTCCCCGTCCCGTAATACAAATGAATCCAGAATTCGACACGAGAATCGAGATAAGTCCAGCCAAAATATGATGATTCCAGAAATAGATTCCGAAATGATTCCAGTAATAGAGGCCAGATAAGTAGGGTATGTGTGTCGCATACATGAATCCAGAAATATCCATACGTGTGGTATCAGAGAATCACATAAAACTAACTAGAACTGAAGTACAGTAACTGGCAATAAATGAGGAACTATCAGAGAATGTACTCGCCTGATACTCTGAAAAAGAGTAGTATAATGTCAGGTGTCAGCACCGGAGTCACAATGTCCTAAATAGAATAGTACAGGTTATAATGTGTTTAAAATAAGATAAATGATGCTTATCATGCAATCTACATGATTTTTAGACCAATCTAGGTCAAAGTCAACTCTAAGTCAACCCTGGTCAACTGTCTAGGTCAAACCAAGTCAACTACACTAGTCAAACTAGGTCAATTGGTCACATCTAGACTCAATAATGACTTTTGGTCAACTCCAGTCAATCATGGACTATTGGGTCCCTATCTATGGTTTTGCCAAAATAGCCAAGGGTTGGTATCAAAACTAAATTCGACCTATTAGACTCCTCCTTAAACCACTACATGTATCCAGCTACCTTACCTCATATATCCATATACTATTTGAAAACCTCACATATCTTAATAGCACATATAGGTATTATGATATCAACACAATTACAACCTATACCACAAATCAAATGCAAGTAGACAATATGAAAAGGAAGGAAAGTAGGGAAGGGAAAACAAGTATAAAATCTGAGAACATCAAACAATTTGAAACATATCACAAGTCTAATGAAACTTGAGACTGACACTAATCAAAACCCAATCTGAAAAAAAGTTAAACCAATCTAATAATTACAACTCGAAACCAAATAGGAATGAGGATAACCTGGGTCAGGAATTTCAGTGTTTAGGTGTGGGGATGGCAATGGGGCGGGTCGGGGGCAGGGATCATACCCCCCATCCCCGTCCCCGAGTAGTATGCGAATCCCCATCCCTGTCCCCATCCCCGGTCGGGTTTAAACTTTTATCCCCATCCCCGTCCCCGTTTAACCATGTACTCCCCGTCCCCGCAACCCGCCCCATTAACACTTTTAGGATTGAATTTTTTCGTCCCCGTCTGCCTCTCGTTAATAATTTTCTCTGTATAGTATAAACTATTTCATTCCAAAATTTATTTTACAAGACATGTTGATAAAACATTGATTTAATAAAAATTATATCTAGTACTAGATAGATCATGAACTCATACAAATGTGTTGCACATATAAGTATAAGTAATCGGGATCGGGGATTTATCGGGGTGGGGAGTACAATACCCATACCCGGCCCCGAATACGATCGGGAATTTTGTTTAATCCCCATTCCCGTCCCCATCCCCGTTTCTATATCCCCAAACCCGTCCCCGTCGGGGAAAAAAAGTCGGGTCCCCGTCGGGTTCGGGGGAACTTGCCACCCCTATTTAGGTGTGTGTTTGTGAGGCAGTGGTGTCTAAAGGTGAAGGCCACATGTGTGTATACAATTGTGTGTACTGTCCATAGTTTGTGTGAGTTTCAAACAGTGTGTGACAGTTAAATAGTGTATGAAAATAGTGTGTGACTGTTGTGGTGGCATGCCCATGTGTGTGTGGGGGTGTACTAAGCCAAGAGTGAAGGGGAGGTTGTGTGTACAGCATGTGTAGATATAGGATGTGTAATAGAGTGCAGTGTCATGTGTGTATGAGTTTTAGGGACCTGTGTGGTATGGAAAAACTGAAATTAGTGTGATTGGATGATACATAGCTAGCTAATAGGGTGTTAAGGAGTGTATAAGGCTCTGTTCTCAGGTTATGGGGGGGGGTGTGTGTGGCAAGGATCTCAAGAAAATGACAGTTTAGTATGTACATTAAGGTGAAACTGAAAACAGTGGTGTACGAGTGAATCTCAGGAAATGTGGCAAGGACAGTTTGTGATATCAAACAGTAGTATTTAATACACTTGTAGATGATTCAATATGACCATAACATCAACTCAGTTTTAACATGGATCATTTGAATTCAGTTTAACAGGAAATTAAACTCAGAAAATCCAACTTGAACTTGAGTATCAGACCAACTCAGTCAGTAATGTATGCACAACATTGAACCTCAAATCCATTCTCAGTTGCAGGACATTTCTATGAATATTGAACTCCCAATTCATTCAAAACCAAATACTGAAACCCATATATAATTCAGATGTATACATGGCATTCTAGTTAACATTTACAGTTGAAGTTATCATAAAAAAAATCATCTAATTAACATCTAAGATCCAATTAAACAAATCTGTAACCACAAGACAGCTATCAGTCTCAGGATACCTATCAAACACTCAAAGCCTAACACATCAAAACCTAAACCTGAACTTAGGTTAATTAATACGAAAGTTAGTTGAGAATCCTATATGAAACCAATATTGAAATAAACATCAACCCAGGTATCAATGAACTCATTTTGAAATCGAAATGAATCCTTGAACAACATAAAAAAAGAAACAGTAAACTAAAACAGTGTATCAGAGTTTCGAACCCGATATCCAAAGCCAATTTCGAGTCAGAAAAATAGAAGGACATGGTGTACAGGCATAGGGACATATCCCTCGTGTCCAATGGGACACCCACGAGTCCAAGAATCAGGACACGGGGTGTCCAAAACAAATTTGAAACCGTGTCTGAAAACAGGATTTCCCAATCCTCGTGCACGCGTGCACGTGGTTCTATCACACGACACAGGCCACGTGGAGACACGTGGCCGTGCACGCGTGTCCACCTAAACTAGGGGGACGTGTCCAAGTGCCTGCACTGAGTCAGGGTTGTGTCGTGTCAGTGTTATTAGAGCGTATCAGTCGCTCGAAATTGCGTGTGCGCGTGTCAGCGAATTTCAATGCGAGCTCAAGAACTTCCTCGACTCGCAACCAAGTGCCACAAAACTTGGTTATGGTCTAGTCAGACATGGGACCCATCACCTCGTCAAATTCTACGTGTCCTAGTGAAGTGTCGTGTCCTGTGTCAGCCCCGAAATGCAGGGGACGCGCACAGCGTGCACGAGCAGTGCAAGATCGGTGCGCGGTTGATTTCTCCGCGCACACTGATCGAGAACCAGTAAAATTTTGTGGGGGTGACGTCAGTGGGTGCCCGCATGTCCTCACAAATTTTTGTGGTGTCTTGTGTCATGTCGTGTCCGCAATGGCACCCGAGCAGCAGGACAGCCGCACGAGGCCAGTGCGCAGTGTCGTACGGCGATGCGTGTCCGATTTGGACACGAAGTGTACATCGAATTGTGCTCAGTCCTCAAAATAATTAATCTACACACAAAGAGCTTCGAAAACATGTAATTAGTTTTGGAAAATAAAAAAATTCAATCCTTAGAGGCATTTCGTCGAACACCTAACATACCCTGTGACACGTGTCCGATATGGACACCAAACGGACACGGAATCTACCCAAATTCGAGGTACAGCTAGGGGACACCTAAACCTAGCCTAATATGCAAAGAAATCAAAATAATAATACAATTTAAAGGGTTTTACCTATAGGTGCAATTTGCCAGAAAAGGCTTCAAATGGGGGGTGTTCTTCTTGATGGCCAAATGCTCCAAATTGATCCCAAACTGAAATATCTCTCCACCAACAGTCTAGAAACTTCAATTAGAACCCAATGCAAAAGACTAGGTTGAAAAGGAGATCAAATGAATAAAATGGGAATTTTTGTAAGGGGGAAAAATACCTTTCTTTTCTCCAAGTGTTAGAATAATAAAAAGAGGCAAGCCCTAATGAATAAGTGTTTAAATAGGATGGGGATCCCTATGTGGCTGGTCATAGGTTCAATAATTAGGGTTAGGGTTTACTAAAATGGCCCATGGGCTTATGTCATGATCAATAAAATCATTAAGCCATAAGTCATTTCATGAAACCACAAGCCATGACTTAAATTCACTAAACCAAATCTCCTCATTCTAAAACTATTCTCTAATGACTAAAATAGGTTAACTCAAGTTTGACTAGGGTTACAATAGCTAGGGTTAAGTTCTAGGCTAGTCCACTAGGTCTCAGCAAGTCAAAGTCAAACTAGAATTCACCAGTTCATTAAATCATCAAATAATTCAATTAAGTCAAAATGACCAAATTACTAGATCAATAAAAATGCCATCATGGACCAAGATCCAAACGGATCAATCTTGTTGGGAGGTACTGCCCAAGGAGAAGAAAAGGTCACTTCCGGATCAGGGATAATAAATAAAATAGAAACCAGATAAAATCGTATATCGAAACGACTTCTGGCATCACCGGAGGGATCGGAACCACATTCGTGGGCCGACAATTTTTCTGGATAGGTCGAACTATTGGAAGCAAATAGAAAAGGAACACCGAGTGGGATCAAAGAAACTAGCGGACTGATCACTAAATAGATACAAATAGGTGCAAATTCCGACATCACTAAAGCCCACTTCGTTCTCTCGCTCTGCTCGCGGCGCTCCTTGCTCGCGGAGCGGCATACCAAAAAAAGACATAAACACGTGCAACCATCCAACCAGAGAGCCTTAGAAGCATGACAGCAGGAGTCTGGTTGCTTCTATGTAGAGCTAAAAATGATAATTAAATCACCCTAATGACATGGTTAGGCTCTAGGTCATGCAGTCACTAGGGTTTCACTGGCAGCACATCAAAATCACAAGTCATGACTTAAACCAGATTTTAAATAGTTTAAAAAAATTATTAAAAATCTCCAAAAATTATAATGTGAAATAAATATCAATAAATGATTATTATAATTATAAAATTTCAAAATTATCCTCATCTAGAAAACTGGGTGTTACACTGCTCACTGCTGTCCCGAGCAGTGCTGCCACTGCTCACTGCTGCTGCCAAGGGGGCAGCAGCCTATTCTCGACCTGCTGCTACTGAACAATAGTCCTTCCCCCCATTTCTTCATACTCCTTCACTCTCTAACACTCTCTATCACTCTCTCTATTACTCTCTATATTACTCTCTATATTACTCTCTATATCTCATTCTCTATATCCCTCTCTCACTCTCTATATCACTCAACACCTACACATATATATGCTTCCACACACGCACACTCCATAAAAAATATATACATTAGATCACCCACACACACAATATATTATATACATGCCACACAATATATATATATATATATATATATATATATATATATATATATATATATATATATACATAAAAACAAATGAAAATATATATATATATATATAAGATACAATATGATACATTGAAGAACTACACTCTAGCAATCTAAAATCTGAGATTAAAATAGGAAATAAATCATTCACACAATATATCAACCACTTGGTGTGTCCAAAATTGGGGGTTTCCCAATTGGACATAAAACTCCACATGGACACATCCTAATGACCTCCAAATGGATCCAAAATGGACACAAATGGGGACACAACCATGGGGGTTATTCCTATGGATTCAAAATGGTCCTAAATGCATCTAGGAATGAAATAGAGGAGAGATTACACCTTCCGGTTGATCAAATCCAAGGAAACTCCTCCCGATACGACACCGACACGAAGAGACCTCCAAATGGACACGAACAAGATAAAAAACTTCCCAAATCTAGCTAGCTCCTCCTCTTGATTGAAATAGAGAAGAAAAGAAGATGATTGATGAAGAAATGGATTGATTTGAGGTAGAAATGAATGAAGACTCCTCTCAAAATTGGGGAAGAACAAGAGAGAAAATTTGTGTGGATAATAACAAAGGAGAGGCTCATCCCTATCCCTCTAGTGGCCGGCCAAGCCTAGCTAGGTGTCCCTATATCCAAATGTCTAAAATACCCCGACTTGTCTTATTGATTTAAATTAGGAATAGGTTTTAGGTTGAGGCTAAATTGGTCTAGTTTTAAGTCTCTAATTAAACCAAACCTATTCATGAATAATTAGTCTAGCTTACTAACTAAAATATTATCATGTGGGCCATGTCTAACAGAATGAGTGGGTCTCACTAGAGTCAAAGCTACCCCGGGTCCCCGATACAAATTGGATTGAGTTGAAATACGAACCCGACTCAAATAACCCCAAAATAATATCATAAATAAATAAAAATTCAAAATTATTCTAAAGTGGAAAATGACAAAAATACCCATGTTCTTGAAAACTGGGGGTGACAAATCTATCCACCTTAAAAAAATTTTGTCCTCAAAATTAAAACAAACAAACACCGAAATCACATGCATTAACAAAAGAAATATACCTCGGGGCTCGAAGAGATAAGGGAAACGCTCCCGCATATCATCCTCCCTCTTCCAGTTAGACTCACCTGGAGAGTAATACCTCCATGCAACACGAACCAAGGGTATAACCTGGTTCCGGAACACCCTCCCTACGATCCAGAATCTCCACTGGCTGCTCTGGATAGTGAAGAGTAGGCCCCACCTCGATCGCTGAATGGTTCAATACATGGCTGGGGTCTGCCACGTACTGCCTCAGCTGCGACACATGGAACACGTTGTGCACCCCCTCTAGCGTAGGTGGCAAGTCTAGTCAATAAGCTACTGCACTGACCGTCTCAAGGATAGTGTCCGATGTAGCGTGGACTAAGCTTCCCGCCTCCGCTAAAGCGAATCGTGCCCCGTGTCGGAGAAATCATCAGGAACACCAAAGCACCACCCTAGACATAAAACAAACTCAGCACACTAGACAATCAAAAAATCACAAGAATCACAAACATGAACTGAAACTAACATCGAACTCTAATGGTCTCCAGTGGCTATCGGTCCAATGCCGCTGCCTATCCTGAGCTACCCGAAGTCTGTCTCTAATCAACCTAACCTTCTCAGCTGCATCCACTACCATCTCCGGTCCAAGCAGCACTCTTTCGCCGACATTGTTCTATGACAAGGGAGTACGGCATCTCCGTCCGTATAGAGCCTCGAATGGCGACATCTCTATACTGGCCTGATACCAGTTGTTGTAAGCAAACTCTATCAGGTGAAGATGGTCCTCCCAAGAACCTCCAAGATCAAGCACACACGTGCGAAGCATATCCTCCAAAGTCTGGATAGTCCTCTCTGACTGCCCGCCTGCCTGGGGATGATAAGCGGTACTAAACTTGAGCGAGGTTTCCAAGCTAGTCTGCAAACTCCTCTAGAAGTGGAAAGTAAAATGACTATCCCGGTCTGAAACTATGCTCACAGGAACCCTATGCAATCTTACGATCTGACGAACGTACAGCTCTGCCAGCCTCTCCATAGACAACCCTACTTTGAAAGGCAAGAAGTTGGCCGATTTGGTCAATCTATCAACTATGATCCAAATCGCGTCTTTCCCTCCAGGAGATCATGGAAGTCCGGACACAAAGTCCATGGTGATGTGCTTCCACTTCCACTCTGTCTCTCGGCCTTCACCTGCTGACATACCAAGCAGCGAGATAGAAACTGAGCTACCTCCCACTTCATGCCGTACCACCAAACATGCTCCTTCAGATCTCTGTACATCTTGTTGGCTCCAGGATGCATAGAGTACTGAGAGCGATGTGCTTCCTGAAGAACCTCCTTCCGAAGCTCTCCACTGGAAACACACAGTCTAGCACCATGCCGCAACGACCCATCTTCGGCAATAGAGAAATCATCGAGCAACTCTGCCCACACCTGCTCCCTGATGCTCCTCAGGGCAACATCATCATACTGTGCTGATCTGACTCTGTCCATCAACTCAGACTGAATCTGTAAGCCCCACATCTATACCTCTATGCCCAAAATAATTACCTCGATTCCCAAACTGTCCAGGTCAGCCAAAAGATGACGATCTGCCGTCAGATAAATAGCTACTGGATACCTGTTCAAGGCATCTGCAACTACGTTTGCCTTTCCTGGATGGTACTACAAGGCGATATCGAAATCCCTCATCAGCTCGAGCCACCATCTCTGTCGTATGTTCAGCTTCTTCTGAGTGAACACGTACTTCAAGCTCTTGTGATCAATGAAGATCTCAACCCGCTCTCCATACAAATAGTGTTTCCACAACTTTAAGGCAAAGATAACAGCGGCCAACTCCAGATCGCGAGTCGGATAGTTCTTCTCATGAGGACGTAACTGCCTAGATGCATAGGCAATCACCTTTCCGTGCTGCTGAAGAACACAACCCAAACCCCCTGCCTGAAGCGTCGCTGTAGATCGAGAAACCACCGGCCCCAGATGGTAAAGTCAAGATCGGAGCTGATGTCAACCTCTTCTTCAGCTCATCGTAGGCGGCCTGGCACTCCCCAGTCCAGATGAACTCCATGTCCTTCCTGGTGAGTCTATTCATCGACTCCGTAATCCGTGAGAAGTCCTGGACGAACTTCCGATAATAGCCAGCCAAACTCGGAAAGCTCCGAATCTCGGCAACTGAACTAGGTGTAGACCAAGACTCCACCGTTGCAATCTTCTTCTGGTCCACAGAGATCCCATGCTCGGTCACAACATAACCCAAGAACTCGACCTGGTCCAGAAAGAACTCGTACTTTGAAAGCTTCCCGTACAACTGCTCCTTCCTCAGAGTCTCGAGCACAATCCTCAGATGCTCCTCGTGCTCCTCCGGCATTTTTGAGCAGACCAAGATGTCATCTATGAAGACCACCATGAACTTGTCAAGGTACTGATGGAATACCTTGTTCATAAAGTTCATAAATACTGTTGGGGCGTTGGTCAACCCAAATGGCATGACAGTGAACTCGTACTGGCCGTACCGAGTCTGAAAAGCCATCTTCGGAACGTCTTCCCGCTTTACCTTCAGCTGATGATAACCGGACCTCGGGTCTATCTTCGAAAACACCTTTGTGCCGCTCAACTGATCGAACAAGTCGTCAATCCTCGGCAATGGGTACTTTTTCTTGATAGTGAGGTTGTTGAGCGCTTTGTAATTGATATACATGCGTATCATACCATCCTTCTTTGGTACAAATAGAACTGGCATGCCCCAAGGTGATGAAGTGGATATGATAAATCCCATGTCCTGTAGCTCGTCGACTTGCTTCTTCAGCTCTGCCAACTCGCTGTTGTTGACCCTATAGACGTGTTGTGAAATAGGCTCAGCGCCCGGCACTAAATCTATAGAGAACTCAACGTCTCTATCTGGCGGCATCCCAGGCAACTCCTCAGGACAGACATCCATGAAATCAGCTATCAATGGATGCGGCAATGCCTGCCCCGCCAGTAAAGCTCCACAGAACCCATCTCCCGGCTCAGCTGCTCCCCTGGCAAACATAAACTCTGGCTCACCCGGCGGCCTAAACAGAACCATACCTCCTCTACAGTCTATACTAGCATGGTGCATGCTCAACCAATCCATTCTGAGTACCATGTCGTACGTCGGAAGGGGTATTACGAGCAAGCACATGCTCAAATCCTGGCCTCCTAATGTAACTCTTTGCCTCTTATAGATATTGTTAACCAGGATAATGCCTCTTCCGGTCAGTATCTTGCAAGTCCTACCCATATACTCAGTAATAATGTTGTGTCTTAGAGCAAAGGAAACAGACACAAAACTATGGGTGGCACCAGAATCAAACAAGGTAAAAGCAGGGAAAGAATCAAGGAGAACATGACCTGCCACAACATCACCCACTGGCTCTATCTCCTACTCTGCTGTCAAGGCGAACACCCTGCCCACAGGTGCTCCCCTCTGGTGCTGTACGAAGCGCTGCTGCTGGGTCTGAAGTGGAGGACCTCTCTGTTGAGCTGCTGGTCCTCTAGCCTTCTGCACTCTGTCCTGGCCTCCTCGGATTCCATGAACGTGGCAATCCTTCAGCTGGTGGTCGGGATCCCCACAGTATAGACATACGCCCAACCTCTTCCTACAGGCCTCTTAAGTGTGCCCTGGCTTCCCACAGAAGTCGCACAGAGAAGTCTGCCTCTGGCCCTGTCATTGGTGCTGGTAGGCACGCGCTGGTGCCTGCTGAATCTGTAACTGAGGCTGCTGCTGAATCTGCCTTTGCTGGAAATAAAGGCACTTCGCCGGCCCCGAACTAGAGCTCGCACTAAGAACATCGCTGCCCTTCTTCGGTTTGAGGCCGAAGTCCTCCTCTGCTATCTGCGCCTCTATCAGTATCTGCTCGAAGGTCGCATCGCGTCGCCCGGAAGTACGAGTGAGAACCGCATGAATAACCGAAACTTACGGGACTTATATCCCTCATTCTGGATCAGATCTGGTGCAAACCTACTCTGATGGAAGAACTCCGCTGCATACTCGTCCACCAACGAGTTCCCCTGCACCAATCCGACGAACTGGCCCTCCAGAGATGTCAAAGCCACATCGGGGTAGAACTTCTCCTTAAAGAGCCGCTTGAAGTTCTTCCATGTCAAATCCCTCACCGATGCACGAGGATCCGTACGAAACCAAGTCAAGGCGATATCGAAAAACTGACTCGCCGCAGACGTCACCCAAAGCCCTTTCGGGACCTCTGCTAACTCCAGGCTCCGCTGGACATCATCCAACCAGTCATCTGCATACAGGATACCTTCGGTACCCTTGAACTCCTTTGGGTTCATCTTTCTGAAATCTAGACATGTACCAGGCCTCTCCTGACCCTGCTACTGAACTGGCGTACCCTGAATTGTACCCGATACAACCCTCTCAACTGCTGCCATCGGCAGTTGGTGGGAGTTCTCCATGCTCTGCCGTAACACCTCTGTTTGGCGATGAAATACATCATCCTGATGCTGCTATGCCTCGGCCTGGGCCCTCTGGGTCTGTAACATCTGCTGTAGAAGGGCCACCATCTGTTGTACATCAGTCAGTAGCAGAGACGGCAGTAGAAGAGTCTCAAGAATGACTATGGATGGTCCCGCAGCTAGAGGTAGAAGACCTTCTGGAACCGTCGCTGCTACTCCCGCCTGAAGGACAGGAACTGAGGTGGAAACTCCCTCCTCAACCACAGCTCCCTCAGCCAAAGGTAGAGGTCCTACCGGATCGGGCCTCTCTGGAACAACACTAGATCCTGCTGCCTGAGAGTGGGTAATCGTCATCCTGAGGATAGATTGAAACAAGAAATCAATATGGCACAAGATAGGGAATATCAAAGAAGGACAATTAAATTCAATGTAAAAGAGTTGTCATAGTAATCAAAAGATCAGAAATTTCCTAAAATATGATTGAGTAACTCCTATCATATCCTATATCCTATGTCCTAATCGCAGGCTCGTAATTAGTACTCTAAGTCGAGCACCATTACGAGATCGTACTAACTGCGACACAGACCTGCATGGACCACCATAAAAATGTGTCACGACCCGCACCCTGATTAGGGGCACGAGCACGTGGGTACGTCCAGCCTATGCCACAGAATCGATGGTAGAACGCTGTATATGACGTCTGTAAATACTATGACTAAATAGTATAAAGGTACCTGTCATCTCTGTACGGAGGAATATAATATGGCATAACTCAATCACAAGATAAAACTAAGGTAGATAGCACCGAAAGGAAATATAATAGAAGTGAAAATAGGAAATAAGTTCAAGATCCAACACAAGCCCAGAGATATACACAACATCACAGAGTCACAAAATATAATATAGAATACTACAGTCTGAAAGTACTAGTTGGATCACAGTCCAGGCAAACCTAACTAAGCTATACTACTTTGGGTGTGCAAAGTCTAGTGGCTCTACTATCAGGCTACAGTCCTGGACTATGCCATCTATCTTGACCCCATAATAGGTCGAACAGTCTGCCTCAGAATCATCTGTAATATATCAACGGTATCCTGTCAGAAAAATGAGCAAGTACAAACACTAACAGCAGTTCCATATGAATTGACAAATTCTATAAGAGACAGTATAATAAAATACAAGACAAAGATATAGGATGACTTGGGAACCATTCGGAAGCCGAGTTACAACCCTTAAACCAAATAAGGACCGGGGTTGTAACCCTTCTCCCGAATAGAACTTAGCCTCCAATCAAGGTATAGCATAAGAGCATGTAGAACATGTGAGTAATGAATATCATAGCATGGTGAGAAAGTACTGACTGTAGAACTAAACAGGATATAAGATATGATAAAATAAATATAAAATGTACCTTCAATTATTAGAGCCTTATGTGATCGGCTTGGGAATGTTACAGGATAGGCTATCCACTTGGCCCGACAATCACAAGAAAATCTCTGAAAAGGATCATGCTGGCCAACCTGGATAACGAGCACATGAATAAGATCTCGCTACACCCTACGTGAGGTGAGGCTGACGCAAGCACAAGAATATAGTGACAGGAAGGCTTTGACCACATAGCCCCTAATAATTCTCGATCCCCGAATAGTATAATGGATCTGGATATGACACGCCATGACACGGGATTCCATAAGAGGGTAGCAAGTCCCCTTATGAATCGGTGTCTATACAAGTACAGGGAACAAGACAGGAAATGTACCAATATACCAAGAAAATTTAGGAACAATATCTCATGCAATGATCCAACATATACTAGTCCGTGAACTATCGTGACTGGAAATCGAGTAAGACACTACAACTGAATCAGATATAGCAGATATCAAGATAATGAAAACTATCAGTGAATATACTCGCCTGTGGTCCTGAGCTGATAAGGTGAACAGACGGTCAGAGTAATCACAGACCTAAAGATAAGATACTATAAGTCAAACAAGGTCTAACAATAAAAGGGAAACTAATTTAAGCCATGATATGCAAGTCTAAGTCAAACTAGGTCAAACTAGGTCAAACTGGGTCATAGTAGGTCATACTAGGTCATACTAGGTCACAGGAAGTCAATCCAAGTCAAACTAGGTCAAACTGGGTCAAAGGTTGACTTACAGTTGACTTTTGGTCAACTGGTCAACCCTGTTCAACTCTAGGTAAACCCTAGGTCAAACTAGGTTAATGTTGACCAACAGTTGACTTTTAATCAACTGGTCAACTCTGGTTTGGTTTCGGTCAATTCTAGTCACTTTTAGGCTAAGTTTGACTTTCGATTGACTTTTGGTCAAAACGGTTAACCGAGGTCAAAACTAGTCTAGGAGCACTATTTCTGACCATTACCAACCAAGGGAACCCAATTCTACTTATATATTAAACCTTAACTCACATACCTTGTAGTTAGCTAATTACCTTAACTAGCTATATTCTCTAACATACCCTCTTATTAAACCCCTCATAGATACTTACACAACATATACACAATGGGGTTAAGGGGCTGATTTGGATTGGAGGAATGGATTGGATGACTAATGTGTGTAAGAATGGATGGGTGGATGAATAAGTGAATGTTGGATGAATGAATGGATAATGGGTGAATGTATGAATGAATAAAGGACTAAATGGATGAATGTATTGGTGTATGAGTGAATGGTGGATGACTGAAATGCATGGAAGGATGGATAGATGTTGCTGAAATGGATGGAATGAATGGACTGTTATGTGAATGGATAGGTGAATGCATAAATGAATGTAGGGGTTTATGAATGATGGATGCATGAGTGAATGGATTGAATGAAAGGGGCTAATGAATTGAATGGGAAAAATGAATGGTTGATGGCTGATGGATGAATGCATATATAGGTGGCTGATTTGAATGGAAGAATGGATGATAGATGAATGTGTGGACTGACTTGGTGATACATGAATGTATTAATGAATGAATGGGTAAGGGACTGAATTGAAGGGGCTGAATGCATATGTGAGTGAGTGGCTGAATGCGGGGATGAATGGATGGAAGATTGTATGGTGGCTGAATGAATATGAGTGAATTGATGGAGGGGTGAATGGATAGATGGAATATAGGCTGCTCCCCTGCATAGCTGCTACTGCAGCCTGCTGCTATTTGGACTGCTACTGCTCACTGCTGTCCCGAGTAGTACTGCCACTGCTCACTGCTGCTGCCAAGGGGGCAGCAACCTATACTCGACCTGCTGCTACTGAACAGCAGTCCTTCCCCCCATTCCTTCACACTCCCTCACTCTCTAACACTCTCTCTATCACCCTCTCTATTACTCTCTATATCTCATTCTCTATATCCCTCTCTCATTCTCTATATCACTCAACACCTACACATATATATATATGCTTCCACACATACACACTCCATAACAAATATATACATTAGATCACCCACACACACAATATATTATATACATGACACACACAATATATATATATATATATATATATATATATATATATATATATATATATATATATATATATATATATATATATATATATATTTTATATACATGACACACACAATATATATATATATATATATATATATATATATATATATATATATATTTTTTTTTAAAATATATATATATATATATATATATATATATATATATATATATATATATATATATATATATATATAAAAATATATATATATATATATATATATATATATATATATATAAATATATATATATATATAGACACACATACATAAAACAAATTAAAATATATATATATAAGAAACAATATGATACATTGAAGAACTACACTCTAGCAATCTAAAATCTGAGATTAAAATAGAAAATAAATTATTCACACAATATATTAACCCCTTTGTGTGTCCAAAATTGGGGGTTTCCCACTTGGACACAAAACTCCACATGGACACATCCTAATGACCTCCAAATGGATCCAAAATGGACACAAATGGAGACACAACCATGAGGGTCATTCCTATGGATTCAAAATGGTCCTAAATGCATATAGGTATGAAATAGAGGAAAGATTATATCTTCCGATTGATCAAATCTAAGGAAACTCCTCCTGATACGACACCGACACAAAGAGACCACCAAATGGACACGAACAAGATCCAAAACTTCCCAAATCTAGCTAGCTCCTCCTCTTGATTGAAATAGAAAAGAAAAGAAGAGGATTGATGAAAAAATGGATTGATTTGAGGTAAAAATGAATGGAGACTCCTCTCAAAATTGGGGAACAAGAGAGAGAAAATTTGTGTGGTTAATAACAAAGGAGAGGCTCATCCCTATCCCTCTAGTGGCCGGCCAAGCCTACCTAGGTGTCCCTATATCCAAATGTCTAAAATACCCCCACTTGTCTTATTGATTTAAATTAGGAATAGGTTTTAGGTTGAGGCTAAATTAGTCTAGTTTTAAGTCTCTAATTAAACCAAACATATTCATGAATAATTAGTCTAACATGCTAACTAAAATATTGTCATGTGGACCATGCCTAACAGAATGAGTGGGTCCCACTAGAGTCAAAGCTATCCCGGGTCCCCGATACAAATCAGATTGAGTTGAAATTCGAACCCGACTCAAATAACCACAAAATAATATCATAAACAAATAAAAAATCCAAAATTATTCTAAAGTAAAAAATAACCAAAATACCCCTGTTCTTGAAAACTGGGGGTGACACCACCAGCGCAGCAATGGCAGCAAGCAGCAGCAGCTACTGCTGCAACAGCAACAGCCAGCAGTGGCAGCTGCCAGCCGGCCGCGCGGTTCAGTCGCCGCCGCCGGCGCCGTAGCTGTCGTGGTAGGCCACCCCCTGGCCCGGTGCCCCTCCGACGAGCTTTCCCTCGCTGTTCGCCCTCCTCTCCGACGTGTATCGGAGGCGATTCGTGTGTTTGGCACGGTATCCCGTCGGCGCGCGCTCGGAAACGGAGTCAAAATGGTATTTTGTCGCAGCAACTTTGTACACGTTTTTTGAGAAATCCGACCGTTGGATCGACGATTTCTTCGCTACGTTGCAATCTTGATATATCCATCTTCACTCCCCTTAAGTTTCGTCCGTTGATTTTATCGGTTGATACATCAAAATCGGCCGCCAAGATGACCCTTTAAATTGTATAAATTTTGGACTGTTTGCGGAGCCAACTTCGTCGGCTCGTATCTCCTCCACCACAGCTCCATTTGGCGTGCTACCAGTTCCTGTGCACAGCTGGTATAACCCTCTTCCTATCTTCTAGTTTCGTTTTATTGTGAGCTTGTTTGATTGGTTGAATTTGATGTCAAAGTTGGTCGTCCGAATTCGTAATTTCTAACTTGTAAAATTCTATTTTTGAACTCGGGACTCCAGATTTCATTTTCGACACCACCAGTAGACTCGTGGCATCGTTCTGGCATAGATTTATATGTAATTTGTTAGATTTGGAGGACGTGGGCCCTGTCACGCATTTCAGTGCAAAATGGGCCCAAAGTCCTAGTCAACGGGTTATTTTGAGATCGGCTCAACGGAATCCAATTTTGGATATACCATTGGGTTCGTATCGTTATTCTGAACTCCTTGACATATAATTTGCTGAGTTTTGAGTACATTGGATCCGACATGCATCTCCGTGCAAATCGAAATTCCAATATTCTGGTCAACGGACCAAATTGAGATCGGGTCAACGGAATTCAATTTCGGATATACCGTTGGGTTCGTATCGTCATTCTGGATTCATGGACATATAATTTATTATATTTTGCAGACTTATTTTTTTGCACATTTTCGGTGCAAAATGGCACCGACACGGATACCGTTTTGACCCGAAATTTCCTTTTTGCCCTTGTGTCCAAACTGGACCGAGGGATAGGCTATCCTAGCTAATTTGATCATTCTGGACACATTGGCGATGTTTAATTCATCATCCGACAATGTTTGTAGATACTTTCTCCATGTATCACCTTTTATTATAATTAATTCTTATAATATTCGTATTTTGGGATTAGTACAACAAAACTGAGATCAGTCGATTCTAGTGATCTCACATCGCTGAAATTGACAAGATGAACACGTGGATCACTATAATAAGATTATTAACTTTACCGTTGATCATCTTATCTCGATTTGCGTGTCGTAAGTTTCGATGTACGAATAATGAAGTACAACTTTATATCTTTAATAATTAGACTAGAATTGACTCTGCTTGACCTAGTTGACTAGATTGTTGACCAGAGTTGACTTGACTTAGAAGAGCCTAGAATAATATAGATTGCTTGTAAAAATTTATTTATTACAACTTGAATACCTTGTTACCTGTGTTGCTCTAAATAGGACTATGTGGCTTCAGTTTGGACCTCTATACCTATCAGCTGTTCAGGTTATCAGACGAGTACATTCTCTGATCATTTCATATCTTATTTAGGATTATATTCCTACTTTAGATTACTTTACTTGATGCTGACACGTTGGTATCACGGATTAGTACTATATGGATCCCTTCATGTTATCCCCCTCGGGAGTATCAGATACTCATGTCTCGTGTGTTTCACTTATATCATGTATCTCATGCTTCTATTATCATGAATCTTCATGTATCAGCTTGTGATTCCTGTACTCTCATGAATCACAGAGCCTTCACGAATCTATTCATGAATCACTCTTGAATCACCCTTTACGGGCCAGTAGTATAGTCATGAATCTTAACGTAACTTGAATGGATCCTTATGTATTGATTGGGAATAGGAGAGTAGAAATGAACATGTGAATAATTTCAAAGTAGTATAGTCATGAATCACCTCTTTAGTATAGTCATTATAACCCTTCAACTGTTCACATGTTTATCTTGTACTCTGAATCACTAGTCACTGATTAGTTCTCTATTATATTGTAGATATTTACTTACAGTCTCTCTCTTTTATATCATGTTGTTCTTTCAGTTTCATGTATCTTACTCTCTAGCATGTTTATATTTTCTAACCTGTTATGATTTGTATGAGATGTATTGTGCTCGCTCCTGTCCTGACAGGACCTGTTGAAAATTTTACAGAGGATGATGAGGAACCCTGTACCACTTACCATGGGACTACCCTAGAAGATTGCTGTGATCTGGATCTCCAGCAGGATCCATTAGCAGTGGATGAGACACCATTAGTTTAGATTAGTCATTTTCAGTTGTATTTACTCTATGGATTACTGTATTTGTGATTTGAGATATTTTCTGGATTTGTGATATCTTAGACACTTAGACTTCTATCCATTTGTATCTCTCTGTGGATTCTTTTCATATCTATCTATCTTATCGTTCTCTACCTTAGATGTGATTGAGATGGTATTCTCTTATGTCACCTCCATTCGGAGTGTATATACTGTATAGGTACCTTATATTGATAGATGATTGACCTAGGACAGCGTTCTACCGTCGATACTGTGGCGTAGGCTGGACGTACCCACTTCTCGTGCCCTTACTCTAGGGTGCGGGTCATGACACATTTTTAGTGGTGGCCCATGCAGGTCGAGATTCGTATTTGTGCGAAGCCGTGGTAGTACGACGATTAGTTGTACTGTTGCGCACCTGCAATTAGAGATAATGAATAGGTTTTATAATGAGAGGATACTCAATCACATTTAGGATTCTTTGAGAGATTCCTGGGACGACCATTGAGAATCTTATTTTAACTTCAATTTGAAATCTCTTTTTCCCTTGATTTGATTCACCCTTACTTCTTGTTATTAAATTTGATTTTTGATGGATTATTGTCAAATTTTGAATCTTGATGTTAGTTGTTGAATTTGAGTTTGTATTTATATGTATATATACATCTTTTTGGAATTAAGGTATAACCTGATAACATACTTGATAAGGATGTAGGAACCCTAGAGGGGGGGTGAATAGGGTCAAGCTAACTAATCAAGCACTTAGCACAAGCTAATTGGCAATTAAAAAAATAAGTGCAAGAGAAGAAGCAATAACAATACCGACACCCGATGTATCCTCCCAAGAGGCACTCCAGTCCCGGAACTCTCTCCGACTTTAATCCACTATTTGAGTAAATAGTTACACACGAGTTTGGATCCGAAGAACATGCCAACTTCAACACGAGTTTGGATCCGAAGAACTCGCCAACTTCAACACTCAAGAGCTTTAATCCGAAGGGCTCTCCGACTTCACACCGAGAGTTTGGATACGAAGACTCTCCAACTTCAACCTTTCACAATAGGTTTTGATCTCCTTACAATAGGATGAAGATCTTACTTTTCAACTCAATAACTCTAACACAATTTGTGGATGGCAAATGAAAGCTTTGTAGAGTTGTATGTGGATAAGCTTTGGTGGTTTAGGAATTTTTAGGCTCAAAGCATCAACCTTGAAAGAAGGGGTTCAAGGCTATTTATAACCAAAGCATTGAAAAGAAGCTCAAGGCAACTTTTCAGTCCGCGGACCGACATACCGCCGGTATGATCCGGCATACCGGCGGTATACCGGTCTGGGTTTGCAACGGCTAGAAAAATAGCCGTTGGGATCATTAATGGCTGGAAATCCGACCGTTGGAATTTCAACGTTTCGGAAGCGGTATACCGTCGGTATGGACCGGTATGCCGTCGGTATGCCGGTTTTGTAAACAGAAACTTTCTGTGAACAAAAACTTATATACCGTCGGTATACACCGATATACCGTCGGTATGCCGTTTTCTACCAAAAATGATCCTGAGCTTATTTTTGCCCTAGCTTTCGATTTTGCCATCCATTTCTTGTGTTTACAATAATTCCTAAGACTCATTACAGACTCCAGATAAACTTAGGCAGGTGCAGGCTTCTTCAGAGTCTTGAAATGATGATGGCATGGCTTGACTTCTTCCTTTGATAGGTGCTGGCTTTTTCCCTTGGCGGCAGCAGTCCAAAGATATCCAGTTTGCGAAAACTGAATACCTTTCGGGGCTTTGCCCCCGAACCCCCGACGAGGGGCGCTGCCCCCTCGACCCCCGTCCGCTGACCGGGCAGCGGAACCCCCGGGTGCGTGGCTCCAGAGATGTCGTCGGGTGGTTCAGAGAAATCTTGTGGGATCCGTCGTCTTTGGCCCACCATGATTTCTTCATTGCATATGTCCACATTGATCTTGCTTATTGCTTTTCTGCATGTACATGTTAGACGAACAAGGCAATATACATAGTAGCAAGTATGATAAGTTTAATGCACATTAGGACAATGATGAGTTTAAGTATAAGTGCTAAGGTGATAGCATAAAAGTTAGTGATATCATAATGATTAAAATTAATTGAATAACCAAAATCAAAAACATAGTTTTGATTTTGGCAACCCGATTAAATTTAAGATAGAAAGCTCATATCACTAAAATGTAAACCAATAGGCACATATCACCAAAGGTATAAGTATAAGTAGAAATGTTATAGCGATAGTATAAGATTAGTGATAATGAAATGCTAAACTTAACAGATTAACCATATTCAAAAACATGATACCATCATTGGGCCAACAATCTCCCCCTTTTTGATTATGGCAAATCGGTTAAGTTTAGTATGGACACAATAGATGCATGTATCACTAATATACAAAAGATATAATCAATATCACTAAAAGCATACTACTTAGATTACTTATAAAGCATACTTAAACTTACTTCTCCCCCTTTGACATGATCAAAAATAGGCTCCCCCGTACTAAGAGATAAAATGAAATCAATCTTAAGCATAGAAATCAGAGCATGGGGAAGTCATAGACAATCATGATCAAAATATACTAAAGAAAAATAATGGGAGAAGGGTGTAATGACAAGTTTATAAAGCTACATTGCCAATGTAGAACATCAAATTTAAAAGAAGCATGTTATAACACAACTTGAAATCCAAGAAAGTAACTCCAAAACATAATATTATATGAAATATTACTCTAGTTTTGGAAGAGAACTATGAAATAAAGGATTTCAAACAAAAGCCATGAGGAATAGATAATTACAACTAATAGATACCAATTGAGATCGATGTAAACTTGAAACATTGATCAATGAAACCATTAATAATCATAATTGTCCACAAATAAATAGTGGAACAAAATAAAAGAATTATCAATGTAAAATATTGTAATTGATGTAAAGTAATCTCATTATTTGCAAGATCTATATGCTTTATCCAAGTTCATTCATTTGAACTCAATTACCTTATTATGCTATATGAATACCCTTTAGATAAACATGAAGGTAAAAGAGAAAAATACTTAAGAAGGAGAAATTCAGTCAACTTGAATGCTCCCCCTCAAAGTACTACCAAGGTTGATAAAAATCATAAATTTTGGATAAGTCCTCAACAAGGAAAGCAAAATCAATTAAGCATGAAAGAAAAGCCAAATCAACGAAAGCATAATAGTCATCAAGATAATATATGAAAGTTAATACTTAAGAAGATGACTTATTTAATCCATATAAAAGAGAGATAAATGATAAAGACAATAGCATATACTCTCACAAACCCTTCACAAATAAAAGTATCATGACCTCATTCACTAAGATATGAAAAAGAAGAAAGTATGGGTCCATGATGAACTAGGTATACGACATATTTAAGGGTATAAATGAATTGAATCAATTAATTTGCTCCCCCTCAAAATATGCGTAACTAGTTCCAAAGCACTTATAGCATAACATAGATAACTACAAGATCTAGGGGTAAATCAACTATGGATTTCTCCCCCTTGCTCGATGCATATAAGGCTACAATATCGTCAAAAGACGAATAATATTATCTTTAATCAAGAAGAGATATACAATTAATAGCCACTAAAGATGAAGGATCAAAAGAATATTCGAATTAAGCACGTATAATCAAAAGATGACATACATTAGTCTATATAGAAGGATCTCATATTTAAATATGATAGATCAATGTATGTTATCCTTTGATAAAATATCATCATAAAAAAAAGAATAAAGTCAATTAAGAACAATTATGATGATAGACAGAATATAGCTCAAAAGAAATAAAATAAAATAAAAATAAAACTCAAACATCATGTCCATGATTATCTAATTAAGAAAGAATCAACCAATTTATTACTTTGCATGGACTAGGTATGTTGTACCACATATTTATCCAACAACGGATAAATCCAAACCTTGCTAATGGTAAATTAATAACCCATAAAGTACAAATAGCAGAGGTCCATATGTGGCAATCCATGAGTAGTCAAAGTAGAGTAATAAAATAGTCTGATACTCACATAATAAGATAATATAGGACTACTCAACCATTAGGATCTTTTATCAATAAAAATAAACAAATTAAACATGATCCAAAAAATCTCATAAAGAAAATTCCAAATCCATATTTATGATAAAATCTCATAAAACAATGAAAAATATGGAAAAGAGTCAATCTAAAAAAAATCACACATTCAATCTAAAGAGAAGTAATAATAATATGATAAAATCATGACTCAAAAAGTGAGAGAAATTTAAGAGAGACTTGCTAATGACTAGTATGGAAAAAAAAGTTAAAACAAGGAATCACAAACCTCTAAGAAAAAAACAGGATCTAATAAAGAATTTGTAAAACTAGTTTTAGAGATCAAGCATATCACAAATCTTGTTTTTGTAAACTAGCATATCATATATAGATTGAGGTATAGGAATATAGCTAGATGTGTGAAAGTGAGCCAAAATTATATAGCTTAATAATATATCACAAATAAGCAAACTATATAATCCAAATAAGATTAATGAGGGAAGCCATAACAAGAGAAATATGCTCATTAAATCTTAAGTCACTAACACTAAAAATACTTGCTTAAGCAAAGAGTTCACAAAGAGAAAAATATATTTTGAATGAACAAAATGATTTATAGACTCTTTACTAAGCAAGGATAAGAGCATAAGATGACAAATAAATGAATTAGACTCTTATCAAGTATAGGCCAAAAGAGATATTCATGAAAACGTAATAAAGTTAATCTTTTTGCCAAGTATTGAGATTAACCTAAGATAATAAAATGATAGATCGATCTAGAGAATACAAAATATTATAGCCATTATAAAATAAGTGTATTCTCTAGAAATGGGAAAATCTCAACATAAAAGCTCAAACCATAGTAGCTAAAGTCATGAGAAATATGATGTAACAATTACAGGTATTCTCATATGCTACAAAAACATCATTGGGCAACAATAATTCAAAAAGAAGCATAAACCCAAGGAATGAGCAAAGAAAGATCATTAAGATCAAGAAAGCTAAATGCTAAAGATATCAAGAAGTACATTTTTCAAAGAGCTTTCATAGTGCACCATAGTATATATATAGAAGATATCGATTTGAAAATGTGCACTAAAAACGGAGGTAAATATAAAAACAAGACAAAGCACAAAACCATATGATTCTTAAAAGAACTTTCATAAATAGTCAAGTGCAAGGCATAAACAAATATTCTCTCTCAACATCCTAACTTAAAGTTATAAAACAAATAAATATCAAAAGTTAGGAATCACTAATATATATGAAACTATATATATCACGAATAGGCATACATGAAGAGATCAAAAATTAATTAAGAACATGTATCCATAATGCCAACCAAAAAGTCAAGAAGATATCATCAAAGAGAAGACTTTAAGGAAGAAGCTAATTGATTCAAGAAGCATAAACTTGGTCAAGTGAATCAATAGCTAAGGTATAAGCACAAGTTTGAAGGTAACAAGTATATTTAAATACTCTTTAAGTCAATATAAAACTTTAGCTTAACTCATATTCCCATATAAAGATATTTAAACAAAAATATATATCAACATAAGAAATACATGATCTACATGTAAATGTAAATATAATGAATATAGTCATGTATCCTTAATGAATGTTTGAAAAACTATCACAAATTCAAAACACGTATAAATAATCTTTATTAGGCAAAGACATAATTGATTCATAAGAGCTTTAATCAAAAAAAATAAAAACATGAGAATCAATAATGAATATATTATGTGAGCACAAGTTTAAAGTGAAAGTATAAGTATATACTTGTCAAGTGATAAGAAGCTTGTGCTAAACATATATATTCACAAAAACCGATTAAGATAAATATGACATATTAAAAATAAACTGGCAAGAAGTAACTATTTCAAAAACTTTAAAGACGGAGAGTTAAAATCATATTAACTCAAATCAAAATCAAGCTCCTGTGGACTAGAGTGATATGCATGCTTTATAAATAAAGATTAAGAAAAACGAGCATGCATATATATATATATAAATGTGTCACACTAATAGAAAAAGAGTGATAAACTACATAGCGTGAACTAATCATTTAAGCCGAGTAACTAGTCATGCTAGATAAAAGAATTAATAAGAAAATTAACTAAGCATGCTAGTATTAAATCTCACATTGATTTATATAGAAGGCAACTGAAGGATATCAATGTGAGATAGTAGCAAGACGTTAAGTGAAACATGCTAGATTCTACAAATATAAACAATTTGAAGAGAATCGTTTAGCATGTTACCAAAGTGGCTCTAGTGGCCAAGCTTGTGTTGGTGCAATTGCTTGGAATATGACCTTTGAGCTTTGCAACCACCAACACGCTCCTCGATGCTATGTTCCGATACAAGAAGCTTCACCTACAATATTAGATGAAGACTTTGGTATCCAAATAAACTTGGATCCACATTTATTAGCTTTAGGGACCCATATAGTACTTACTCTAGCATTGGTAGTGAAGGTCCTACGAATAGGGCATGTAAAGCTCATGTGTCCAATGCGAGAGCAATAGAAGCATCTAATGCTAGTGTGTGCACATGTATCAGAATGAGCATGGTTATGAACATGTGACATACTAGAATGATGAATATCTCTAGAGTGAGCATGCATGAATTTGGTCTTAAGAATATTATATTCTAATATCAAATCATCATGCATACAAGTAAGAGAATCAAATTTATCATTTAAAGCATTATTCTCTTTTTCAAATAAAATAATTCTAGAAATAAAATCATCATTTTGTTTCTTTAAAGAGTCAATAGAAGAATCATGCAAATGATTTAGCTCATGAGTTTGCCTCTTAAGATCTTCTATTGATGAGGAAAGAGATTTGATTTTCAAAATTAAAGCCTCATTCAAACTCTTTAAAGAAACACATGATGAGTTTTGAGAATCAAGTCTAGATAATAAAACATTATTTTCATTTCTCAATAACTCATTAGCTTCTTCTAAATGAACAACCTTTTCAGAAAATTCTTCATTTGTAGAATGAAGGTTGTCAAGAATCTCTAAGGATTGTTTAGCCATGGCTTTCCACTTAGAGCATTTCTTGCATTTAGAAGAAACATGATTGTCTATGCTACTAGAAGTAAAACCCTCTTTATCGGAAGAGGAGTAGGAAGAATACGATGCCATAGAAAAAAATAACAAGGATCTACTCTAAGGATGTTAAGCCTAACAATAGATTCCTTGCTCTGATACCAATTATAGGAACCCCAGAGGGGGGTGAATAGGGTCAAGCTAACTAATCAAGCACTTAGCACAAGCTAATTGGCAATTAAAAAAATAAGTGCAAGAGAAGAAGCAATAACAATACCGACACCCGATGTATCCTGGTATCCTCCCAAGAGGCACTCCAGTCCCGGAACTCTCTCTGACTTTAATCCACTATTTGAGTAAATAGTTACATACGAGTTTGGATCCGAAGAACTCGCCAACTTCAACACGAGTTTGGATCCGAAGAACTCGCCAACTTCAACACACAAGAGCTTTAATCCGAAGGGCTCTCCGACTTCACACCGAGAGTTTGGATGCGAAGATTCTCCAACTTCAACCTTTCACAATAGGTTTTGATCTCCTTACAATAGGATGAAGATCTTACTTTTCAACTCAATAACTCTAACATAATTTGTGGATGGCAAATGAAAGCTTTGTAGAGTTGTATGTGGATAAGCTTTGGTGGTTTAGGAATTTTTAGGCTCAAAGCATCAACCTTGAAAGAAGGGGTTCAAGGCTATTTATAACCAAAGCATTGAAAAGAAGCTCAAGGCAACTTTTCAGTCCGCGGATCGGCATACCGCCGGTATAATCTGGCATACCGGCGGTATACCGGTCTGGATTTGCAACGGCTAGAAAAATAGCCGTTGGGATCATTAATGGCTGGAAATCCGACCGTTAGAATTTCAACGTTTCGGAAGCGGTATACCGTCGGTATGGACCGGTATGCCGGTTTTGTAAACAGAAACTTTCTGTGAACAAAAACTGATATACCGTCGGTATACACCGGTATACCGTCGGTATGCCGTTTTCCACCAAAAATGATCCTGGGCTTATTTCTGCCCTAGCTTTCGATTTTGCCATCCATTTCTTGTGTTTACAATAATTCCTAAGACTCATTACAGACTCCAGATAAACTTATGCAGGTGCAGGCTTCTTCAGAGTCTTGAAATGATGATGGCATGGCTTGGCTTCTTCCTTTGATAGGTGCTGGCTTTTTCCCTTGGCGGCAGCAGTCCAAAGATATCCAGTTTGCGAAAACTAAATACCTTTCGGGGGCTTTGCCCCCGAACCCCCGACGAGGGGCGCTGCCCCCTCGACCCCCGTCCGCTGACCGGGCAGCGGAACCCCCGGGTGCGTAGCTCCAGAGATGTCGTCGGGTGGTTCAGAGAAATCTTGTGGGATCCGTCGTCTTTGGCCCACCATGATTTCTTCATTGCATATGTCCACATTGATCTTGCTTATTGCTTTTCTGCATGTACATGTTAGACGAACAAGGCAATATACATAGTATCAAGTATGATAAGTTTAATGCACATTAGGACAATGCTGAGTTTAAGTATAAGTGCTAAGGTAATAGCATAAAAGTTAGTGATATCATAATGATTAAAATTAATTGAATAACCAAAATCAAAAACATAGTTTTGATTTTGGCAACCCGATTAAATTTAAGATAGAAAGCTCATATCACTAAAATGTAAACCAATAGGCACATATCACCAAAGGTATAAGTATAAGTAGAAATGCTATAGCGATAGTATAAGATTAGTGATAATGAAATGCTAAACTTAACAGATTAACCATATTCAAAAACATGATACCATCATTGGGCCAACAAAGGACAGTGAGAAAGGTAAAAGTCTACTTTATTTATGGAGTTTAGAATTTATCGCAATCATATTTGCTAGCATGACGAGGACGTAGAGCCTGATTTAGATATACTTATCCTAGTTATAAAATCTAGATTTTCTTGCTGCCATACCGGGTGGCGTGGTAAGAATTCTAGATAACATGATTATAGGATATATGCCTTATTACGGACTCTATCGTTTATTGCAGCTATGCTTGTTGGCGTGGCAAAATTCTGACAACATGATTTCAAGAAGATGCATATGATTATCAGATTGTACCTTAAAGGCTTTTGAACATGTTTTCTCTACTTTTGTTTCAGTCTTTCAAAAAAAATTATTGTTTTGTTTTGTTTTGCTTCTCATTATTTAACTTAGGAGTAGGAGTAGGAGTAGCTTTAGCTGTTATTATAAACCTTTGTGTAACTTCTTGCTATGAATTTGTTCATAATACAATGAATCGATAATTTTTGCTAGACCTTATCTTGGATTTGATATTATAGCTCCGGTTTCAAAATGGTTCCTTCTTTTAAACAGATAAGTAGAACAGATTTTATCATTATTTCCTTCTTGCCATTATTTCTTGTATTACCTTTTAAAAAAAATAAAAAATAAATAAAACAGTCCTGATTACATCAATCACCTATCTTTTATCCAATTTTGTTAGTTATACTTTGACCCTTTGAATCTCTATATCTCTTTACTTTGGAAAGGTTGGGGAAGTGACGTAAATCATCTGGCTCGAAAGGATGTAACTTATTATCACATGGCAATCTTGGTAGGAATCTAAATGTTGGTCTTGATATAGAATTTAATTTTTATATTGGGACATAAGAAAAAAAATATATAGTGGACACAGACACTTTGCCTGACACGTATGCATGCTACACTTTGATTACCAACTTATCTAAATGCATATTAATATGTTTTTGATGTTTAAATTCTCAAAATCCTAATATTTTTGATACAGTACAATATCAGAGACTAGTTCTCTGCTTTTCCAGTTTAAATTTGTAATTTAAATTTAAATTTCATGTTATTAGTTGTTGTTTACATCACTGCACATGTATGTTATATACAGGGTTTCAATTCTTAAAAAAATTGGTTGAGTTTTGTGTTTGAACTTGTCAAGTCTGAAACTGTGTGCATATTAACCCTTTAACACTGGATTCTAAGTGATTAGTTCAATTTGCAGTTTTTTAAATGTAATATTTTGAGCTGTATACACTGTTGTATGTAGGGATATAATGTTAGGTTTCATACTCTTATATGTTAGGCTGTGGTTGTGTTGAACATTGGGTTGGTTTTGAAGTTCGAATTTTTTCAAAATCCTGAAACTGAATACATGTTAACATTTTTGCATTGATTTCAGATGTTCAGTTCAATTTCAGATTTAATATGTAATATTGAACTGAACTGAATGATTGAACCCTTCATTTCAAGTTATAACCTATGTACACTTGACACTCTACACTAATGTTCACAACTGCCATGTAAACCTAACCCTTCCCCTCTATGTTATGTTCATATATCTATATAGATATATATAGAGTTTATGCATACATGTTATAATGTATATTGATACATAACTAAATCACTACCCCTCTCTCTCTCTCTCTCTCTATATATATATATATATATATATATATAATATATATATATATATATATATATATATATATATATATATATATATAAATATATATATATATATATATATATGCATGTTATGAGTAAATAGGTTGTGCATTGTAGATTGTTTAACCAATATGCCATGAGTAGTGTAACTTGATAGCTATTGTTTTGAAACCCAAATCCTCCTACACACTTTCATGTATATTTCACACACACACACATGTCTACGATCTAACCCTATGAACATGTCCACATATACCCATACACACACTAACCACATAACCTTTCCATAATGCTAGCCTTTCTCTCTCTAACACACTCTCTCTCTATATATATATGTATTGTGATTGGATTTCAATGCTCGACATTTGTGCTTTAAATTTTGATTTTGATTATGCCTTAAAGCCTTGATGATTTGTTATTTCTGTATCTTTTCCAGTTTAACACCCTTGATTGCTTGTATGTTTTGATACCCTATGATTGTTTTGGTCTAGTGTGACTAGTATACCTAGATGAGACTTTCACTACCACCGTATGCCATGACCCTGTATGCCGTCCTTTTAAATTGTATGATTTGATTAAGTTTTGAGACTTTGATTGTGGGGGTTTGACCTAGAAGAGGTATGAACATTTTAATTTCTAGGACGAAATTTTTATAAGGTGGGTAGGATGTGAGCACCCCGAATTTTGGGTTAATTTTTTTAATTTTCTGATTGAATTATTTTAATAAATATTTCATTTTGATTATTTTTATCCTTGAATGTACTTTTTCGTGCCTTTGATATTTGGAGTGTCAGGGATGTTCATCTCTGGAAACCTTCTTCATGCGTTTTGTACTGGACAAGATTACCTTCATGTTGGTACATAATGTCCTACTCAAACTTGTTCCTTGTACTCTTTTTGTTTTACACAACTTTGGGTCGATTTAGACTATTTGATAATTAATCAATTTCCCACTCTTTTTCTTGATCATTATAAGCACGTTGCCGTGACTTTTAATTTGGGAGCACAAGACCAGTCGTTTTCTTAAAACCAACTCCTCATGCATGATCTACTCGAGACACCCTTCACCCATGACCTTCGTGTCCCACTTAGACACACCATCTTGTGCTCCATTTGCTTCACACAAATTTCCTGACATGTGATTCGATTTTAATTCACCCCACGGTGTCACATTTATTTTCGACTTGAATTGTGGATACCCTGTCGTCCCAAACCTGTCAACCCCAAATATGGACATGGCCCACATGAAGCCTACTACCCACATGACACTTGTGTCCCATTTAGTTGAGCCCCCACATGCTACTTATTTACCCATGATCATAAACACCCAAAAATAATTTATTTATTGTACCTAGTCTGTTTTAACCCGACCCGGCTCAACCAAACCCAGTCCAAGCATCATGTTACCCTCCCTCATGACACCCTCACTCTCATTGCCTTTAAAAGATAATAAATACCTAGTCTACCCATTAAAAATATTCAAGGATAACTCCCTTGATTTAAATCCCTAAGAAATGATGTATTCCTATATTTAATCCCAATCCTTCATTCTACCCATATGCAATCCCAACTCCACGTCCTCACAACACTCACTCCCACAACCCTTGGCCGACCCTAACTAAAATATGGAGCCAACCCTCTTTCTCTCTCCTTCTCTCTCATTATAGCAACTTCATTCTCTCTCTTCTCCTCCCAATTATTTCACTCTCTCTCTCTCTCTTCCTAAGAATACTACAACACCAGCTCCTCCATCCCGAGCCTCCTTCTCCCTGGCCGAGCGCCACCACCAGCAACCCCAGCTCCTCCATCCCGAGCCTCTTCCTCCCTAGCCGAGCGTCGCCACCAGCAACCCCGATTCCTTCTGTGGCCGACAACAACATTCTCCTCCTCCTTCTTCCTTTCACTCATCACAACACCATCACCACCACCACTTCAACCACCACCACCTCTCCTCTTTCTTCTCCTCCTCCACCATGACCGCCATTGTGCCCCTAGCTGTGCCACCGTGCCACCACCAGTGCAGCAATGGCAGCCGTCAGCAGGCCGTACCGTTCAAGCGCCGCCGCAGGCATTGCAGCTGCCGTGGTCGGCCACCCGTGGCCCGGTGCCCCTCCGACGAGCTTTCTTTCGCTGTCCGCCCTCCTCTCCGACGTGTATCGGAGGAGATTCATGCGTTTGGCACGGTATCCCGTCGGCGTGCGCTCGAAAACGGAGTTGAAATGGTATTTTGTCGCAACAACTTCGTGCATGTTTTTCGAGAAATCCGACCGTTGGATCGATGATTTCTTTGCTCGGTCGCAATCTTGGTATATCCATCTTCACTCCCCTCAAGTTTCGTCCGTTTAATTTATCGTTTGATACATCAAAACCGGCCGCCAAGTTGACCGTTTAAATTGTATAAATTTTGGACAGTTTTGCGGAGCCAACTTCGTCGGCTCGTATCTCCTCCACCACAGCTCCGTTTGGCGTTCTACCTGTTCCTGTGCATAGCTGGTATAACCCTCTTCCTACCCCTCCAGTTTTGTTTTATTGTGAGCTTGTTTGATTGGTTGAATTTGACGCCAAAGTTGGTCGTCCGAATTTATAATTTTCAACTTGTAAAATTCTATTTTTGAACTCGGGACTCCAGATTTCATTTTCGACACAACCAGTAGACTCGTGGCATCGTTCTGGCACGAATTCATATATGATTTGTTAGATTTGGAGGACGTGGGCCGTGGCACGCATTTCAGTACAAAGCGGGCCCCACAGTCCTGGTCAACGGGTTATTTTGAGATCGGCTCAACGGAATCCAATTTTGGATATACCGTTGGGTTCATATCGTCATTTTGGACTCGTTGACATATAATTTTCTGCATTTTGAGAACATTGGCTCAGGCACGCATCTCCGTGCAAACCGGAATTCCAATGTTCTGGTCAACGAACCAAATTGAGATCGGGTCAACGGAATCCAATTCCGGATATACCATTGGATTCGTATCGTCATTCTAGATTCATGGACATATAATTTGTTATATTTTGTAGACTTGTTTTCTTGCACATTTTTCGGTGCAAAACGGCTCCGACATGGATAACATTTTTGACCCAAAATTACCTTTTTGCCCTTGTGTCCAAACTGGACCGATGGGTAGGCTATCTTAGCTAATTTGACCATTCTGGATACGTTGGTGATGTTTAATTCATCATACGACAATGTTTGTAGATACTTTCTCTATGTATCTGCCACGCCCCAGAACCAGAATACTGGAGAGCGGGGGCGGACATAGCCAGCTACGTATATTAAAATAGAATCCACCTCGCTATACGGTCACGACTGTCTAGATATATGAGGGTTTACTACAAGCCAACAGTCTCTTAAGGTTATGAACAAGCCTATTGTCTCAATCTCAAGCAACTAATAAGAGTTACAAGATGTTAGATCACCAAAAATACAATAAAAGGCGTCCTAAATATTACATATTCAGTTGATCATGAAGCTAGTCATACAAAATACGAGGACTAGCAAGAGTTCAGTCATACATGATCAACCCTAGGATTTGTCAATCATGTTTACAGCCCGTAGACAGTAAATAAAATGCATCGAGCTAACAGGTGCTCGTCGGCTAAACGCCTCAAAATAATGATTTTACAATGTAGTGAGTGAAACAAAATAGAAAACCCACTCTTGGCCCGAGTTCCGTCTAGTTGTCACCATTGGGCTGGAAATTCGGTAGATCCTCGGGAGCTGCTCCGAAATCTGGCCACACAAAACCAGCTGGGTCAAACCCCAGAAAGAGCAAGTGCCACAAAGGAGGCCACGAAATAAGAACAAAAGCCAGCATATCAGAACATAAGAAAATGGAAGAAAAGTACAAGTAATAAAAGTACCGCAGGACAATAAACGACTAGGGACATGGAACCATTCCGGGAGCCAGATTACAACCCGTAAACCAAACAAGGACCGGGGTTGTAACCCTTCGCCTGAATAGCACTTGTCTCTATCCATTTATTGTTAAAGATAAGTAAAACAATCATGTACAGGAGTATCAGGTACAGGGACTAGACGAGACTTAGACAGGGCTGGACACCATCCATTCACAAACGGCCAAATAATTACTACGGCTTACTACTTTAACTAACTAGGGTTATCACAAGCCTAATTACTAACAAGATGCAATGAGAATTTTTCAGTCCCAAGCCCTGCAG
Source organism: Iris pallida (assembly GCA_029216955.1). Taxonomy (NCBI): domain Eukaryota; kingdom Viridiplantae; phylum Streptophyta; class Magnoliopsida; order Asparagales; family Iridaceae; genus Iris; species Iris pallida. Next base: position 13,300,775 of record JANAVB010035420.1, read on the forward strand.
GCTATCCAGTTATCCTTCCGCGGGTTGAGAGTATGTTTGGGTACATCGCCCGGAGACGATATACCCTTAGGTGACTTAGAGGGTGCAACACATAACAGTGTGCTGGAAATGTGTCCTACTCGTCGGCAGGCTACAAGTCCGTTTAAATGCGCCCAGATAACGAGATTGCCTGTGACTGGAAATTCTCCATGAACTATAGTTTGATCTAGTCATTAGCCTAATCCATATTCAATATAAATCCTTGACCGTGGTAACCAGGGAGTCACGTCCTAGACATGATGCAAGACAAGACAAGACAAGTGGATTGCACAAGCAGCAAGAATAAACAACCACGGAGTCAGAGTTGATTATACAAGTCAAGTTAGCCGTCGCAACAGCATCAAGTCGAGTTACGAGTTACAAGTTACAAGTCAGAAGTGCGCCGCCACGGGCCACTATCAAGTTGATCAGAAGGTACTAGAATCATAAATCACAAAATTCATGAAAACCGTACTAGTCATAAGCAAAACATCAAAAATGTGCCAGGTTGTGTTGGGTCAAGACGGTCGGGTTGTGTGGAACAAGATCTTAAAACTCTAATCCACAAAAGAGAAGCCAAGTCCAAGGAATAAAACCAAACCATCATGAGTTGAACTGCGCAGGAAATGAACTGCGCATGAGTTAAACTGCGCAGGAAATGAACTACGCATGAGTTGAACTGCGCAAGAAATGAACTGCACAGGAAATGAACTGCGCACAGATGAACTGTGCACAGTTGAACTGTGCAGGAAATGAACTGCACACAGATGAACTGCGCACAGATGAACTGTGCACAGTTGAACTGTGCAGGAAATGAACTGCGCACAGATGAACTGCGCACAAATAAACTGTGCAGAAAATAAACTGCGCACAGATGAACTGTGCAGGAAATGAACTGCACACAGATGAACTGTGCACAGTTAAACTGTGCACAGTTAAACTGCGCATGGCCTTGCGCTAAAGAGCGCTGGCCGAGGGTCATCTTCTCCAACAGGCTGAGAAGAATCTCAAGAACATCAAAACTTCAAATCTTCATAACTTGATCAAATCAAAACGAAATTTAGATTTTCAAAGCTCTAACTTGTGTAAAATTGAATTCTCTTTCACATGGAAGCCTAAAAACAAGCAAAAATCTAAGTTTAATAGATCAAAAACAAAAAATTTCGAAAATGGTTAAAACTTAGATCTAGAAAAATGGAAGCTCCAAATCACAAAATGCCAAGTTCTAATGTTGTTCACCATGACCTAATCTAGCTAATGGAAAAATAAAATGGGGTACTTATTTGGTGGCAAGGTGTACTTGCCTATGGGGTTGGGTGTTGTGTGGAGGAAGGAAGAAGAAGAAGATGGAGAAATTAAATGAAAGAGTAATGAGGAGAGAGAAAAGTTAGGTGGAGTTTTAATGAGGGATGATATGTTGTGTTGTGGGTGGAGGTTTAGCTAAGGGTGTTCCAATGCATACTAAACCAAACCAAACCAATTCCTTCTCCACAAAATAAAACCAAGCCAGGTCCAAAACCCGTTTTACGAGAAAACCAAAATTTGCAAGTTAAGCCAAAACACAATTACAGGCCATAATCTGAGAAAATAAAATACAGGTTCGAAATACATATACGCCTAATCAAAATACGTATTCCGAAATACGGACGTTACAACTCTACCCACCTTAAAAGAATTCCGTCCTCGAAATTTAAATCAAGATGCTTAGAGATGTAAGAGCCCGCTATACTATTCACAAATAAGCTACACTAAGCAAACAATCAAACAATTATGCATGCAAACAAGGGACGAAAAGCATAAGGCATAAGAAAGACATTATACCTTACGAGTCAAACAAGTCGGGATATCGCGATCGGATGTCGTCCTCACGCTCCCACGTTGACTCACCTAGAGAGTGATGACCCCAAGCAACATGGACTAAGCTAATAGTCTTGTTCTTGAGTATCTTTTCTCTCCGGTCCAATATAGACACGGGCCTCTCCTCATACGAAAGGTTGGTACCAACAACCAATTCCGAATGGTTCAGGATATGGCTCGGGTCCGGGATGTACCGTTGTAATTGGGACACATGGAATACATCATGCACCTCACTTAGCGACGACGGAAGAGCGAGACGATAGGATACATCTCCTACTCGTTCCAGGATATCGAACGGCCCTATATACCTAGGACTAAGCTTTCCCCGTACGCCAAAGCGAATGACGCCGCGGTTAGGCGAGATCCTAAGGAATACATGGTCGCCGATAGCAAACTCTAAGGGACGCCGATGAGCATCGGCCCAATAGTACTAGCGATCTTAGGCAACTCGAAGATGATCCCTGACTTTTCTGACTACTTCAACTGTCTGGACAATCATTTCTGGACCGAGCATCTGCCTTTCTCCGATATCGTTCCATGCTAGCGGGGATCTGCACTTCCTACCATACAGTGCTTCGAATGGTGCCATCTGGATGCTGGCTTGGAAACTATTATTGTATGAGAACTCCACCAGGTGCAGGTGATCTTCCCACGAACCACCGAAGTCAAGTGTACAAGATCTCAACATGTCTTCAAGGGTCTGGATTGTACGCTCCGACTGACCATTTGTCTGCGGATGATATGCCGAACTGAACTGGAGACGAGTTCCCAAACTCTCTTGCAGGCTACGCTAAAAGTGTGATGTAAACCTTGAATCTCGGTCCGAGGTGATACTGACGGGCACACCGTGAAGCCTGACAATCTGCCTGAGGTACATCTCTGCTAGCTGAGCCGTAGACTGCCCAACTCTGAATGGAAGAAAATGAGCCACCTTCGTGAGCCTGTCGACTATAACCCAAATAGCATCTCGACCAGCTGGAGATCTAGGCAATCCAGTCACAAAATCCATGGTCATATGCTTCCACTTCCATTCTGGAATCGGCAAGGGCTGAAGAAGTCCAGCGGGCCTCTGATGTTCAGCTTTAACCTGATGGCAAACCAAACACCGAGAGACAAACCGAGCTATCTCCCTCTTCATGCCATTCCACCAGAAATGCTGACGGATATCACGGTACATCTTCGTGCCACCGGGATGAATAGAATACTGTGAACTGTGAGCTTTCGCCATGACCTCCTGTCTGATATCTCCACTGGGTACACAAAGACGAGTGCCGTGTCGAAGGGTACCATCTTCATGAATGCACAACTCTGGCCTTCTTTCTGCCTCACATTCTGCTCTAAGTCGCTGAATCTTAGAATCTGTAGACTATGCCATCCGGATCCTCTCAACTATGCAGGACTGAACCTGTAGACTAGCCATCAATGCCACGTTGGTTGGAAGAACCACTTCAATTCCCATCTTCTGAAGATCTGCCAATAACTCTGGTTGCGCCGTCAGGAAATAAACTCCGGTTCTCCTGCTCAACGCATCTGCTACAACGTTGGCCTTCCCTGGGTGATACTGCAAATCCACATCGTAGTCCACCAATAGCTCAAGCCATCTTCTCTGCCGCATATTAAGGTCCTTCTGGATGAAAACATACTTCAGGCTCTTGTGATCAGTAAATATCTCCACTCTGTCTCCAAATAAGTAGTACCTCCACAACTTAAGTGTAAACACTACTTCTGCCAGCTCCAAGTCGTGGGTCGGGTAATTCTTCTCATGATCACGAAGTTGATGTGATGCATAAGATATTACCTTCCCATGCTGCATCAAGACACACCCCAATCCTCTGCCTGAAGCGTCGTAATAAACTGTGAATCCTCTGGTCCCATCTGGAAGTATGAGAATGGGAGCCATTATCAAATCTCGCTTCAACTTCTCAAATGATTCCTGACAATCTGCTGTCCAAATAAACTGCACATCCTTGCGGGTCAACTGGGTCATCAGCGCTGAAATCCTTGCAAAATCTGAAACGAATCGCCGGTAGTAGCCGACCAATCCAAGGAAGCTGTAAACCTCTGCCGCTGAACTAGGTACTGGCCATGTCTCGATAGCCACAATCTTCTGGGGATCCACTTCTACTCCTCCTCAAGTAATGATGTGACCCAAGTATGAAATGCGATCGAGCCAGAACTCGCATTTACTGAACTTGGCGTACAACTGGTGCTCTCTAAGCGTCTGAAGGACGATTTTGAGATGTTGTTCGTGCTCTGCTTCGCTCTTGCTGTAGACCAGGATATCATCTAGGAACACGATCACGAACTGATCCAAGTAAGGCATGAAAATGCGATTCATGAGGTCCATGAATACGGCCGGCGCATTGGTTGCTCCAAATGGCATAACAAGGAACTCCCAATGTCCATACCTAGATCGGAAAGATGTCTTCAGGATGTCCTGCTCTCTGACTCTGATCTGGTGGTATCCTGACCGCAAGTCTATCTTCGAGAACACTGAAGCCCCTTTGAGTTGATCAAACAAGTCATCTATCATCGGGAGAGGGTATCTGTTCTTGATTGTCACTGAGTTCAAGGTACGATAATCTACACATAACCTGGACGTACCATCCTTCTTTTTCACAAGAAGCATCAGGGCTCTCCAAGGCGATCCACTTGCACGAATGAATCCCTTGGTCCTCAGTTCTTCAATTATTTTGTACAAAATCTCTAACTCTGAAGGCGCCATCCTGTAGACTCGCTCTGATAGTGGTGCTGTCCCGGGGATCAAGTCTATAGTGAACTCGATCTCCCGCTCTGGCAGCATTCCTGGAAGCTCTTCTGGAAATACATCTGGAAACTCTTCAACTATCCGGGGTAACTGTGCTACTGCTACTGCCATCCTCAATACTGGAGAAGATGGCTCCACTACGCCTCTGAAAAATAAAAACTCTGGCTCGCCTGGAATACTAAAAACAACTCTGCCAACATGGCAGTCTAACCTAGCATACGGGTTCCTCAACCAATCCATGCCTAGGACTATATCATAGTCTGCCATAGGGAATTCTATAAATCTAGCGGGAAACTCTCTACCGCTAACTACGATCCGACACGAGGAAAACACGCGATCTACTCCCACAAGACCATTACCAGTAAGTATATTGAGCCTCACTGATAATGACTCGGGCTCCAATCCTATCTGTGTCGCGAATCGTGCAGACATGAATGAATACGATGTACCAGAATCAAATAATACCAATGTTGAAGAGGAGTTGACGAGAATAGTACCTGCCACTACCTCACCTGGTGCAACTTCTTCTTCCATAGTCATCATCATGGCCTGACCTTGTCCTCTTGCTGCAGGTTCCCTCTGCTGGAAACCTCTCTGCCTGCTCTGCACTTGGGCTTGGGTATACTACTGCTGGTTCTGCTGATGAAATGCCTGGACCTGAGGCAACAAGGGCCTCGGGTACTGCTGCTGCTACATAGGTGCTGGTCCCCTAACCGATGGACTGGTTAGGTTTGAAGAGGACGAACTACCCCTATTCGGGCAGGCTCCTATCTTGTGATCTGCCGCTCCACAAGCCAGGCATAATTCTTGCGCCCTACGACAATCCGCCACTACATGGCCTGGCTTCCCACAATGGGAACATCCCATCGCGGAAGTCTGCTTCTGCTTTTGCTGCTGCGGGTACGTCGGGGTTGAATGTTGAACCGACGTCACTGAGACCGCCCACCTCGGAGTTCCAATAGTCAAACTCCTAGCTGCCGGGGCTGGAGCTGAGGATTGGTGCATCTGACTGTGGGACCGCTTCCTACCTTCGGTCCTATCCACGATCCTCTGGGAGGTATACTCGTGCCTCCTAGCTGCTCTCAATACTGCATCAAACGTCTGGTGCTCGAACTGCTCAACCGCCAACAAGATTTCCAAATGCAGTCCCTGCTGGAACCGCTGGGCCTTATCAAACTCGGTTGCCACCAAGGTGGGGGCAAACCTACTGAGTCTAGAAAACTCAGATGCATAACCGTCGACCGTTCTGCCTCCTTGCTTCAAGTTGGTAAATCTCATCTGTAGGTCGTACCGAGCCACAGCATGGAAATACTTCGTCTGAAATCTTTCTTTAAACACTGTCCAAGCAATGGGTGCCACTAATCCCATGGCTTGTGCTGTCCACCAACTGCGAGCCAAGTCTAACAACTGTAGGCGTACCACCGCCACCTTCTCGTTCTCAGGTGTCCTAGCTGCTTCCAGAATCACTTCGGTATCCTGAAGCCAAGCGTCCGCGGCAATCGTATCCTCGCTGTCGTCAAAGAATGGAGGGTTCAAGCGCTTGAAGCTGTTGGCCGCGCTGTTCCCTGGATGACCGCCTCTGGTCAAAGCATCTGCCACTACCTGGTGCAAGGCGTCTCCTTTACGATCCTGGAAAGCTATCAAGGTCCTGATGAGACCTACCAAGGTGCCATCGTCAGGCTCGGCAGGTCGAACGGGCGGAACTGGTGACTCTCCTCTAGTAGGCACAACTCTGGAGGCTACTCTGGAATGCTGGACTTGATCTCTGGGTTGCTACGGGTCCAAGGGAAGTGCTCCACCTCGCTGGTCGGCAGGGCCAGGTACAGTATCGCTGAAGAAGACGACACAGGGAACAATAAGGAAAGGACCATGACAGATCAACGATACAAGCATATGATCAGGACAAGAATTCAGGGATTTCGAGAATAAGATCAGAGATCAAGGACGAGTACTGATTGAGACATCTATCCGATAAACCCTCACATATCTTGATTTACAAGACCTGTATGGGCCACCACTTAAACCATGTCACGCCCCAGAACCAGAATACTGGAGAGCGGGGGCGGACATAGGCAGCTACATATATTGAAATGGAATCCACCTCGCTATACGGTCACGGCTGTCTAGATATATGAGGGTTTACTACAAGCCAACAGTCTCTTAAGGTCATGAACAAGCCTATTGTCTCAATCTCAAGCAACTAATAAGAGTTACAAGATGTTAGATCACCAAATATACAATAAAAGGCGTCCCAAATATTACATATTCAGTTGATCATGAAGCTAGTCATACAAAATACGAGGACTAGCAAGAGTTCAGTCATACATGATCAACCCTAGGATTTGTCAATCATGTTTACAGTCCGTAGGCAGACAGTAAATAAAATGCATCGAGCTAACAGGTGCTCGTCGGCTAAACGCCTCAAAAGAATGATTTTATAATGTAGTGAGTGAAACAAAATGGAAAACCCACTCTTGGCCCGGGTTTCGTCTAGTTGTCACCATTGGGCAGGAAATTCGGTAGATCCTTGGGAGCTGCTCCAAAATCTGGCCACACAAAACCAGCTGGGTCAAACCCCAGAAAGAGCAAGTGCCACAAAGGAGGCCACGAAATAAGAACAAAAGTCAGCATATCAGAACATAAGAAAATGGAAGAAAAGTACAAGTAATAAAAGTACAGCAGGACAATAAACGACTAGGGACATGGAACCATTCCGGGAGCCAGATTACAACCCGTAAACAAAACAAGGACCGGGGTTGTAACCCTTCGCCTGAATAGCACTTGTCTCTATCCATTTATTGTTAAAGATAAGTAAAACAATCATGTACAGGAGTATCAGGTACAGGGACTAGACGAGACTTAGATAGAGCTGGATACCATCCATTCATAAACGGCCAAACAATTACTACGGCTTACTACTTTAACTAACTAGGGTTATCACAAGCCTAATTACTAACAAGATGCAATGAGAATTTTCCAGTTCCAAGCCCTATAGACTACCCAGTTATCCTTCCGTAGGTTGAGAGTATGTTTGGGTACATCGCCCGGAGACGATATACCCTTAGGTGACTTAGAGGGTGCAACACATAACAGTGTGCTGGAAATGTGCCCTGCTCGTCGGCAGGCTACAAGTCCGTTTAAATGCGCCCAGATAACGAGATTGCCTGTGACTGGAAATTCTCCATGAACTATAGTTTGATCTGGTCATTAGCCTAATCCATATTCAATGTAAATCTGTGACCGTGGTAACCAGAGAGTCACGTCCTAGACATGATACAAGACAAGACAAGACAAGTGGATTGTACAAGCAGCAAGAATAAACAACCACGGAGTCAGAGTTGATTATACAAGTCAAGTTAGCCGTCGTAACAGCATCAAGTCGAGTTACGAGTTACAAGTTACAAGTTAGGAGTGCGCCGCCACGGGCCACTATCAAGTTGATCAGAAGGTACTAGAATCATAAATCATAAAATTCATGAAAACCGTACTAGTCATAAGCAAAACATCAAAAACTGTGCCAGGTTGTGTTGGGTCAAGACGGTCGGGTTGTGTGGAACAAGATCTTAAAACTCTAATCCATAAAAGAGAAGCCAAGTCCAAGGAATAAAACCAAACCATCATGAGTTGAACTGCGCAGGAAATGAACTGCACATGAGTTGAACTGCACAGGAAATGAACTACGCACAGATAAACTGTGCACAGTTGAACTGTGCAGGAAATGAACTGAGCACAGATGAACTGCGCACAGATGAACTGTGCACAGATGAACTGTGCACAGTTGAACTGTGCAGGAAATGAACTGCGCACAGATGAACTGTGCAGGAAATGAACTGCACACAGTTGAACTATGGAGGAAATAAACTGCGCACAGATGAACTGTACAGGAAATGAACTGCGCACAGATGAACTGCACACTGTTGAACTGCGCATGGTCTTGCGCTAAAGAGCGCTGGCCGAGGGTCATCTTCTCCAACAGGCTGAGAAGAATCTCAAGAACATCAAAACTTTAAATCTTCATAACTTGATCAAATCAAAACGAAATTTAGATTTTCAAAGCTCTAACTTGTGTAAAATTGAATTCTCTTTCACATGGAAGCCTCAAACAAGCAAAAATCTAAGTTTAATAGATCAAAACCAAGAAATTCTAAAAATGGTTAAAACTTAGATCTAGAAAAATGAAAGCTCCAAATCATAAAATGCCAAGTTCTAATGTTGTTCACCATGGCCTAATCTAGCTAATGGACAAATAAAATAGGGTGCTTATTTGGTGGCAAGGTGCACTTGCCTATGGGGTTGGGTGTTGTGTGGAGGAAGGAAGAAGAAGAAGATGGAGAAATTAAATGAAAGAGTAATGAGAAGAGAGAAAAGTTAGGTAGAGTTTTAATGAGGAATGATATGTTGTGTTGAGGGTAGAGCTTTAGCTAGGGTGTTCCAATGCATACTAAACCAAACCAAACCAATTCCTTCTCCACAAAATAAAACCAAGCCAGGTCCAAAACCCGTTTTACGAGAAAACCAAAATCCGCAAGTTAAGCCAAAACACAATTACAGGCCATAATCTGAGAAAATAAAATATAGGTTCGAAATACATATACGCCTAATCAAAATACGTATTCCGAAATATGAACTTTACAGTATCACCTTTTATTATAATTAATTCTAATAATGTTCGTATTTCGGGATTAGTACAACAAAACTGAGATCAGTCGATTCTAGTTATCTCACATCGCTGAAATTGATAAGATGAACACGTGGATCACTATAATAAGATTATTAACCTTACCGTTGATCATCTTATCTCAATTTGCATGTCGTAAGTTTCGATGTGCAAATAACGAAGTACAACTTTATATCTTTAATAATTAGACTAGAATTGACTCTGCTTGGCCTAGTTTGACCTAGTTGACTAGATTGTTGACCAGAGTTGACTTGACTTAGAAGAGCCTAGAATAATATAGATTGCTTGTAAAAATTCATTTATTACAACTTGAGCACATTGTAACCTGTGTTGCTCTAAATAAGACTCTGTAGCTTCAGTTTGGACCTTTATACCTATCAGCTGTTCAGGTTATCAGGCGAGTACATTCTTTGATCATTTCATATCTTATTTAGGATTATATTCCTGCTTTAGATTACTTTACTTGATGCTGACACGTTGGTATCACATATTAGTACTATATGGATCCCTTCATGAGATGTTATCCCCCTTGAGAGTATCAGATACTCATGTCTTGTGTGTTTCACTTACATCATGTATCTCATGCTTCTATTATCATGAATCTTTATGTATAAGCTTGTGATTCTTGTACTCTCATGAATCACAGAGCCTTCACGAATCTATTCATGAATCACTCTTGAATCACCCTTTACGGGCCAGTAGTATAGTCATGAATCTTAACGTAACTTGAATGGATCCTTGTGTATTGATTGGGGATGGAGGAGTAGAAATGAACATGTGAATAATTCCAACGTAGTATAGTCATGAATCACCTCTTTAGTATAGTCATGAATCACCCTCCAACTGTTCACATATTTATCTTGTACTCTGAATCACTAGTCACTGTTTAGTTCTCTATTATATTGTAGATATTTACTTACAGCCTCTCTTTTTCATATCATGTTGTTCTTTCAGTTTCATGTATCTTACTCTCTAGCATGTTTATATTTTCTAACCTGTTATGATTTGCATGAGATGTATTGTGCTCGCTCCTGTCCTGACTGGACCTGTTGAAAATTTTACAGAGGATGATGAGGAACCCTGTACCACTTACCATGGGACTATCTTATAGGATTGTTGTGACCTGGATCTCCAGCAGGATCCATTAGCAGTGGACCACTTACCATTAGTTTAGATTAGTCATTTTCAGTTGTATTTACTTTATGGATCACTGTATTTGTGATTTGAGATGTTTTCTAGATTTGTGATATCTTAGATACTTAGACTTCTATCCGTTTGTATCTCTCTGTGGATTCTTTTCATATCTATCTATCTTATCGTTCTCTGCCTTAGATGTGATTGAGATGGTATTCTGTTATGTCACCTCCATTCGGAGTGTATATACTGTACATGTACCTTATATTGATCGATGATTGACCTAGGACAACGTAGCCTGGACGTATCCGACTCGTATTAAGTTATCTGGGAGCAGGACGTGACAATTCTAACAAATGATGGCTATTGCAGCCTGTTTGAGGACAAATATTGGAAGCTTACGAAAGGTTCCTAACTGCTGGCTCGAGGATATATATGTTGTGGTATGTACATGCTCAAGCAACTGAGATGTAGAGGGAGGCCAAAAACATGAGATGAAGGCTCGACAAATATTCGTCAAGAGTTTGTGGATCGTCGAGAACTTGTTGTGGAAGGTCTTCGAGATGTTTTGAGGGACACAGAGGACTGCATGTAGTCCAATTGAGGAGCCATGGGGCCAACACCTCTAATTAGACTGGAGAGAAGTGGTGGCCAGTCTCGATTCGAGGTGCTTGAGGACAATATGGGCATCGCGAAAAGACATTTGGGGAGTTCTATTGGACCCCGACCGAGTTGGTCCAGTCAAATTCGGTCCAAACTCTGGCCAATTTCTCACAAAATTCATTGTACTTAAACTAACTGAATTTTGTCCGAATTCGGTTAGGGTCGGTCTGTCGGCGAATCAGCAAATTGTGGGCCCCAAATCTGCATCAAATATTGTTGTGATCAGATTTCGATCGCCAGGATTGATGCTAGATTATTTTAGGATTTTGTATTACCTAAAATAGGGTTTCTTAACCAATATACATGTGTTGAGGGAGGAGGCACAAAGGAGGCACAATACGGAAGATTTAAAGTGCTTGTCCACAAAAGATCTAAGAAAAAGTTTGTACTTTGTTCTTAAGACTAATCAATTCTGATCTTTTAACGTATTGGATTTATATCCCGTAAGTACTCCTTGCCTTGACTGCCAAATGTTTTTCTCTATCTCATAATTCTTTCCTTGCTACACATCTGATCTTGAACCAGCTAGAGACCAAGCTATGTAGCATCACCATTGGAAATATGCTATGACAGTCGAGATCGAGATTGAGGCAAAAAACACGTGCACTTTGACTCCCTTACGGAATGGAGAGCACCTAATAGGTTGCAAGTGGATATACAGGATAATCTGATGGCACCATTGAGCGTTACAGGACGCGAGAGCGACTAGCGGCTAAAGGATACGCACAAGTTGAAGGGCGGTTGACTACTATCAAACGTTTTTATACCAAATAGATAATGTATTCTTGCATGGCAATTTGGACAAGAAAGTTTACATGAACCGGAATTAATGGTTTGCTTATTATTATTATTATTATTATTATTATTATTACTAAAGTAAATTGGTTTCACTCAGTCTCAGTAAATTGGTTCCTCATCTCGTTCGCAGCAAGTGGTTTGATTCACATCGGTTATGTCCACTCAATTGGCTTACTTATTTACTAAGACTCTAAGATGAGATCATTTTATTATACTTAAAATCAAGTTGGGATTCCTTGCACAACCCAACTTCCACATGGCTGATTTTGTGATCTTGTCTTGTCTTCATTTTGTTATCTTTAGGTTTTCTTCTTTTCTTATCTTTTATTTGTTATCTTCGTACATAAATGTACGAGTATAAAAATAAATGATGAATATAGAAATTGTTTTTCCGCTAAAAAGTTCTACTATGTTAATAAAGAACATAAAATACATAATTTTATAAAAGTTTTCACGACCAACAAGAACGCCGAACCAGTACATCTTGAACTATCGAACAGGATCCTCTAATGTAGATAGAGGACCTATATATTTATATCTCATATTAAACTAGCAGAATTTATGTTTGGTGAAATAATAAAACATTTATTCAACCGTGCAGTGAACAACTTCGCGCAAACATTTGCCCTTCCCCAACTAAACCTCTCCGTTGGGTAAGTAAAGAGAGCGATTGCATGCCTAAAACAATGGTTTAAGCCCTACTTAATTACGAAGGGAGTGGCCCCATGGACTGGATGTTAACTCTTCACCTGTCATCGATGATTCCTAAACCACCGGGCATGTTAAATGCTTAGGAATTCTAGACTATGGACTTTTCCAACAAGACTTAGTCAATAATGAAATATTAAATAAAATAAACAAATTTAAAAAGAAGAAGAAAGCAATGAACATTCAAGAATGCTCTTCCATGGTGCAGCTATCCAATATCCTCCATTGGACAAGGACTTGCCTTATCCTCCAACTCAATAGATTTAAAATATGTTTGGGGTGACTGTGATGGACCACGTCAACAAATCACAGATTGTGTTTGTTCAATGTCTCCTTCTTTTATTTCTCACAAGCAATCAACAAAAGTAACTTACGCTTCAGAGTAGGGTTGGCCAGGCCTCAAGCTCCCCCCTACGCGTTGTGGTGGAGCATTTCATCGAAAGAGCGCGGAAGTTTGATGTCAGAGTTCCTAATTGATAGCATGATAACAATGTTGGGGTTTAAAATTGATTTCTAGAAATAGTCACCTATCCATGTGGCAAGTCTCAAATGTGTATTTCAATATAAATTCTTCTTTTATTAACACTTGTTCACATAGAGAGTGGTAATCCATGTTGTTGGTATGATATAGTATTTTCCTATAGGACAAGATTCCACACCTTCAATAAACATTTATGCTTTTTGCTACTCATTTCTTGAAAATTTTCTGAGCTTGCGACTCGGGCGTGAGCGTGGACGTGGACGTGGGCGTGGGCGTCAACAAAGTGTCCAAAGTGGTATTTTGATGACGCACTTCACGCGTACTCATCGGACAAGTTTCTGCATCGAGATCAACATTTCCGCTCAGAGGGTTATTCCGCAAAAATGTGTCTCATGCAGAAATGGTCATTTCCGCATGGAAGGTGACTATGCAAAAATTCTGGTCACGCGAAAATGGTTGTTCGTTGCTTCTGAGCGTAAATGTTCATTTAGTAAGATTACTGCTGTAATCGCCCAATTAATGGGGGAGTTACTCTCCAACATTTACTGCCCACTACCCTTAATGGGGTGCTAGGGGGTTGGCTCCCCTATATATTCATAAGTTCTTTTTTGCAAATGAGACCAAATGAATATATGCTACAAGAAGAGAGTTACCAGCAACTACGAGAAGCAACAAAATGTTGTTTGTTTGTGCATTCCGAGGGTCGAAGTTCTGTCTGTGCAAAGGGTGAAAAAAGAGCGTTCCAGAAGTTTCATCTTCGAAGAAGTTGTTTCCTAGGGGTAGGCTGACGAAAATGGTTGAATTTTGCTTTGAGCAATGGTAATCTTATCATTCCAGCAAGATGCCTTCTTCTCAAGTGTTCTTCTTTCAAATTTTGTTTCTTTTTGTAACGAGTGTGGTGCAAATTACAAAGGCATACGCCAGTGGTGCACCGGTAAGACCGCTGGCACTCGGGGGTGAGGGCGCGAGTTCGAGCCCCCACTCCCACGGGGGTGGCTGGGTGGTGTTGTCCACGGCCTCCGGGCCAAGGCTGGCTGGGTGGTGTTGTCCACGGGCCTTGGTTAAAAAAAATAAAAATAAAAATTACAAAGGTATACCTTTTTTCCAGAATATTGTAATTTTGTTCTTTTGTTCTAATCATCGTTGTAGTAGTAGTTGTAATTGATGTACTTTGTATTGTTCTACAAAATTTTGTACGATCTTTGTAACATGGTAACAACAATCTCAAAGCACAATCTGATCAACAAAGAATAAAAAATCGTGCAATTCTACTTGATACAAGTTTTCACAAACTTGAAAAGTTCGATGGAGAGCACTATAACAACTAGAAGATGAAGATTTGTCTCAATCTTCAACTAGTCAACGTTGAGTAAGTGTTGATAGATCCAAAGCCTATTCTTCCAGAGATAGAAGATGTTCTACCAATTGCCAATGCGATTACCTCACAACAGAAATGGTTAAAAATAATAACTTGTGTAAATTGTTAATTCTCAATGTCGCAAAAGATTCCATGACAGAGTCGTACAATAAGAAAGTGAATGCAAGAGACGTCTGAGAGTCTCTTGAAAAACTAAACAAACTAGCGAGAAGATGTCCAAAACACATCTCATAAAAAAATTCATAAAAATGCAATTTGAAGATGATAAGGCATTGTTGCCACAAATCAAAGAATTGTTGAAGGCAACAAAAGCTTAAGGTGGTGGATGTCTCAAGTAGATCAATTCATGGTAGGAGCCATTGTCGCTAAGCTTCCTCGTGGATGGATTTGTTTTACAATAGACATGTACCACAAGAAGATGTTGACCAAACTAGAAGACACTCTATACTTCATTCATATTGAAGATGGTGTAAAAGTCAGATCAAAGCGGACACCCCTGTCTAGGTAGTTTGTCATGGCAAACATGGTATAATCTAGAGACTGCTGTGGGAAGCAAAAGTCTTCCTTCAAAAAAAGAAGAAGAACTTCAACCATCTGAAGGTGAAGTCAACTTCATTTAAGCCCAAATCTTGCAATGACAGGACTTGTTACAATTGTGCCAAGAATCACCATTTCAAGAAGGACTACATACAGGTCCAAGTCCAAACCAAAGTCAAAAGAGCAACATCAGCTTAACTTAGTTGCTATAGTTGTGCATGTCGACTCTTTTGGTGTAGGCAAAGATTGGTGGATGAACATAAGAGCATATTGCAACGTGTGCTTTAAGAAGGAATTGTTCGTCACTTACGAACCTACTTCTGAGAAGGTTTCATTGGCAAACAAATCTTAAGCCGATGTTTTAGGGATCGGGTCAATGGTACTGAAACTAACTTCCGGGAAGACACTTCCCTAGAGAACGGGAAGCATGTACTGATTATTGTAAAGAATTTGATCTCTAGGAGTCTGTTGTGCAATGTAGACTAAAGGATTGACATCAATGTATGCCAGATGGTGATGTCCTAGAAAGGAACATACTTCAGAAAAGCTTTTTGTACCGAAAGAATATTCAAAGTACAAGTTGTAACTTCAGTAGAATGTATTAATGAAGTAACGATTTATCATTACTCTTTTTAGTTATGGCACAATAGACTAGGACATGTTCATTGTAAAAGAATCAATAAGATGTCTAGTCTAGGACTTATCTCGAAATATGGGGGAAGAAAGTAGAGAAATGTAAAATATGTGCATAGACTAAAATTTTAAAAAAATTGTCCAACGGGTGAACCGAAGTACAGATCTTCTGGAGTTGGTGCACTCAGATATTTGTGACTTCAAGAAATTCTCAACTAAGGTCGGGATGAAGTATTTTATTACTTTTATCAACAACTTCTCGAAGTAAACATTGGTCTAGCTTCCCAAATCGAAAGATGAAGCGTTCGAGAAGTTTAAAGACTAAACGCTGAAGGTGAACATCAAAAGGGATAGTAACTCAAGAAACTTATAAGCGATCGAGGCGGAGAGTAACATTCTCTTGAGTTTGTATCATTCTAAAAAGAACATAGAATTGTCAATGAAACGTTTGCTCCATATTTCCCCCAATCTAATAGAGTTGAAGAAAGGAAAAATAAAACGTAGATGGAGATGATGAACTCTATGTTGTTAATTGTTGGCCTTCCAAATTACTTATAGGGAGAAGCTGCACTAAAGGCTACTTTTATTCTCAATAGAGTTCGTTTGCAACTTAAAATATCACTCCTCATGAACTTTGGTTTAAGGTCAGATCCAACTTGAATATCATTCGAGTGCGAGGGTATTTGGCTTATGTGAAACTACATGACATCAAGATTTAGAAGTTGGGTACTAGTACTATAAGGACTATATCCTTGGGTTACGCCGAGTAGAGTGACGCTCGTAGGTTCCTTGATATTGAATCATATCATATCATTGAATCTCGCGACGTTGAATTCTTCAAGGATAAGTTTGCCAGGCACAAGGTCATTATTCTAGTGGATCTTTCTGAGAATACTGTAAACACAGAGGAGGCTAGAGCTTCTAAATAAGTCGTAGTCCAAGATGAAGTTGTACTTGAGAAGGCAATATCTAAACCAAAACTCGTTGTGTCGACATCAAAATGAGTGAAGAGGCCGATGGACTTTAGGGATGACTTCATCACCTATCATTTGGAAGTAGATCCGCTTACCTACGATGAGGTGATAAAGACTATAGATGTTATTTTTCGTAAAAAGTCAATCAATGACGAGATTTACTCGATTGCGTCCAATAACACTTGGGTGTTAGTCAATCTACATGAAGGAGCAAAACCCATCAGATGGTAGTAGATCTTCAAGATAAAGGCTGCCATAACTATTGATAAGTTCAAAGCTGAATTGGTGGCTAAAGGATTTTCATAGAAGCAGGGGATCGACTACTTTGATATATATGCTCCAGTTGTACAGGTGAAAACTATCAGAATGCTTATCACTCTAGATAAAATTTACAAGATGGTGATTCATCAGATGGAAGTCTAAATAGCATTTCTAAAGGAGATCTGATCGAAGAGATTTACATGAAGCAACCAGAAGGCCTGTTAGTCGAACTATACGCCAACATCCTTTGAGTAGAACTAATCTTTGTGAAGTCAGATTGTGACACCACCTTCTCATCGGGGAAGAAGGTCTTCCCCATCATAATCGCCATTTTTCGTTACAAAAGTGTAGAACTTTTATATTAAAACTTTCAGAAGAATAGTACAAGAGAATCATAGATACAAGAATTGTAAGTACAAAAATTTGGGGAGTTGGAGCGATAAAGATCAAGTTTGATGTCAACTTCTTTACCGTTGACGATTAGATGTGAAGATTGTAGAAGTTTACTAACAATGGCTCACTACCAGATTGGGCAACAAGTAGGATCTAATATGAAAAGCTCCTTCTTCTATATGTCTGTATGGGAAGCACATGTCCCCTCTATTTATTTATATCTATCCACACTGGGATGACGTATGTATGCATAAGGCTAGAATCCACTATTTTTTCTGACCTTACGCGCATAGGATATAGTTAGTGAATAGAGTTGACTGTAGGACGTGGACTAAATCATGTACGTATGTCATGCTCGAGCTACCACCTGGCTTCATTTATTTGACATGAGGTATGATATATGGCCACGTAGCACATGATCTCCACATAGTGGTTGCATGCGACCACATAATACATGATCTCCACATAATAATATCATACGGCTATGTAATACATATAGTAGTATTTGTTGTCACATAATGTATATGTGCATGCTATTGTAGAAGCATAGAAAATCACTAAAGATCTACTCAGTCTAAACCGTATCAGGTTATGCAGCTAAGAGGCAGCAAACCAACTCGCGACTCTCCATGCGGCTCAAAATTGCTATAAATAGGGGCACATCTCTTTCCTCAACAAGGACAGTAATAGAGAAAGGAGACACATAGACCCAAAAGAGTGAGGATATTAAAGAGAAAGGCCTTCGCTAGTTGATCGTTATTGGAGTAAAGGAATCACTACAGTACCCGACCTCCGTCGTCACACTTTTCTAGATTTTATTATACTATGAATCCTCATTGTTAGGGTTCTGTTGTACTTATTCAATTGTAATCCATAAAGGCAAAAGTTAGTCAAAACTTTTCTTTCCTTTTAATTTATGATGTCAACAAACTTGGCGACTCTGCTGTAGATTGTCTTCTCCACCGACGAGAAGGCAATGAAAACAATTAGACACCGCGAAGCTGGGATCATCCCAGAAGATGTTGATCGTTCGTTTCGATCAACAAGCCTTTCAAGAAATGCTCTCCGAAGATTCAAGCCCCTCTCCAAGGCTGATAACGCCTAAGAAAACCTAAAAGGTCCGGTAGCCAAGGTCGTTGTGCCACCCTCGAAGATGGTCGAAGATGCACGACCTGCTTCCGTTGACGTAGCAGCACATTGGTCTCCTATGTGTCCTGTCTCTGCCTAGATCTGTCTCCGTGTCTATGAAGGATAGGACTCTACATCTAGGTTCTAGCAAAGAAAAACACTACGATGCTGGAAACCAAGGGGCTGATGTCCCTTCCAAATCCGCGTGACCGTAGTCCCCAGAGAGGACTGATGCCAACTATCAGGCCTTGTGTCGACAATAGAAGACACACAGGCACGCCGTGTATAAACCAAGTTATATGAGTCTCACGGCGTATGTTGACACCCAGGAGGCTACACTTGATGCTCATCGACAAAGGCATATGGAAGAAGAAAATAAGAAGTATGTCTTCTAGAAACTCTTCTGCAAGTTCATGGACCAACCTCTTGGTCATGATATGGACTCTCTGTACTATGGGCCAATGAGCACTGGCCGAAAGAAGTCCATGATATGATGAACCATGCACATGCAAGCAACTGTCCATCCAATAAACCCATGTGGTCGATCTCGTCGTGCGCATAAGATGGGTCAAGAATCAGAAACTTTATTTGCGCTTCCATGCGCTTGGTCCACCCAACCACATACCGAAGGCATAAAGGTGAAATCTCTCTCTTTCGACCTACATGACGTGTTAAATCACAAGCGCAAGTCAAGGGAAGTAAATGCCATACATGGAGTTCCCGCTACAGGGCCTTGTGCTAGCATTGGCATCAACTGCTGCTATACCGAGTAGCAGTTAACACGAAGAAGCAATCAGTGTTCCAGTTGCTGCAACGGAGGACAGAGAAGGAGTTATCTCATGCCTTATGCTACTATGTTCGGAAGCTTCCTTCCATCCAGAATAGCTCGAAGGCCGGTTCGTCCAATCTTTCACACTTGACCGATGCGTGAAGACCCCTGCCTCAGGTATCTCACCCGACAGTGTCTATAGAAGGGGTATTCCTGGGAACCTGATTAAAAATAAAGGCTTCATCACAAGAAGTCTTGTTGTAGTCTGGGGGTACCATCCCATCCACACCTCTACAAACTGGGGGTGGCAATCCTCCATAACTCTCCACCTACTCCCATGAAGTTGGGCATAGTTCCATACATATTCGTACTACCATAGTGGCTGGGGGCAGCTATCTCCTCAAATCCGAAGATGATGCAATAATACGAGTCTACCCTGATGATTGTGCAACTCAAGGATCTAAATTACAAATCGATAGGCCAAAACCCCCTCAACCTTTCTACCCGACAAAATAGTCTATATGAACGAAGAAGATAAAGCCATGGCTGGGGAGACTAGGCCAGGCAAGTCCAATCTACACAACTATGACTAAGATCAGGAGAAGGCAACCCTCCTAGATCCTTCGGCTGTCACGGCAGTGCAGAAGCCGCTCCATCAAAGCCTCTTGCGGCAGACCAAAACAGGCTAAACGAGACTCACTTCCACAAGTCTCTAAAAGATAATTCCTCACAAGGGCTCAACAGCCTTATAATTTTGACATCCTAGCCGAACTCACCAATACACTGGCTAGGTTGTCGCTCTTCGAGCTCCTCCGTCTTTCTAAAGTGACCCGAGATTCCCTAAGTGAAGCCCTTCAACATTCTGACTCCTACTTGTGTCACGTCCCGATTTCGTAGAATCGATAGTCGTCCCCGGGCATGATGCCGTGCGATCCTAATCTGCGATCGCACAAGGCATAGTCATAAGGTAATCCAAAATACAACATCTAAGAGAGTGAGCGCAGATAAATTGAAGAACACATTGAGACAAAGAAACTTTTTATTTTATTGATAATAGACATTATTTACAGACTCCATTACAATCGTGACACGCGAGCTTTACAACATGACGCGATTATAAAAGGAGTGACGATGAGATAGCCGTTCCATACATACATTCCTCAATTACAACGAAAATATTCCAGCCACCTGGGTTGGAGGGACGCAGAGACATGTTCTTTGGCTTACAGGGAGCCTTTAAAAACTCGATGACGAGATCTTCGACGTACGGTCGAAGCTTTAAAAGTACGAAATGTCGCCTATCCAGTTGGCACGTTCCTCCTGGTTCCCAGCACCTACAAAAGAGCGAGGGTCCGTACGATCACATGTACTGACGAGTGGCTAATTACACCCAAGCTTTGGTTCAAGTAGTTTTATAAAACATGTTAGCTAAATTTGTTATCTTTTTAACCATCTTGTTTGATTCGTATATTAACATGTTTAGAGGCAAGCATATGAAATTGTATACATTGAGCAGCTATCATATTCATCCTGTGTCACGTGCATTAGTTCAAGCATTAAAAGGATGTGAATGTCACTGGCAATGTCAAGCCATTATGGACTATAGCTGGTTAGACGACGACCCTTTCGCGGCGGGTAGCGAGCCCTGTACGAAAGTTCCCGAATAACCTACGCCGATGTAAGGCTGACACTTGCTATACTCGTTCCTCCTGGACCAAATCGGTTCCTTGGCCTAGGCAACCATTCGAGGAAACTATACCTTGTCGACAAGTTATCCAATGACCATTTTGTAGAGTCTTGATAAATGCTCTCTCTTTTCTAGAGCCTTATCATTTCTCTTTTATATACGAAACTTAGCCTTTCTTTTGAACTTAGTCAATTTATTCACTTTAGCCGTACTATTGCGATAAACGTTAATCGATTCATTCTTCTATTTACATTGGCTAAGTAAATCGGACATAAGAAAGCATGCATCAGTTTTTGCGTACAAGAGTTCTATAGCAAGAGTGTCGTGAAGAATCTTGCCATGATTTCTTTAATTCTACACTATGTTGACAAGCATTTCATTTTTGTTTCATGTTTGATTTTGAAACAGAGGGTCAAGGCGAAGAAGGTCAGCGACTCACCTTAGACTTTCCTTCAGGTGAAGGACTGGTTGGCTACGCAAATATCGCCTATGCGATCACGTGCAATCGTATAAGCAACTGATTAAGATATTATGTTATTTAAGAAGTTTCGATACGAATGCAAAGTTTGAAAATGCAAGCCATGAAAACCTATCAAAAATATTCACGAAAATGCATTCACGAAAACTAAAGCCAAAGCCAGAGAAAGTACGACATGAAAACCAGAGCAACGGGAGGTCTCTCCCGACTCAGCCGCAGAACCAATCCTTGAGGCACAACCCGCTGAATGTGGGAATTGATTCCAAAGAAGCCTTTCCATAAAGAGAAAAGGATCTTAATTCAATCATTCTCGTTCGACCGATTCGGCTGATTTCGGCCTATCGATCTCGACCGAATCGATAGCGACAGTGTTCCTTTCTAGTGTACCCCATGGACGAAAATGGGACACAATGTTGGGATGGGATACTACACCATAACCAACTAAGAAAAAGTTTCGTCCTCGAAACTTAAGAATAGAACCTACCTCTACGAGAACAATAAAAAAAATTTCTCCATCATTTCCGATTCAAGTTACCACGTTGACTCTTCGACCGAATGGTTTCTCCAGAGTACGTGGACGAGAGGGATCGTTCGATTCCATAGCAGCTTATCCTTGCATTCTAAGATTTGAACTGGCTCTTCAATGTAAGATAAATCGGGCTTCAGCTCCAGCTGACCAAAATCTGCCAGGTGGCATGGGTCGTGCACGTGCTTCCTCAACTATGAGACGTAGAAGACATTGTGTACACCCTCTAGCGCTGATGATAGGACAATTTGATAGACGACTGGGGCGACCCGCTTGAGTATTTCGAACGGCCCAACGAATCTTGGACCCAACTTTTCCTTTGCACCAAACCGGTAACTCCCCGCATAGGCGACACTTTAAAAAAATACATAATCGCCTTCTTGAAACACGAGGGATCGATGATGCACATCCGTGTAACATTTCTGTCGACTCTGTGCGGAGTTTAATCTTTTTTGAATGAGCCAAACTTTTTGCACAGTCTGTTCTACCAGTTCCCGGTCGAGAATCTGCCACTCTCCGACTTTGTCCCAGCAAATGGGTGATCGGCACTTTCGTCCATACAAGGCTTCATACGGCACCATTTGGATGCTGGATTGATAGCTAATGTTGTATACAAATTCGGCCATAGGTAGATGAACGTCCCAACTCGACTTGAAGTCAATTGCGCAGAGCCATAACATGTCTTCGAGAATCTGATTCACACGCTCCATTTGGCCATCGGTCTGGGGATAGTAAGCTGAGATGAACTGCAACTTGGTATATAGAGCCGACTGAAGGCTACTCCAAAAGTGCGATAGAAATCGTGCATCCCGATCAACGCTCCAAGTGATCGTACTATCTCTGTTTTCCATAAAAAATCAATGACAGGTATTACAGAACACTAAAATTGATTGCAAACTCGCTTGTACAAAGAAAAGCCTAGAAAAAAAATCTAAGAAAACAATCTAAGTACAATTGTTTAGTTTTGATTCTGGGGTGACGGTGGAGGCTCGAGAAAGTGCTATCAACTCTGCCTTACTCCGTACACTATTTGACGCAGTCTTTAGCTCTTGAAGAAATTACGTTTTTGAAGGTTGCCAGCCTTTTGCAGGGGTGTGGCACCCTGCTATATATAGTGGTATGTGTGTTGAGCCGCATAGATGGCCTGTGGCCACGTGGCTAATTAGCACGTGAAGACCCGCTCTTTGGCCACCATCTGTCAATTTGTTGGAATTATGTTGCAGCAAATTTGGGCAATTAGGACTTGGTCAGCCTGCCACGTGTCCTATCGCATGGATCATTTTAAGTCGCAAGGATCTCTCAGTTTTCGACCATGTGGGTTCGCATGAGACTCATGCGGCTTAAGTCGCAGACTTTCTTAGCCCAGACATAGCTTAAGGATTTAAGCCGCATAGATTCTGTATTTTGGTCGCATAAAGCTCATGCAGCTTGGATCACAGTTACTCTTGGCCGCATGATGTTCGAAGTCTTTGGGGCCGCATATGTTTGAGCTGCATAAGGTTCATACGACTTAGGTGACACTCCTTTTGGCCGCATGAAAGCATACGAACCCTGCTTTTGGGCGACGTCTCACGTCTTATCTTTTTGTCAAAGTGTCAGAGCTGTTATTTTTGTCAGTTTTGACAGAATTTATCAGCTTTATCTGACGAACTGATTCTCTTGGCCGTATATTTTCCTTCTACAGCTGGTTGTCGATGGGCCGCATATGGCCTTGAATCTGTCATACGACTTTTTCTTTATGCGGACCTGTTCGGCCCAAAGTATATATACGGCAAATTGTGATCTGCATGAACCCCATATTTTCCATGCTTCTACAAGACCCCCTTCAAAGTTTTTAAATTACAAATTTGGAATACTTTGAATAAGAAACATGGATATGTCTAGCCGCAGGGAGTCTTCAAGTCACAGGAAATTTTTGAGCCGCTGAGAGAACTTGAGCCGCAGGGAAATCCTGAGCTGCAGGAAAACCTATCAGCATGCCAGCTGTCATCGCTGTATTTAATTTTTTTGATTTGGTTGTAGATCTCTTTTTTTGAGATAAAGCCGACGGTTACTAGGGATAAAATCCCCAAACGTCAACATTATCTTTAATGATCTCGAGAATCAAAGATGCGCTCGACGGTTATTAAGGATAAAGTCCCAAAACGTCGTCATTATCTTAAATGATCTCGAGAACTGAAGAGGCACTTTTCAGCAACTCTATAAATAGGGGTCATTCGTAGAGAGATTTTGCTGCTTCTCCTTCAACTTCATCATACCTTCTGCTATGGCTCCAATGGCTTCCAAGTCGACTAGTACGGCGGCCAAAAGGAAGGGACTTGCCTCTTCGCCGAGAGCGGCAGACGCTCCTTCCATTCATCCTGACGTGCAACCCCCTTTCAAGAGTAAGGACAATAAGAAGACGACGACTGAAATTTTTAATGGCCATGTCGCAAATTTTATGCACGGGCTTGTCATATACTGCCTCTGTACTTTTAGCATGGTCGATGCATGCCCTATCTCATTTGGACCGCACGTGTTCTGATAGGGCCACATGGGCTGGGTCGCATAACCGCTGCTCATTCGAACTTAAACCGCATAAGTGCTTCAAGATTGATCCGCATGAACACTTCATGTCTGAGCCGCATAAGTGCCTCATAATCGAACGGCATGAGCACTTTTTTGATTGGGCCGCATGAGCACTGTATGGCTGGGCCGCATCGTGGCCTCATGTTGGAGTCGCATGAATACCTTGTGACTGGATCGCATGGATATTTCATGACTGAGCTGCATAACTGAGCCACATAACTGAGCCGCATGAATACTTCATGACTGAGCCGCGTAAGTGCTTCATGACTGAGTTACCGGAGTACTTCAAGAAGCCGGCTTCATGATTTTGGGCCGTATGAGTTCTGTTTTGGCTAGGCCGCATAACTTACAAGGCCGCACAGAGTCCTTTTTCATTATATGACTATCTACTTTCTTTGATTTTTTGTAGCATCTATATCGAAGACTCAGACTATTGCGAAGGAAGAGGTGCTTTCCCCTTTCATCAAACAAGAGTCACCTTTTGTTAAAGAGGAGGTGATACTAAAAGTTAAGGAAAAAAGAAGAGCCGGCGTCCACCGGGGAGGGAATTACTTCCAAGATTGAGGCTGCTGTTGTCACGCCCCGAGTCGGCAACGTTCGTCCCCGATATTATTTTGCCGATTCGATCGTCCTCGCTAAGGCGTGATACCGTACGAGTCTGAAGTTGCACTCGTACAAGGCAAGCATGTTACGTTGAATTATATATTAATACGCCAAGTTGAAACTTCACAAATTACATCAGAATTATAAGACACAGTATAGGAAGATAGAAATGCTTTTCATTCATAGCTTGCAATGAAGTGCAAGTCGTAATTACATTGGATGCCGTTGCAGCTACATTGATTGAAAACAGAAAGAAATACACTCGACAAGTTGCCTGAACTATGCCTGCCATCCCATACATTCGCCTCTTTATACATAAGCCGTCGACTTGAATTAGCTTCAAAATACTTCAGTATAGGAAGAGCTTCAAAATGCCTCTCCGTACTTCAGCTTCATTTTAGGTTGGAGCGCCCGCCGCACCTGGGGAAATTGGAGAAGGGGATTAGCACACTTGCTAAGTGGACGAGACGAACCAACTCGTCTAAACCGACTCTGATCGTTAGGGTAGGCATGCTTTAGAGTTGTCTTTCTATTAGAACTAAATGAATTCAGTTCATATTCGATAGCCGTCTTTGAGTAATAAAGCATACAGTATAACATCGCAGTTTATCATATTTCTTACCACGGCCGTGCCCGTCCCTGCATGAAAACAGAGATAATATTTACACCTGCATAAGACAATAGGTGAGCATGCAACTATCTTATATACGGTCATTGGTGCTACGCACTAATAGGGACTTAATCGAAGTTGGCATGCGACGCTACCCTTTCAGCCTAGGTTGCAAGCCTTACTGAAGGTCCAGCATGCCTCGCGCCGAAGCACGATAAATTATTCCTCCTAAGATGAATCGGTTTCGATGCTTCGGACACCGTTTCGAGGAAAACAATCTTGTGCACAAGCTGTCCATGACCATGCCTATGTGCAAACAGTTTCATATATGCAAACAGTTTTGTATAGCGCAGATAGTATCGAACGACATTATCATTTCTCGTAACTCATGCAACGATTCATTTTCTCCAAAGCCGTACACCGATTTAGCGTCCCGTGGGCACCAAATTGTTCAAGGCATCATAACCCATGATCGACGTTTCACATTATTTTGCAGTACGTAAAATAGTCTATCTTTTTACTAGAACCTTAAACTTTTTCGTTTATGTGAGAAACTTGTATTTTTCAGAGTAGATTACTCAAAATTTATACATTTTTTCCGAGTTCTTGACCTTAGTGGATTGGCATGCAATTAACTTGGCATCGTTCGATTTGAATGAATTCGAGGCAAGGAATAAGTTTGCGGGACAAAGTAGAAAAGAAGGGTCGAATCACCCACCGATTACTTTCCTTCGTACCGGTCGTCCAAGCGCTACGCAACGTCAATCCTTAGTTACACGAGCTCCTACAATGGCACCAACGCTTTTGTTAGAATTCCTTCTTTTCTCTTTGCATCGAAATTGTAATTGCATCCATGAAAATGACGTAAAAGTACTTCATCAAGCCCAGCGACAAAGCTCAAAGAAAACCATACAGTGGTCCGGTCCCGTCGAAGGGACTCTTATAGAGAGCTCACTCGCAGAGACGCAGCCCGCTGCATCTAGGACTTATTCCAACAGAAGTCGTTCCATTATTTGGATTGATTCTCGTAACTTCCGTCCAAATCGATTTGAATTGATGCCGCAAGGCGTTATCGTTTACCAAGCTTAGCGATCGAGTCAGATGGCCATCTAAGTTCTCGGCCGATCTGACTCGGCGTAAGCATATTATGAAGTTCTGTTGCCTATCGAAAGCGGGGCGCTACATAATATTCCACTAAGAAAAACTTTTATCCCGAAACTTAAGAACAAGGCTCTGACCTTAATTTAGACAAACAACGCAGGGTACTTCTCTTTCATCTCCACCTCCATCTTCCACGTCGACTCCTCGACTGAATGGTTCTGCCAAAGCACGCGGACCAAGGACATCGATCGATTTCGTAGCACCTTCTCCTTGGGTCCAAAATTTGAATAGGCTCCTCCGAGTAAGACAAGTCAGTACGTAGCTCCAACTGATCGAAGCTAACCACATGACTTGGATCGTGCACGTATTTTTGAAGTTGTGAAACATGAAAAACATCGTACATATCAGCTAAGGCAGGAGGTAGTGCGATCCGATAAGCAACCGTCGTAACTCGCTCAATGATCTCGAAGGGGCCTACAAATCTCGGGCTTAACTTGCCTTTAACGCTGAACCGCATCACACCGCACATGGACGTTACTTTCAGAAACACATGGTCCCCGACCAAGAACTCTAGCGGTCGTCGACGAAGATCTGCCTAGCGCTTTTGTCGACTTTGCACGATGAGGAGTCTATCTCGAATCAAGCGGACCTTTTCGACAGCCTGCTCCACCAGTTCCGGTCCAAGCACTTGTTGCTCTCCGACTTCATTCCAGCATATCGGCAAACGATACTTCCTTCCGTAGAGCGCTTCGTATGGAGCCATCTGAATGCTCGACTGATACTGTTGTTATACGCAAACTCTGCAAGCGGCAAATGCGTATCCCAACTAGTCTTTAGGTCGATCGCACACATACACAACATATCTTCTAAGATCTAATTGACCCTCTCCGTCTGACCGTCTGTTTGGGGATGGTACACCAAACTAAAGTTCAGTTTGGTCCCCATCGCCGCTTGGAAGCTCGTCCAGAAACGCGATAGGAATCGCCCGTCTCTGTCTAAAATTATTGAGGCCGGTACCCCGTGCAGTCAAACAATCTCATCGACGTAGATTTGCGCTAACCGATCGACGCTCCATCATACTTTAATTGCGATGAAGTGAGCCGACTTGGTCAATCTATCAACAATGACCCAAATCGCGTCATTCCCCCATGGCGTCTTCGGAAATCCCATAATAAAATCCATCGAGATATTGTCCCACTTCCACTCGGGAATGGCGATGTTCTGCAGCTCTCCGCCTGGCCTTTGGTGTTCCGCCTTCACTTGCTGACACGCCATGCATTACGATACGAACGTAGCTACGTCTTCATTCATGCTGTGCCATCAAAAGCTTGTATGTAAGTCCTTGTACATCTTGGTGCTTCCAGGATGTAACGAGTACTTCACATAATACACCTCCATCAGAATTTCTTTTCTGAGTTCGGCAGTTTCAGGAACACAAAGCCTTTTCTTTAGTCGCATTGTCCCATCTCTGTCTTCCACAAAGTCAGTCGCCCTTCCCGTTGAAATCAGCTCGCGCATTTTCTTCAGGAATGAGTCGTCCTTCTGTGCGGTCTTTATCTTGCTAAGCAGGCTCGATCCTAACTTCAGCTTAGCTAGGTGCATGTGTCGATACTCAATTCTGAGTTTGATACCCATCGCTTCAAGGTCTCGCTGTATCTCCTTGTTTATGGCTAGTGTTCCCATAAATATTCTGCTAAGTGCGTCGGCCACCACGTTTCCCTTGCCCGGCGTATACTCGATCGTTAGCTCATAATCTTTTATGAGTTCGAGCCATCGTCGCTGTCGTAGGTTGAGTTCTCGTTGCGTAAACAAGTATTTCAGGCTTTTATGATCTGTGTAGATTCTGTACGCCACACCATAGAGGCAGTGTCGCCATAGCTTCAATGCAAACACGATTGCCGCCAATTCTAGGTCGTGCATCGGGTAGTTTTTCTTGTGCTGCTTCAACTGCCGTGAAGCATAGGAGATGACTTTGTCTCTCTATATGAGTACGCGCACGAGGCCAGTTTCTGAGGCATCGTAGAATATCTGAAAGCCTTCTGGACCGTCTGAAAGTGCAAGGATTGGAGCTGAGACGAGCCGTCGCTTCAACTCTTGAAAGCTGGATTCATAGTCGTCACTCCATTCAAATACGACTCCCTTCTGGGTGAGGCGAGTCAGAGGCGATGCTAGTTTTGAGAAGCTTCGTACGAATCTACGATAGTAGCCTGCTAAGCCTAGGAAACTTCGAATGTCGCTAGCCGAGGCAGGTCGTTTCCAATCCACCATCGCGTCAATCTTCTTTGGGTCCACCGCGACACCTTCGGCAGAGATTACGTGACCGAGGAATGTCACGCTACTCATCCAGAACTCACACTTACTCTACTTGGCGTATAATTTGTTTTCACGCAGAATCTGCAGTACCGTCTTCAAATATTCTGCATGCTCTTCCCGATTCTTTGAGTAGACAAGGATATCGTAGATGAATACGACTACAAACTTATCTATTTGAGGTCGGAAGACTCGATTCATCAGATCCATGAACGCGGCTGGAGCATTCGTCAAACCAAACGGCATGACGAGGAATTCATAATGACCATATCGAGTGCGGAAGGCAGACTTCGATACGTCGTCGGACTTGATCTTCAATTGGTGATAGTCTAAACGAAGATCAATTTTTGAAAATACTGATACGCCTTGTAGTTGGTCAAACAAGTCATCGATTCACGACAAAGGATACTTGTTTCACATGGTCGTCTTGTTGAGTTCCTGATAGTCGATGCATAGCCGCAACGATCCATCCTTCTTCTTCACGAACAGTATAGGAGCTCCCCACGGAGAGACGTTAGGGCGAATAAATCTACGGTCTAGCAACTCTTGTAATTGCACCTTCAGCTCCTTCAGTTCTGCTGGAGCCATTCGGTAAGGTGCCTTTGATATCGGCCGTGTATCCGAAAAGGTGTCGATGCTGAATTCAATTTCTCGATCCGGCGGTATCTCGTGCATCTCGTTAGGAAAAACGTCGAGAAAATCTGCCACAACATCAGTCTGTATTGTGTTTGTATTATCCGTCCGCGTGTCTCGAACTGATGCCAAGTATCTCGCACAGCCGGAATGCAGCATACGCCTCGCCGAGATTGCCGATTCTATCATCGCCGTCTTTGAGGCCGTGCCGCACAAATATGAGAACTCTGTCTCGCCAGGAAGACGAAACACCACTCTCTTCTCCGCTACTCGATCGTTGCACAACAAGCGCCCAACCAATCCATGCCCAGGATTATGTCGTAATCTTTGATGTCTAGTACGACGACATCCAAGGATAGATATCTTCTCCCGACGCAAATATGGCCATCCCTACAAATAAAGTTTGCAGGCATATCGACTTCCGACAGAGTGCTAACGCAAATATTTATATCTAGTGATTGCATGGTTATTTTATTTTCTTTCGCATAATCAGCAGATATAAAGCTATGCGTCACACCCGAATCGAATAGTACTTGAGCAGGTATATCTTTGTAGAGTAATATACCTGTTACAACCGTATCGGACGCAAATGCCTCATCTCGAGTTAAGGCATAAACTCGGCCTTGAGCTCCGTGGCATTGATTCTGCTGGTTCACAGGTACCGCATTTGTGCCTTGTAGTGTAGGCATTTTATATGGATTCGGAGTGTTCCTTGGTGGGTTGTGTTGATTCGGCTTCCCTGCCTTACAATATTGACTGAAGTGGCCTAGCTCGCCACACTTGAAGCATGTTCTAAATCTACAATCGGGTGCTCGGTGTCCACGCTTACCGCATCTATTGCAATTTACTGCGACAAAGTGACCACGATTCTCAGACGTATTTGGGCACTTTTGTACTCTCGATCCTCCAGCGTCATTAGGACGCTTGTTGAAGTTGTTGTGAAAGACAGGCACGGCCCTTTGTGACATCCGGCCAAAGATTCGCTCACTATCAAGTGCGGCTTCGTAGGATTCATGATAAGTTTGGCATCGTTGGTTCATGGCGTCCCTACGCAGTTCGTCGTTGAGGCCTTGCTGAAAACGCTCGCACCATTCTTCTTTGTTGGGCAGGAAGGCGCCGGCAAATTTTGTAAGTTTCGAGAAGCTTGCATCATAATCTTCAACACTCATATTCGCCTGCCTCACATCATGAATTCATCCCCCTTCTGTCGACGGATGGTGCGATGAACGTACTGCTCAAGGAAGGCTGTCTTGAACATTTTCCAAGAAATCTTTTTGTTGGAATCGGTTTCACAGATCTCTTGTTTCTTCGCCGCCTACCAGTCATGTGCTCGTAGTTGTAACTGCAGCGCCGCACCGGCCACCCCCTGGGACCCTTCGATGCAGAGGAGATCGAACAAGTCCTCTATCTCTGCGAGCCATTCTACTATCACGTCGGGCTCTGCTCGACCGTTGAACTTCGGCGGGTTCATTTTGCGAAAGTCCTTCACTTTGAGCATGGAAGGAGAGTTTATCATTTGCGGTGGGACTTCTTCCTCCTCGTCTTTTTCTTGATCACCATGCTTTCCCTCGGGTACCGCGTTCGTCGCCTTGGTATCGCCCGCCATTCTGCTCACTATCTGAGTCAGGTCGGTCATCTGCTTCTGTTGCACATCAAATTGGGCTTTGAATTGCAGCTGAAGCTGTTGCTGCTGCAGTTCCATCAACTGTAGCATCTTCTCCATAGTCGTCTCGCTAGGGCCAGTACTTTTTGTGCTCGACATACTACCCACGATTTGGGTTGTTGTGCCGACGATTTTCTTATCTCGCTTAGTCATTCCTACAAACAGTGTAAACCCGTTAGTATTTTTCAAAAATATCTACGGGCTTACCTGTATGGAACTTGTATTTCATGTAGCATGCCGACAAGCATTCAATCGAGCCATCACAACGGACATTCCAACAATGAAACATCTTTCAAAAATCCGAGGAAACATAACTATGCTCTGATACCAATTTGTCATGTCCCGAGTCGGCAACGTTCGTCCCCAATGTTATTTTGCCAATTCGATCGTCCATGCTAAGGCGTGATGCCGTACGAGTCTGGAGTTGCACTCGTACAAGGCAAGAACGTTACGTTGAATTGTATATTAATACGCCAAGTTGAAACTTCATAAATTACATCAGAATTATAAGACGCAGTATAGGAAGATAGAAATGATTTTCATTCATAGCTTGCAACGAAGTGCAAGTCGTAATTACATTGGATGCGTTGCGGCTATATTGATTGAAAACAGAAAGAAATACACTCGACAAGTTGCCTGAACTACACTTGCCGTCCCATACATTCGCCTCTTTATACATAAGCCGTCGACTTGAATTGGCTTCAAAATACTTCAGCATAGGAAGAGCTTCAAAACGCCTCTCCGCATTAGGTTGGAGCGCCCGCCGCACCTGGAGAAATTGGCGGAGGGGATTAGCTCTCTTGCTAAGTGGACGAGATGATGAACCAACTCGTCTAAACTGGCTCTGATCGTTATGGTAGGCATGCTTTAGAGTTGTCTTTCTATTAGAACTAAATGAATTCAGTTCATATTCGATAGCCGTCTTTGAGTAATAAAGCATACAGTATAACATCGCAATTTATCATATTTCTTACCACGGCCGTGCCCGTCCCTGCATGAAAACAGAGATAATATTTACTCCTGCATAAGACAATATGTGAGCATGCAACTATCTTATATGCGGTCATTGGTGCTACGCACCACTAGGGACTTAATCGAAGTTGGCATGCGACGCTACCCTTTCAGTCTAGGTTGCAAGCCTTACTGAAGGTCCTGCATGCCTCGTGCCGAAGCACGATAAATTATTCTTCCTAGGACGAATCAGTTCCGATGCTCTGGATACCGTTTCAAGGAAAACGAACTTGTGCACAAGCTGTCCATGACCATGCCTATGTGCGAACAGTTTCATATATGCAAACAGTTTTGTATAGCGCAGATAGTATCGAACGATATTATTATTTCTCGTAACTCATGCAACGATTCATTTTCTCCAAAGTCGTACACCGATTTAGCGTCCCGTGGACACCAAATTGTCCGAGGCATCATAACCCATGATCGACGTTTCACATTATTTTGCAGCACGTGAAATAGTCTATCTTTTTACTAGAACCTTAAACTTTTTCGTTTTTGTGAGAAACTTGTATTTTTCAGAGTAGATTACTCAAAATCGATACATTTTTCCCGAGTTCTTGACCTTAGTGGATTGGCATGCAATTAACTTGGCATCGTTCGATTTAAATAAATTCAAGAAAAGGAATAAGTTTGTGGGACAGAGTAGAAAAGAAGGGTCGAATCATCCACCGATTACTTTGCTTCGTGCCGGTCATCCAAGCGCTATGCAACATCAATCCTTAGTTACGCGAGCTCCTGCAATGGCACCAACGCTTTTGTTAGAATTCTTTCTTTTCCCCTTGCATCAAAATTGTAATTGCATCCATGAAAACAATGCGAAAGCACTTCATCAAGCCCAGCGACAAAGCTCCAAGAAAACCATACAGCGGTCCGGTCCCGTCGAAGGGACCCTTATAGAGAGCTCACTCGCCGAGACGTAGCCCGCTGCATCTAGGACTTATTCCAACAGAAGTCGTTCTATTAGTTGGATCGATTCTCGTAACTTTTGTCCAAATCGATTTGAATCAATGCCGCAAGGCGTTATCGTTTACCAAGCTTAGCGATCGAGTCAGATGGCCATCTAAGTTCCCGGTCGATCTGATTCGGCGCAAGCATATTATGAATTTCCGTCGCCTATCGAAAGTGGGGCGCTACAACTGTGAAGGAGGAACCCAAGTCTCAGGGTAGCAGTACTGGGAGTTCTGACCCTCCCGCTCCTGCGGAAGGTCTTAATCAAATAGATTTTTCATATGCAAAATGGCTGAGAGAATGGTATATTGCTCAACGAAATCATGATCCTCGACTGTAGGGATCCATGGGATGCCATGTAATTGATGTTTCCAGGAATATGACAAATAAGCGTTCGTACTTGTGTGAGCACCCTGAATTTCGGGTTGATTTTTTTATTTTAATTTTATTTTCTGATTGATTAGTTTCGATAAATAATTATTTCTGTTATTTTTTTTCCTTAAGTATACTTTTCCGTGCCTTTGATATTTGGAGTGTCAGGGATGTTCAACTCTGGAAATCTTCTTCACGAGTTTCGTAGCAGACATGATTACCTTCATGACGGTATATAGTGTCCCACACAAACTTGTTCCCTTGTACTCTTTTTGCTTCACAGAACTTCGGGTCGATTTAGACTATTTTATTATTAATTAATTTTCTACTCTTTTCCTTGATCAATATTAGCACGTTACGTAACTTTTAATTTGGGAGCGCAAGGCCAGTCAGTTTCTTGAAACCAACTTCTCATGCATGATCTACTCGAGACGCTCTTCACCCATGACCTTCGTGTCCCACTCAGACACGCCATTTTGTGCTCCATTTGCTTCGTACAACTTTCCTGACACGTGACCCAATTTTATTTCACCCCATGGTGTCACATTCATTTTCCAACTTGATTTGTGGGTACCCTGTCGACCAAAACCGGTCAGCCCCAATTATGGACATAGCCCACATTGAGCCTACTATCCGTATGCCACTTGTGTGCCATTTATTGGAATCTCCATGTGCTACTTATTTATCCATGATCATCAACACCTATTTTTATTCGATTTTTACACAATGTCCAATTTTGATCCAACCCGGCTTGACTGAACCCAACCCCAGCTCCATATTATTCTCCATCACCATCACCCTCAGCCTCATTATCCTTGAAAAATATCAAATTCTTATCCTATCTATTTTTAATATTTAATGGAAAATTTCCTTTATTTAAATCCCTAGGAAGGACCAATTTTCCTACATTTAATCCTAGCCTTCATTTACTTATATTCAATCCTCACCCTATATTTTCCCAAACACTCACTCTCACAATTCCCCCCCCCCCCCCCAACACAGTCGGCCCTAACCCCAATGGACCATACTTTTTCTCTCTCTTCCTCTCATTAATTTCCTTACTTCTCTCTTTCTCTCTCCTTCTAACTTTTTCCTAAAACACCATTCTCAACACCATCACCAGCAGCCTTCCCCGAGCCCAGCCTCCCATGGACGAGCCGAGCCTGACTTCCTGGCTGAGCTCGACCACCCACAGCATCTCCTCCTACTTTCTTCCTCCTCCTCCCATGAATTAACACCACCACCACCATCAATAATCCGAACCACCATAGCCATTCCAACACCACCAAGCCAACACCACCACCTCCATCACCAGCCCCGACCACCTCATCCCAGCCACCCCCGGGCCGGCCTCCGCCGTGGCCTGGCCGCCACCACCGCACCATCCTCCTCCTTCCCTCCTCCTTCTCCCTCTCATCCATGCTACCCCCACAATAAACCGCCACCACCACCATCTTCACAACCACCCGCACCACCATTTCCTCCGGCCACCACCCTCGTCGAGGTCGTGTGCCACCGTCGACCTCGTCAGGCCGTACGCCGCTACGCACGCTGAACAACAGCAGCGCAACAGCAGCTGCGGCAGCAGTACAAGGTCGGCCGCGCGTGCGCGTACAGCGCTGGCCGCCGCCGCCGGTCGCCGTGGCTCCGACGACCCCACCGCGGGTGCGCCCCACTTTGGCGAGCAGTCCCCTGGCAGCCACCGTCCTCCAGGATGCGCCGTCGAGGCGATTCGTGCGTTTCGCACGAAGTTCCGTCGTGACGCGCGCGGAATCAAGTCCATTTTCGCGTTCCGTCGTAGCGAGTTCGCGCACATTTTTTCGAGAATTCGACCGTTGGATCGACAATTTCTTTGCCCCGTCACAATCTCGGTATATCCACCTTCACTCCTGTCAATTTTTAGCCGTTGATTTTATCGTTTGATACATTAAAACCGGCCACCAAGTTGACCGTTTAAATTGTATTAATTTTGGACAGTTTCGTGGGGTCAACTTCGTCAGCTTGTATCTCCTCCCCCACAGCTCCATTTGGCGTGCTACTAGTTCCTGTGCGAAGCTGGTATAACCCTCTTACTACCCCTCCAGTTTTGTTTCATTGTGAGCTTGTTTGATTCGTTGAATTCGACGCCAAAGTTGGCCGTCCGAATTCGTAATTTCTAACTTGTAAAATTCTATTTTTGAACACGGGACTCCAGATTTCATTTCTAACACCACCAGTAGACTCGTGGCGTCGTTATGGCATATTTTTATATAAAATTTGTTAGATTTGGAGGACGTGAGCCCTGGCACATTTTTTGGTGCAAAGTGAGTCCCACAGTCCGGGTCAACGGGACTTTTTGACGCTGGCTCAACGGAAACTAATTCTGGATATACCGTTGAGTTCGTACCGTCATTCTGGACTCGTTGACATATAATTTGCCAGGTTTTGGTGGACATTGAATCCGGTACGCATTTTGGTGCAAGTCGGATACCAATATCCAGGCCAACGGATTATTTTGAGATCGGCTCATCGGAATCCAATTTCGGATATACCGTTGAGTTCGTATTGTCATTCTGGACTCGTTGACATATTTGCTGAGTTTTGAGAACTTTGGCTCTGGCACGTATTTCCGTGCAAACCGGAATTCCAAGTTCTGGTCAACGGACCAAATTGAGATCGGGTCAACGGAATCCAATTCTGGAGATACCGTTGGGTTCGTATCGTCATTCTGGTTTCGTGGATATATAATTTGTTATATTTTATAGACTTATTTTCTTGCATGTTTTTCGGTGCAAAACGGCTCCGACACGAATACCGTTTTGACCCGAAATTACCTTTTCGCCCTTGTGTCCAAATTGGACCGATGGGTAGGCTATCCTAGTTGATTTGACCATTCTGGACACGTTGGCGATGTTCATTTCATCATCCAACAATATTTGTTGATAATTTCTTTGAGTTTAACCCTTTTTATAATTAATTAATAATTAATTCTTATAATGTTCGTATTTCGGGATTAGTACAACGAAACTGAGATCAGTCAATTCCAGTGATCTCACATCGCTGAAATTGACAAGATGAACACATGGATCACTATAATAAGATTATCAACCTTACCATTGATCATCTCATCTTGATTTACGTGTCGTTAGTTTCGACGTACCAATAACGAAGTGCACTTTATATCTTTAATAATTAGACTAGAATTGACCCTGTTTGACCAGAGTTGACCAGTTGACCCAAAGTCAACTGTAAGTCAACACTTGACCTAGTTTGACTAGATTATTGGCCAGAGTTGACCTAGAGTTATTTTGACTTAGAAGAACCTAGGATAATATAGATTGCTTGTAGAGATTCATTTACTACAACTTGAACACCTTGTAACCTGTGTTGCTTTAAATAGGACTCTGTGGCTTCAGTTGGACCCCCTATACTTATCAGCTGTTCAGGTTATCATGCGAGTACATTCTTTGATCATTTCATATCCTGCTTAGAATTATTACCTGCATTAAATTACTTTACTTGTACTGTCACGTTGGACACACGGATTGGTACTATATGGATCCCTTCTTGAGATGTTATCCTTAGGGAGCATCGGGTACTACATGTTCTGTGTATGTCACTTACATGGCGTATCACTATGCTTCATTCGTTCTTTGATCAATTGTGACATATACTCTTATGATCACAGAGTCTCCTAGAATCTCTTATCCCATTTACTGGGTATCCTAGAATCTCCTAGAATCCCCATTTATGGGACATCCATGTATCACCCTTCGGGGGCCTTTGTATGGAATCATAACATAACCTGGTTGGATCCTTGTGTATTGATTGGGGGTACGGGAGAGTAGAAGTAGACATGTGAATAATACAAGTAGTATCTTATCAGAATCTTTCCATAGTGTCTCATCAGAATCTCCTATGCCATTTACATGTCTATATTGTACTCTGACTCATTAGCCACTGTTAGTTCTCTATTGTATAGTAGATATTTCAGTTACAGCTCTCACTCTGTTTACATACTGTATTTCTTTCAGTGCATGTATCTTACTTTACTGCATGATTATATTTTCTAACCTGCTATGAACTGTTGAGATGTATTGTGCTCGCTCCTGTCCTGACTGGACCTGTTGATAAATTTTATAGATAGCATGGAGGTTGCCTGCTAGCCTAGAGGAGACACAGTAGAGGTTGTATAGGTAGCTAGGGTTTTGCTCAGTTTATTTTCAGTTGTCTTGAGTTGTATTTATGGATTTCTGTATTTAAGCTTTGAGATGTATTTCTGGGTTGCGTATCTTAGACACTTAGACTTCTATCTGTTGTATCTCTTTTGGATTTCATGTTTTATCCATCTTCCATTATGCTCTACCCTAGATGTGATTGTGTTTACATTCTGCTATGTCACCCCCATTCGGGAAGTATAAACTGCTTAGCCTTATACTGTTAGATGCATGAGACCTAGGACAGCGTTCTACCGCCGACACTGCGGCGTAGGCTGGGCGTTGTTACGTTCTTGTGCCCTTACTCTAGGGTGCGGGTCGTGATAACTTGTCTTTGTGTTTCTACCTGTCTTTAGCTGTAATTCATGTTTTACTTCTTTTGGATACCAGTATAATCCTTTACTGGAGAATGTAGTCCCATGAATATAACTAATTTTGAACAAGCAGAGTATATTCACTCCATTTTATTTGTGGTATTTTATGGTGCTTGTACTAGGAGGCCTAATACATCATTTGTGTTTGATAAAGAACATCCTACTGGGGGATTTTTTGTGGACCTATTGCCCCTTTGTGCATATGAAAATACGAGCAAATAGATTTAAATGATATTTGGTGGACCTACTACTCTTTGGTGCACCAATGGTGCGAGTAATAGATTAGGATAACTTTTATGAACTTATTACCCTTTTTGTGTACTGGCGATGCGAGTACTGATAATAAATGGAGAGAAAACCAACATATTTACTCAAAGGTAATGAGTACGTGGTAAATATGGGTCAAAACAGAGCCTTCCTTCTCAGAGGTAATGAGGACATGGTAGGAGTAGGCATAATAGGGGTACACAGAACAACTCAGAGGTGCTATCAATGTGGAAGTTCTATGCATTGGGTGATATGTTTGTGATGGATGGAAAAATAACTCAGGGGTAATATGGATGTGGTTGATTTTCCGTTAGGGAATTTTGTGGACCTATTACCCTTTTTGTGCACTGATGGTGCGAGTAATAGATTAGGATAAGTTTTATGGACCTACTACCCTTCTGCGCACTGGTGGTACGTGTAATAGATTTTGAGGCAAACTCTGGAGGAGAAAAGCATTTAATGTGGGAGGTTCATAGTTATGACTGGAAGATGAGATATGAATCCATTCGGAGCAGTCAGAGAGTAAGTTCAGGGGTACCTGAGGGTACATAACTTAACAATCTGGAAATTCGAGGTCAGAGTGTAAGTTCAGCGATACCGGAGGGTATATAACTCAACAATCTGGGAGATAGTTAGAAGATGTCGTTTAGACATAGTATTGCTTGAGGAACTTGCCGTTGATGAGCATCATGAGAAAGTCTCCATTTTGTTTTGCAAGACGGTACGTGCCGTTGGAGAATACAATCTCGATGATGAACGAACCTTCCCATTTAGGCTAGAATTTGCCGGGGGTCTTGTGAGTCATGACTATTGGTCAACGAATGGCCAAGACAAGATCGCCGACTTAGAATATTCTCTGTTTGACTTTCTTGTTGAAAGCCCGGGAGATGCGTTCTTGATAGAGTTCTATGCTTTGTTGAGTTTGTAAACGCTTCTCATCTAATGCTTCCAACTCTTGTAGCCGTCGGCGGTAGTTATCGTCCGATGTTAACCGGTAAGTAAGGGCCAATCAAAGTGAGGGGATCTGAGTCTCCAATGGGAGGACTGTCTCGCTCCCATAAACCAAGGAGAACGGTGTATTTCCTGTAGTCGTCCGAATTGTCGTACGATACGCCCGTAAGCACTCACCAAGCTTTTTATTCCAGTCACATTTGTTTATAGACACAAACTTTTTGAGGAGCTTGATTATAGTTTTGTTGAAAGCTTCAGCCAGACCGTTGGCCAACGGGTTATATGCTGTCGAGGCCATGTTTTGAATCTGATTCTTGTCACAAAATCGGTAAAAAGCGTGGCTCGCGAACTGCGGACCATTATCGTGAATAATCCTCTGGGGCAGTCCAAAACGGTAGATCACGTGATGTTTTATGAAGCTAATAACGTTCGATGTCTTAACCTCTACCCACAGAACAGCTTTCGCCCATTTGGAGAAGTAATCGGTGATTGCAAGTATGAACCGATGCCCTCTAGATGACGGCGGGGTGATTGGCCCAATGATGTCCATTCCCCATGCTTTAAATGGTCAAGAGGACACTATCGGATACAAGAATTCGGATGGCTGATGTATGAAATCTGCTTGGATCTGGCAAGCCATGCACTTCTTTGCATAATCAACTGCATCTGCTACCATTGTGGGCCAGTAATAACCCATCCGACGGAGACGATCTTGCAATTTAAGGCCAGGTTGGTGAGCCCCACAAGTGCCGTCATGAGCTTTACGTAAGGCTTCTTTGGCTTCTGCATTTGACAGGCATCTTAATAGTAGCCCATTGTAGGATCGTCGATATAACGTTTTCGTCTCCGTATCATAGAAGAATCTGAGGGAGCGTCTTCTGATTGAAGTTGCTTCCTTCACATTCTCTGGCAGAATTCCATAGACTGCAAAGTCGATGAGCGGGCGTCTCCAGTTTTGTATATCGTTAGTTATCTGGATGGAGTAACTCATACCCAGTTGAGGATTGTTCCTGGGATAGACCAGTTCATGGCCTATTATGTCGACTAGATGGTGAGCATTATTTGAAAGTGCCAAGGAAGCGGTAAGACCTTCTAGGGCATCGGTTTCGATATTTTGGAGACTTAGAACATGCTCCATAAAGAACCCCTCCAAAGTTGTAATAATGGCAATTGCTATCTGATAATAGGGAATCAGGTCCTCGTTGCGAACCTCGTATGAACCTCGAATCTAGTTAACAACCAACTGTGAGTCACTATATGCTTCCAGGTACCTAATTCCTACTTATTTTGCGAGTTGGAGCACGATGACTAGAGCGTTATATTCGGCTACGTTGTTTGAACAGGGTTCTGTAAGAGAACATGCCTGATTGACTACTAGTCTAGAGGAAGAAATTAATACCACCCCGACTCCAGTGATGATATCACCTTGTGGCCCCGTTCTTGAAGCACCGTCGAAGAACATTTGCCAAATAGCATCGTACGAAGTCATGTTCGAGGCGACGACTTCATCAGGAATTTTTTCATAAATTCTGGCAGTTTCTCAGCCTGGATGGGCTGCTAAGAAGTCAGCCAGGGCTTGACCTTGGATAGACTTCTGCGGAACAAAAACTATGTCATTTGGGGATAATAGTATTGCTCAGGTGGCTAGACGAGAACCGAGTGCACCTGGCTTGGTCATGAGAACCCTAAGAGGATTAACTCGTGAAACAACATGGATGGTCTGCCCTATCGCATAGTATCGTGTTTTCTGAATGGCGAACACTAGGGCAAGGTACTCCTTCTCCACGGCGGTATACTTATGTTCCGGTCCTACCATTATCCAGCTGAGATAGTAAATAGCTTGTTCATGTCCCGCATCATTACTCTGTGCTAGCAGAGCACCGAGGGAGTGTTCCATCGCCCGTACATAGAACAAGAAGGGCTTTCCGGCGACCGGGGCTACCAGAACTGGCGGATTCATCGGGTACTCCTTAATATCGTCGAAGGCACGCTGACATTTCTCGTTCCATACGAAAGAGACACCTTTCCTCATGAGTTGAGTAAAGGGTTGACATCGCCCTGAGAGGTTAGATATAAACCTCCTGATATATGCTAGTCTTCCCTGAAGGCCGCGGAGTTCGCAGAGGTTCCTTGGTGGATTCATTTCCAGGATTGCTTTTGTTTTGCGGGATCTATATGAATGCCCCGGGCAGTAATGACAAAGCCCAAGAATTTTCTACTGGATACCCCCAAGAAAGACTTGGCGGGATTCATTTTCAGGTTGTGTGCTCGTATGAGGTCAAACACTGTTCTCAAATCATGTAAGTGATCGTTTTTGGAGCGGCTCTTGACGGTGATGTCGTCAACGTAACACTCCACCGTCTTGCGCAAATGATCTCTGAAGATGACACTCATAGCCCGTTGATATGTAGCACCAGTGTTCTTCAGGCCAAAGGACATGATCGTATAACAATATACGCCGATAGGCGTTCGGAATGATGTACGCTTCTCCTTATCAGGAGACATTTTAATTTGATTGTATCCTGAAAAGCCATCAATAAAGGACATGCGCTCGAAACCACACGTATTATCGATCATTATGTCAGTGATCGGAAGAGGGAATTCATCCTTGGGGCATGCCATATTCAGATTGCAGAAATCGACGTAAATTTGGATCTTTCCATTCTTCTTGATGACCGGTACTATGTTGGCTATCCAGTCTTGATGCTGCTCTTCACGGATGAAACCGCTAGCTATAAGCTTGTTCACTTTTGCTTCAATGGAACTCATGATGTCTGGATGAAATCGTCACTGCTGTTGCTTAACTGATTTTGCGTCCTGATAAATGTTGAGCTTATGAAGTGCAATTTCGTGGTTTAGCCCTGGCATGTCTTCATAGCTCCAGGCAAAGACGTCGATGTATTCTCTGATGAGTTGTAATAACGACTCCCGCTTGTCGTCTGTCAGGCTTTTACTGACGAAGATTGGCTTTAAAGAGGTTTCATTGCCGAGGTTAACTTGCATAACCTCATCCTCAGTGGGAGGATTACGAAGTTCAAAGCGTTTCTCCTATTGTGCATCTAGTTGCTGGGCCCACGGCTCCAACTCAAGTGGTTCAAGTAGGTCTTCGTCTTTCTCTTCAATATCAGCGAACGTCATGTTGACAGATATTATCTGTCTAAATATATCTCCAATACTGCTATCGAAGTCGTAAATGGGTGACTCGGACGAATGAGAGTGCCACTCGCATTCTTCATCAGAACTTTCGGGCGTTGTTGGTGGAGTAACATAACTGAGGCCGCGTCTGAATTTGTGATAATGATCCTGAGGT
Source organism: Iris pallida (assembly GCA_029216955.1). Classification (NCBI taxonomy): domain Eukaryota; kingdom Viridiplantae; phylum Streptophyta; class Magnoliopsida; order Asparagales; family Iridaceae; genus Iris; species Iris pallida. Next base: position 13,343,560 of record JANAVB010035420.1, read on the forward strand.
TTTCCTGCCGGTGCCGACCGCTGTAGAGGCAATCGCCGACCACTGCCATGATTTAGACCCGGGGTAGCCTCCATGTCGTACCCCTACTTTTGTATGAAGTACTTGGCTTGAGGACTATATAAGTAAAGCGGTAGTCTTCCAGCGTCGGGTCCGAGATCTGACTCTTGTGGCATGAAAGCTTGAGGACCTTTATTTTGGCCAAAGATGATCGTGTGATCCCATCCTCTTCTGTTTGGGACCAGAAAGTAAGCGCCTTTATGGGAGCAAGTCAATTTGGGGTATGAACGGTTGTCACCCGTGTATACAAGCTAACGTCTATACAGTCCCGTACGGTATACGTTAGATTAGGCTTTTCATACTCAGAATAGTCTAACGGCAGCCTCTTATTGATGAAATAAGGAATTTTGTCCACGGACTTGACCAAGGACAAGAGCATGGATTCCAGTACTTCTAGATGTTGTCGGTCAAAAGGTGCTTCATGATGATCATTAGTCATAAAGACTGTCCTCACGTGGGTAGAGGTGGAAGATATTGTAGCAGAGGTGCTCTATATGCCATACCCTTGTGCAGAGAAATCGTCAGGGAATGTCGGAATGTCATATTCCTCTGACTCAAAAGGGGTGCTACCCCCTGTGCAGGAAGCTGCATCATCTTGGTGAGGGTGGTGGCCCTCAGGGAAGTCGAAGTTTGTTGCATAGTTCTGGGGGATATCTACCTCCTGTATGTGCTCTTGGTACACCGAGTTATCGTATATATTGAGGGGACTGCTACCCCCAGCCTCATCTACTCTCAAACAGGCTGAAGGTGCACCCCCGGGTGTTGGAAGCTTCTTTTTGGAACGAGTGCCTAAATAGACACCCCCTGTGGTTGTCGGTGGGAACCCTCTAGATGAGGGTCTTCTCGCAATACTGGCCGAGATCGTCGGGCTCGAAGAGCCTGTCTCCTTTCCTCCCTTACGAACATTCTGAGTTGAATTACAGGAGGCTAGAGGAAACCCCGCGTCTTCCAAAATTTACACGTATTTCTTGAGTTGTTGTCGGATAGGTGCTGGCTGCTACAGTCGTTGGAAAACTGACTGCCGACCTTCAGGTGCTGCTGATTTGTTGTAGCAGTAGTTGATGATGAATTGGGTGCAACGACATCCCGAGAGGGACTCATTGCATGCTGACGCTGCCGCCTTACATTTGTGAGTAATCACGTCACGTAAGTCGGTAGCAAGCTGCTCTACCTTTGCACCAAACTTATGAACTCGGGTATCCCGAGCGCAGGTGCTTAGGTATCATGTTTGCTCCCTGATCTGTGGCTAGTAAAAGAACTTGCTCTGAATCATTGGAGGGAGACTTTAAAGACCCACCCTGTCCGTTAGCCCTGGGGGACTAGACGTGGGTGGTTGTGTACAACTTTCCATCAGGAGCCCGTGTAACAGTCAACAGGGCCCTTTGGCAGTAAGCAACTTAGACAGTTGACTGGGCTAGTTGGGACCGCACTGCCCTAGACTTTTTTGACTTAGCACCCTAAGGCGCATAATAAAAAGAGTCCAGATTGATTCAACCCACATTCTCAATGGGCGCATGGCGACAGGCCCGCATGAGAGGCGGTCGAACACAGAGCTTCTGACAGGGCTGTAGGCCTCAAAAATGAAGTCACGCTGAGTTGATCAGAACAAGTCACGCAGAGTGATCCGAGAAGCAGCACAAAAGATATGCTAAGTTCTGCCTGTCCATCTCCTTTAGAAATCACGCAGAGACAGCTCAGCCATACGTTAGAATCATAATTACTGACAACACAGCAGTCGAGAAACGTCTCCTCGTATGCCACGTATGCACAGAACTCGAGAGATCATCGCCGTCTTTTGCGTGATTTTCGAAATCTTCCTTAGCAAGACTCACTCTTCACCAAGTTGGCGTGACTTTGGGTCTTATCTTCATTTAATGTGGCTGACAATATAATCAATGTCAGAGATTTTGTGTCAGACGAAGCGTGCCAAATCAAGACAGCTGGCGGTTTGCGTGGATTCTGAACCTTCTCCTTCCTCAAGTTTGCGTGGATTTTTGAGTTATTCTTCTCAAAGCCTGCGTGAATTCTGAAGTATTCTTCTTCAAAGCTTGCGTGGATTTTGCCTTCAACGAGTCTGCGTCAACGAAACTGCGTGGATTTTTGCCTTCAGCAAGACAGCGTGGATTTCATTTCAACTGGAGTACGTGGCAGCCATGCCACCGATCTCTCTCTCGCGTGCCCAGTAACTTGCACATGACCCATGCACTAATGCCATGTGTCCAACAGTTATGGGCCACGTCCAGTAACTACTCACTAACCCTACGTGTATTTAGAGTCTGCGTGACTTTTCAAATGCACCAGTGGTGAGGTAGTTATCTTTTCAGTTACTGTTTTGACTCTATAAATAGAGTTCTTTTTTCTTATTCATGGTACAGATACATTGATATCTACTGTCAAAATTTTGAGAGCTTTTCTTCTTCGCATAGTCCAAGGGATAAAGCGATCGTCTTCTAGATCGGATTCCTACAGTTGTAATTTTCCCAGAAATACAACAAATAAAGAGAATTTCTTTATGGAAAACAAATTGGCGACTCTGCTGGGGAAAACCATCTCCTCTTCTGAGATGGTAACAACTCAATGCGACACTTCGTCAATCGGCTCGACGAACAAGGTGATGACGATCAAATTCGATCAACTCGCCTATGAAGAAATGCAGCGGGTTAAGGGTGGCAAGCCCATTCCAGCCTCCATCATCACTGCCAAGTCGAAGGGACACTCTGTCTATGTCCCTAAGAATCAGTTGGCAGTCAATGGTGAATTCTCTGCCACAGTGTCTACTTCTAACACTGGTAAGAACTCCACTGCAAGCATGCACACTCTTGTGCGCTCGAAGATGACAGTAACTAAAAGTCACGTTGACAGTACTGGCTCCTTAGCCGAATCTGTTCCAGCGTGCAAATTCAATTCTAAAAGTCACGTTGACAGTACTGGCTCCTTAGCCGAATCTGTTCCAGCGTGCAAATTCAATTCTAAAAGTCACGCTGACAGTACTGGCTCCTTAGCCGAATCTGTTCCAGTGTGCAAATTCAACTCTAAAAGTCACGTTGACAGTACTGGCTCCTTAGCCAAATCTGTTCCAGTGTGCAAATTCAACTCTAAAAGTCACGCTGATAGTACTGGCTCCTTAGCCAAATCTATTCCAGTGTGCAATCCCACATTCAAAAGTCACGCTGACAGTACTGGCTCCTTAGCCAAATCTGTTCCAGCGTGTAATTCTAAAATCAAAAGTCACGCTAACAGCTCTGGTTCTTTAACCAAGTCTGTTTCAGCGTGTATTTCATCAGAGAAGAATAACTCTTTAGTTATCTCTTCTTCTTCACCGAGTTCTACTAGAACTGGGGGTGGTCTTCCACATAAAGTCCCTTCGAAAAGGAATAACTCTTTAGTTGTTTCTTCTGCTCCTGTAGTTTTTACTCCAGGAACAACTTTGACTGATACTTTTGTTAGTCAAAGGAAAGGAGATGGTCTTTTGACTACTCTTCCTTCTGGACATTCTATGTCTCAACATTTGAATGAGTCTAAGAAAAAACATTCCTTAATGTCTTCGTCTTTGATTTCTTCAAATTGGGCACAGAATCTGTCCATTAAAGAGGGTCTGTTACCAACTCCTAATCAAGGGAGTGGTTTAACTCTTCCTTCTCTGCAAATATCCAGATCAATGGAAGGAAAACTCCATGTTTCCAAAATTAATATGTTACCTTCCACTGATTTAAGAACAAAACTCAGCACTTCTGGTGTTAAGAAACCATATCAATTGGATATGAAGATAAAAGATCCAGATGCAGAGTATGCAAGAAATTATGTGGCTCACATTAATCACTCTTTGTATAATCAAGAGCCATCAAGACCCAAGAACAGGAAGTATATTCCTCAATCTTCACAAACAGATTTACAGGAATATCTTCAACAGAAGAGAAGGAGTAATTCTATATCAAAGGAACATGCTGAATGTGACTTCTATCCAAGAGTCATAATTCAGTGCAGATGTGAATCAACAGTTCAAGACCATGGTGATCATGAATGTGACTTCCAGCCAAGAGTCACAATACAATACAGATGTCAAAATAAACGACAGTCTGTCTTTAATAGGATTCAGTATGAACCTATGCCTGATGAAGATGAGCCTTTGTTTGCCTCTGTCAACATGACTTCTCGGGACACCGGGGGTAGAGTTGATAGTCCAGATGGAGTATATAGAAACACCAGAGCAAGAGTTCTGGCTTCTAGTCAAAGAAATTTGATCCCTGAAATTGATTCTGAATTTCTTGGAGAATCTAACTTCCCACCTCTTCCTACTGGGGGTAATTCTCCTATAGTTGACTTCGATGCACGAAGCAATGATTCAGAGCATACAACATCTACTAGTTCATCAATAATCCCTCATACAGTCACGACTTACATGGTTGATGGGAATACTGATGAACCTTCTTCTTTCCTGACTCCTCAAGATCAAAGAATTGCTTCTTTGGAATAGCAAATGAAGTCTATGACTGACACAATGAAGTCAATGTATGAACTCATGACAGCTCAGTTGCAAAATCAACAGACTGTATCAGATGCCATACCAGTTGATACTGATATAAGTCCAGTACAAGTTCCGCCAGCAGTACAATCCAATACTCCAAGACCTGCTCAACCAAATCCTAGTCTCTCTGGAGCTGGGGGTAGTGCTTACAATGCTGTTCCTCCTCCCAACTATTCTCTACAAGCCACAACTCCACAATCTTCGGGAGTTGTCTCTGAAGAATGGAAAAATCTCAAAACTCAATTCGAGGCATTCAAACAGAAGGATGGTTTACAAAGGTTAGGCATCAAGCAGCCTTATCCGATAGAATAGAAGCAAGTATCATATCCTCCTAAATACAAGCCTCCTACTATCTCATTCTATGATAGAACCACTTCTCCAAGTCAGTTTATCAATCACTTTGAAGTGATGACTGATCAACTACAACCAAGTGATGCCCTCCTTACTCGGGTATTTATTGGATGTCTCAAGGGAACGGCTTATGAATGGTATAGAAGTCTCCCAGATGGGAGTATTACCTCATTTGCTGGTTTCAAACAGATGTTTCTTGAAAGGTTCTATGAAGGGCTTAATGACATGACTATGTCTGCTCTTATTAGAATCAAGCAGAAAAATAATGAATCTACAGAGGAATACATTGAACGGTTTCGAAGAGAAGCTTTGAAGATGCCTCTTGGAACTCCTGAAGCTGTCACCATTGACACGTACAAATCAAACTTGTTGCCAATCATCAGTATGTGGACAGGGTCCACTCAATTTCAAGATTGGCCTTCCTTCATAGTCAGTGCTAAAGCTGCAGAAATCAGTGCTGAAACCTTCAAAGGTTTAGGAGTGCAAATGACTCCTAAAGAAACAGGACAAGGTGCTAACAATAAAAATAATGCTCGCAAAGGAAAAGAAACTCTTGAAGTTAATCTTCAGAGCAAAGATGCATCAAATGTTCAAACTCCTGCCTCTACAACTCAACAATCAAGAACACCTCGCCCCAGAGAAGAATATTCTTTTGATGACGACGATGTCCTTGGTATCTTTGAATGTCTGCTGAAAGGTAATAAAATACAATTACCAGAGATCAAGAAACCTGATGAAGCTGGTAAGACAGATCATCCTAAATACTGTCCATATCACAGAATACTGGGTCATACAATTCGTACATGTTATGTATTGAAAGGAAAGATCCAAGAAATGATTAAATCTGGAGCTATCTCTCTTACTCCAAAAGAGAAGACTGTCACCTCAAACATCGTCTCTATGCAATTTGGAAATTTCCCTCCTCAACTCCTTGAAAGTGGGATTGTTCCTATTCCCAAGACAACTCTTGACATAGTGAATCTTCCTCCTCCACAGTCTGAAGGATTAGTGCCAATCACTTTGGAAACAGGGGAAATCATGTGGATCCATCCTGATCTAGTGGCAGATTTTGAATCGCCTTCTCCTCAAAAGATTTCTTCTCAAAAATCCAAGAAGGCTGGAAAGATCAAGTCATGTCATATGACTTCTCTTGGGTCTACCTCTGTCACAGAGCCAAATGACAAAGAAGAAGCACTTGTTAGTGCTACTCGAACGAGGAAACCTTACCTAAAGGATTATTCTAAAAATCCTGAAGATCCTACTGATATCCCTTCAGATGCTAAAGATGTTCCTAATGTTCCTTCCGAAGAAGAACCATCTACTGAACCTGTTCCTCCCAAGCCTACGGCTCTGGAGAAAGGCAAACAACAGGCTCGGTTTGATAAGCCAATCAAGAAGTCTTCTCCTCTTGGACTTCAGAAGCCTTACAACTTCGACATTTTGGCTCAGCTTGCTAATACTCCCGCTAGAATGTCCCTTTTTGAACTTCTACGTCTTTCCAAAGAGACTCGAGAGACGTTAAGTGAAGCACTTCTACAAGCTGACTCTTGTCTTGCACAATTGAAGAAGCCGGATGCAGAACCTGCCACTTGCTTACATTGCAACAGTGTACTGGAGATTATCCCAAATATCACCTTTACACAAGACGATATGTTACTGGAGGATAATCGACATGACCGACCTCTCTACTACACTGGTTATATTGATACGATGAAGATAAATCGTATTCTCATTGACCCAGGGTCTGCTATAAGCATAATGCCAAAGAGTTTGTTGGATGAACTAAAAATCCCTCTTCACAAGCTCTCCAAGACGGTTACTACTATCTTGGGATTCAATCAAAGCCGAAGTGAGCCTTTGGGAAAGATTCATCTGAAGCTTCAGATAGGTGATTTCAGATCTAAAGTCACTTTCTATGTGATCGAGATCGCGGGATCCTATAATCTTCTTCTGGGGAGGCCCTTTCTTCATAAAAATAATGTGGTGCCCTCTACTCTTCATCAATGTTTTAAATACATTGATAGCAATGGAAGAGTACAAAAAGAAGTTGCTGATATAAATCCCTTCCATGGGGTTGAAGCTTATTTCAATGATTCCCGAATGTACAAAAAAGAGTATACAAGGATCATACAAGCTACGGAGAAAGAAGATGCACAAAGTGAGACTTTAATAATCCCTGTTAAATGTCGAACTACTCAGCAACAATCTCCTAAACCCTCTGGAGAAGATTCTTTCATCATTCCAGTGAGTGGACGGATCTCTCCGTTACCTCAGTCATCTACTCAGAATACACTGATCATTCCTGTCAGTGGGCGTACTACAATTCCTGTACCTTCACAAGATACTCTGCTAATTCCAGTTGGAGGGCGGACTACTCTTCCTACTCAAACTTCAAGGGAGCTCACCTCTTCTGAGCCATTTGTTATCGATCTTAATCGAAACAAAGCTTCTTCTTCTTCTCCCCCTTTAGTCATTGACTTGGCTAAAATCTCTAAGGCTCAGCCTTCTCCCAATGTAAATATTGCTGCTTTTACATTTAATGAAAAGTCTCCACCTTTGCAGTACGTTGATGTGTGTAATTATGTTCATAGTTATTTACATCTGTTAGATGACTTGAACACAATAACCATAGGAGTTGTACAGACTGTTCATACAGATGTATTTCTAGAACCTGTATAATCTTCATACTTTCTAGTTCCCAGCAGAAAGCCAGGAGACATTCCAATATTCTTCTACAAAGGGCCTCAAAATCCTTCTGATCTTGAAGATGATGACAAAAATGATGATACTAGAAGATTACAACTACGTCGTTATAGTCAGCAATCTAGAGACATCATCAAAAATATGGGCTATGACTTTAGGACTGGCCTTAATAATGGAAAAGGAAGAAAAATGCCTGTCCGGATTCCTCCTTTGAAATATGGAAGGACGAAATACGGATTGGGTTATATTGCTCCTACTCCTTTCATCAACATTATCCATGAAGATCTTGAGTCTGACGAAGATAAGAGATCTGATTCTTCTAGTACCTCTTCTTGGGATTCCGATACGAGTATCGGTGACTTCTATTGCAACCTTCTGTCTTCCAATATGGTTTCTATTGACTGTTTTGAAAAATGATTCATATTTGACGGTTCATCCGTTCATCTGACGGTTTGACCGTTCATCAATCCCTGACGGCTCGTCCGTTCATCTATCCGACGGTTCGTCCGTTCATTATAATCTGACGGTTAATCCGTTCATTCATTTAGTCTTTTGATTTCCGAGTCTAAAGATCATGAAAAATTAAATTTAAAGATATTTTTATGTCTGAATTCTATTTTTTCCAATCAGTATTAAACTAAGATCATTTCTAGTTTAATATCATTTGATAGAATTATCGTTTGTATATTCTATTCTACTGAAATATGTCATGTATTATTTACCTCTGAACATATTTTCTATGAATCTATCATTTTCAAAACAGCAAAACTAAAAGTCAGATCAGGGATTTTTATTTACTCTCATTCCAGAATCAAAACATGAGATACAAGTGAAAGTAAAAATAAAAGAAGTTCACTCATTTGGAGTTATCAGCTCCCTAATATGATCTAGAACAGCAGTCAGTTTCTCTTCATGAGTTTTTCTAACTCGTTCTGCTGCTACAATTGAAGCATTCTGTTCATCAAAAGTAATGATGGTAGACTGGCGACGGCTGACTTCTTCAATCTGTTCCGCCTGCATCTGTTCTCGTTCCTTCCAAAGAGTCTCATAGTGTTCAACTTCAGAGATATAAGTAGTAGCAACCTCAGCTTGATCTGCTTCCATGACAGTAATGCGCTCTTGAAGACGAGCTAGTTCCTCTTTTAATTTTTTCAGTTCTTCAGCCTTGGACGCTTTATCCTTCTCCAGAAGCTCTACTCTTTGACGAATAGCTAATATTTCTTCACCCTTTTCTACTAATTTCTCAGTAGAAGAGGCAAGGAATGCTTCAAGAGCTGCTTGTTGGGATTGTGCTTCATGCTCTAGTTGACTAATTTCAGTTGCAGTTAAAGATTGAAGATCTTCCTTCTTAGTCTTCCAGTACTTTCGGATAGTTACTTCTAATTCATCCAGGAGATGTTTGAAGAAAATGCACTGAGATTCACAACCAGCATGATGCAGCGCCATGAAAGGGAACTTAACCATAGTTCGAAGATCAGAAAATGGCATAGCTTCATCCTTCAAGAAACGTTTGGAAAATGTATCTAGATATGAGTAAATGATATCTGAATACATTCCTAGAGTTCTTGTTAATCCAGTCTCAAATCCAGGAGTCGCTGTTATCATGGAAGAAGAAGCTTGAATATTCTCTATCCTCGGAACAGAAGTATGTGCCATCGGAGAAGTTAAGTGTGAATTTCCTTCATCGGCATCAGCCTGGATAAGCGGAGCATGAGTCGAACTCATTGCTGCAGCAGTTCCTACAGTTAAAGAAAAATATAATCGGCATTTAAAGAAAGAAAGAAGCAGCGAAAACAGAATTTGAAATAAAGTTCTACCTGGCTGAGGTTCATACTCGGTATGTGGAGGGAGCTTTGCTTCCTCTCGCAACCGGTCCATGATTATATCCGATACCTGCTTTATATGGCTGCTTCCAGCTCCAGAATTACTGGGTGCTAGAGCGTTGTTCGCTGATTGAGCAGGTTCAGGGCTAAGTTCCATTTTGTTTTCCTTGACTTTGTCTTCATCGTAAGGAGTAGAGGTGCCAGCGTGCCAGTCTTCTCCGCCTTCAGCTTTTTCTTCTTCTTCGTCTTCAGGATGAGCTTCTGATTCAGAATCAATGATATTTACATCTTCATGAGTCTCTGGAACAATGACGATAGCAAGCTCAGTATTGGCTGCCGGTTCAGTTGTCTCTGGAATATCGGTTCGAAGAATGATATCTTGACAAACATTCTTTAACAGATCATCAGCAGCTGATAGCTCAGACGCCGGCACGTCTTCGTCGCCTCTGGCCAAAGAAATGTTTTCTTCAGCTTGAATTTCAGGAACTTCTGATTGTTTGGTAGTTTCTTCCGGAGCTGTTGCTTCTTCAGAGTAATCAATCTGGTCATCCAGTGCTTGAATGACACCTTCTGTCCCATGCTCAAATGGGATTACCCTCGTCTCCGAGGGTTCAATAGCTACTCCACTTGTGGTCGGAGCAGTTATTTCCTGAACTTGAACAGACTCTACTTCAGTCTGTTCAGTTGAAGCTGTTGCAAGATGAATATCATCAGATTCGGTCTTCTTAGTAGAAGCTGCTTCACTGATTTCTGGCAAAACTCCTCCACTCATGATCGTTTCTAAGAGTTTGTTGCCCTTAATTTTGCTGGCAGACTTCTTGACATATCTGCCTCTTGACCTCCTTATCAAAGGAGCGTCGTCTTCATCAGTCTCTTCGTCTTTATCAGCGGCATCGTCCTCATCAACCGAGATACCGCCTAATGATGATGTAGCAGTCACTGAGACTCCTTTCTTCTTTTTCTAGATGTTGGAGACTTAGTACTCCTCTTGGAGATGGTCTCAGATTCGTCACTTCTCTTCCTCTTAGAAAGAGATATAAATATAGGAGGAAGGACCTCATCAGAAAAATTTCCTTCCTGGAATAATTCATAGGGAGACTCAACTTCTGTTGTCTCATCTTCGGGTTCTGAAGGAAAGTGCTGAATAACAATTTTCTTCTTTGACCTCTTCGAGGGAGCTGGATCATCCTCTGCAACAAAGGTCTTCAGATTGAAACTCGGTCTGAAAGTGCTCGACGACACATAGAAACGTGCATACGTATAAAACATCTTTGGCCCCGAGCTAGACAAAGGATTAGGCATAGAGAATACGACCTTTGTATCTCTAGCTGCAAAATATCTCCAAGCTCGAGCTCCGTCAATGAGTCCTCCGCGAGCAGATAAACATGTAGTGGCGTTCCCAACATGGAGTTGGTCATACCCAAATTGTGTGGCAAATCTGCTTGGTAAATATGGTTCCAGATATGCCATTTCTTCGTGACGATATACTAGATGAGAAGGCCGGATCCTCTGTAACCATTGGAAGGCTACATCATCTAGTCGGTTTCCCATATCTCCGTCCATCATATTTAAGGGCATACTCTCATAGCCCGATGGTGGAGGGACACATTGGATCAACCAATGTGACGCCCTATTCAAAACATTTCTACATTCTGGGATGGTGTGAACCTTCCAGAACGTCTCTCCAGAGTACCTCTCCAGAAAAAGACTGCTACTTTCTCCTGCCCCTGGAGGTATCAGACCATCATGATGAAGGAGAAGCCAACCATAAAGATACGTGAAGGGCATCTCTATTCTTGGGAATTCTTCAGTCATCATCCTCTGAGCAGACAACATATTTGTGACAAAATTCCGGAGACCTGCATTTAGCCTACAGGTCATCGCCGATAACAAATCCAGCTTGTAACCATACACAAGGCGCACTCTGCAAAGATAACACCTCTGTGTATCCTGTCCAAAGAGCTGGAGCCAGGAATGATGAATCTTCTTAACCACAGGGATAGGAATCCGACCAAATGACCGTTCCTTGACAGGCTCTTTCCGCTCTGTCTAACATAAGAGCTGAAAGTGGTTCCGGCTTTGAACTCGTACCAGTCTTCAGTAATCGTGAAATCTTTGCAATCATATTTCTCCAGCAAATGAGTGATTTCACTTTCAGAAAGAGGTTTGAAGTTGCTGATTCGATACCACCTCTTCTCATTTATTTTCTTTTCATCCTTTTCACGGTTGATGAAAAGGTAGGACATCCACTTCTGAATGTGGTTGCCAGCTTCATCCTTGGAACCCTTGTAATATAGAGTGCATGTGCCAAAATGGCACATCATCTCTTCAAATAGATGGACCATCTCTGGGTTCTTCTCTGACAGAAAGTTCAGTTCCTCTGTTGTAGGAACATATTCCTCATACGGCAGCGAGCCTGAAGGCAGGTGTGAGATGTATTCCATCTCATGAAGGGCGAAGCCCATCTCTCCTTTCGGAGTCATAAAGGTCCCCGTCCTGTGATTATATCTCTCAACCAAAGCTAAGAATAGGAAAGGGTTAGGCTTGAAACCGTAGGATGAATTGACGACGGCATCATAAAGATTTATCTTCTTCAGCTCAGTCGCGAAATTCTCCAAAGCCCAGTTGACCAAAGTCTTCCATCTCACATTCTCCTGATTCATTAGGCCATTCATCCTCGGTGTCGAGTCGGTGGGATAGAATGCATTCTTGTTAGACATGAATTCATTTATGAAAATGGGCATCCTGAATGGCATCAATATGGCTGAGTCTTCAGGTGGTATGCATCCAGGCTTCAAACCCCGAAATACTGATACATGATCCTCCGGGGCACTGAAAAATCCCTCCTTCCTGTAAATAATACGGCTTGCCTACGCCTGCTGATATTCTGTCAAATACCAGGACATCTTTCTCGGATAGCTTGCATGCATAAGTCTCATGATTGATAAACCCCGGGAAACCTTTGGCCAGTACATAGGTTGTTTCACATCCCCCTCAAAGCAGAAACACACCTTTTCCCTGATGCCCTTCGGCTGAGATTTTTGTGCTATAGCATCTCCGAATAAGAATGCTGGTTTCTTGTGGGATACCAGATCCAGACTCTGAAAAGGTTGTCCATTCATCAAGCAGAGTAAGGTTGTGTGGTCTTGATTGGCCAACAATGATAGTCTTGCTTCAGGAAGATCAAATTGAGGGAATGTTACATGAGATAAATCATGCTTAAATGAGATACTCAAGCACCCTTCAAAATCTGCTTCTTCGCTTCGGATGTTCACTACAAGAAATGGCAGAAGACAAAGTCAGATATAGACTCTATATGGATATACTACCATGACATACTGAGTGAGTTATTCACGCAAAGTCCAGACAGATTAGGATGAAGACTAATCTATCCAGAAGATGACTCTCAGAAGTCTGCGTGAATAATTCAACATTGATATCTCTGTCAACATGTGAAAAATTACGCAGCGTCATCCTGAAAGCTGCGTAACTATTTCAACATGGACATTTCTGCCAACGTAAAAAGTCACGCAGAATCATGAGAGTCATGCTCCTTTTGCGTGGAACACAGAGCTTCGTAAACACGAAGATGTGAAGTATGGCCGACCCTAAAGAGGGAGGCATACTTTATTAATATCCTTTGCCCTAAGAAGGGGGGATATATTTCTGAAGTTTATTATTTTAAAGATCCTAAAAAGTTCTATGTGGAGTTCATCTTCATCAAACTCGTCTTCAACAGATCATGTTCTTCCATCACTTACGATGCATAGGAGCTTGCGGAACTTCCTGTCGAGGAAGTCTGTCAGTAGTGGCACGCGAAGAAGTTGCAGGGGCTTTCCCCTTGGCCTAAACATCAGCTTTCTTGGGAGCCATTTCGACTGAGAAAGGAGAAAAGGAAGTCGGGGAAGAAGGAGTTCGTCGGCGAAGATGAAGTTCTCTTCTGAGGGTTCTCTCTTTTCAAAAGCAAGTAAAGAAGGAAAGAAGTAATCTATGGCTTATTTATAGGTTCATTCTAAACGGCCCATCATGATTCGTCTCGATTTAGGAGCTTGATACGGGATCCTAACTGCACAGAATCCCAACAGTCCAATCATTTAGGGATAAATATCTCTTTGGAGTCATCTCAGCGTGACTTTAACTCATTTTCATCATCTTTATTTTCAAAGTATTTCGAAAATATTTTATCATTTTTCGAAAACTTTGAAGGGGGTTTTGTAGGCCTCAAAAATGAAGTCACGCTGAGTTGATCAGAACAAGTCACGCAGAGTGATCCGAGAAGCAGCACAAAAGATACGCTAAGTTCTGCCTGTCCATCTCCTTTAGAAATCACGCAGAGACAGCTCAGCCATACGTCAGAATCATAATAACTGACAACACAGCAGTCGAGAAACGTCTCCTCGTATGCCACGTATGCACAGAACTCGAGAGATCATCGCCGTCTTTTGCGTGATTTTTGAAATCTTCCTTAGCAAGACTCACTCTTCACCAAGTTGGCGTGACTTTGGGTCTTATCTTCATTTAATACGGCTGACAATATAATCAATGTCAGAGATTTTGTGTCAGACGAAGCATGCCAAATCAAGACAGCTGGCAGTTTGCGTGGATTCTGAACCTTCTCCTTCCTCAAGTTTGCGTGGATTTTTGAGTTATTCTTCTCAAAGCCAGCGTGAATTCTGAAGTATTCTTCTTCAAAGCTTGCGTGGATTTCGCCTTCAACGAGTCTGCGTCAACGAAACTGCGTGGATTTTTGCCTTCAGCAAGACAGCGTTGATTTTATTTCAACTGGAGTACGTGGCAGCCATGCCACCGATCTCTCTCTCGCGTGCCCAGTAACTTGCACACGACCCATGCACTAATGCCATGTGTCCAACAGTTACGGGCCACGTCCAGTAACTACTCACTAACCCTGCGTGTATTTAGAGTCTGCGTGACTTTTCAAATGCACCAGTGGTGAGGTAGTTATCTTTTCAGTTACTGTTTTGACTCTATAAATAGAGTTCTTTTTTTTCATTCATGGTACAGATACATTGATATCTACTGTCAAAATTTTAAGAGCTTTTCTTCTTCGCATAGTCCAAGGGATAAAGCGATCGTCTTCTAGATCGGATTCCTACAGTTGTAATTTTCCCAGAAATACAACAAATAAAGAGAATTTCTTTATGGAATCCATCATCAGGGGTACTTATGAAGTTCGCCATCAAGATCTGGTTACTTATCATAGAGTGGCCATATCTATGGCCTCATCATTTAAGGAATTCTTCATTGAACATGTTAGGCGAGCATGTAACACAGAAGCTGATGCCCTTGCTAATCTTGCAGCGGTGCTGGCTATCCCAATCAGACGGCAACAAATGATTGTTGTTCGTAGTCGAAAATTATTTCATCTTGAAAATAACCTGACTCTAGGACTTCCAATTGACATTGAAGAATCAACATCTCATGACGTCAACACAACAAGAGGATTTGGATTTAGTCGTAAATCGATATCATCTTCATCCGATTCCAGCATGGAATTCATCTTCAGTAACTCGACTGAGAATCAGAATACGGATAAAGATTGGAGACTTCCTTTCTTAGATCTTGTATTGTATGATATTCTTCCGGATGATCCGAGTGAGGCAGCATCTATCAGACGACGATCACTCAGATTCTATTACAATCATACAACAAAGACCTTATATCGTCGAGCTTATGATGGTTTACTCCTTCGGTGCATTGCCGGTGATGAAGCCCAACAAGTTATTCGTGAAGCACATGATGGAATTTGTGGAGCGCATCAACCTGGGCCAAAACTTCAAGACCGTATTCGACGGATGGGTTATTATTGGCCAACTATGGTATCAGATACCATTGAATATGCAAGAAAATGCAAAGCTTGCCAAATCTATGCGGATTTTATACATCAACCTTCGGAATTTCTACATCCGACGGCAGCATCATGGCCCTTCGAAGCTTGGGGCATGGACATTGTCGGCCCGATCAATCCACCGTCATCTAAAGGTCATCGGTTCATTCTCGCAATAACCGATTACTTCTCCAAATGGGCCGAAGCTATTCCTTTATCTGAAGTTAAGACGTCTAATGTCATCAGCTTTATTAAGCACCACGTCATTTACAGATTTGGTGTTCCTCGATGCATTGTTCATGATAACGGACCACGGTTCGTCAGCCAAAAATTTACTCGATTCTGTGACGATCACCGGATCAATAATGTTGCTTCTATCGCATATAATCCAGCAGCTAACGGATTGGCAGAAGCTTTCAACAAGACTATCATCAAACTCCTAAAGAAGTTTGTCTCCACTAACAAATGTAATTGGAGTGACAAGCTCGGAGAATGCTTGTGGGCTTATCGTACTACAGTCCGTAATGCTACTAAGTGTACACCTTTCTCTCTGGTGTACGGATCTGAGGCTGTTCTCCTATTAGAGATTCAAATTCCTTCTTTAAGGATAGCAATCGCTAATGAACTCACTGCTAAAAATAATGATCGTCTTCGACTTCAAGAATTGGAGGCTCTGGATGAAAAATGGTTATCTGCTCAACAGAATATTAAATTCTATCAAGCTAGAATTTCAAGGGCTTTTAACAAGAAAGTCAGAATTCGAACATTTCAGAAAGGAGAACTTGTGCTTACTGTCAGACGCCCGATGACTATGACACACATGAGTAAGGGCAAGTTTGATGCAAAATGGGAAGGTCCATTCATTGTCAATAAGATCTTTTCTAATGGGGCTTATCAACTTACTACTCTAGATGGTAAAGCCACTATGATGCCCATCAACGGCAAATTCTTGAAGAAGTACTATGTCTGATATTTCTATCAAGATTGTCCTCCCATCACTCTCTAGCTGTTTCATTGTTCTTTCCGAAGAATCATTCTGATATTTATTATCCCCAGTGGAGATAGGTATTCTACTTTGTATCATTTTCTCAACAAATTTGATATCCAGAAAATCATGTCCACATTACCTCTGAATTTTCTATCTCAATATCATATTTATGAAAATGATATTTAGTCTTTCTGATTTCTGAGTCAAAAGATCAATGAATAAAGGCAAAAATATAAAGTGGGAAGGATATATCGTAAACAAAGTTTCCTTAAACGGAGTTTATTTGAGACAAATCCCTCAAGAAAAAAAAAGTACATCATCATGGAAGATCACTGTGATCCCTTTCATATTTGGGACGACCACATACATAATCAGCAAAAGAATTGAATACATCTTTTCCTGACCGCACCAAGAATTGACAGGCAGCCAGCCTCATTGCTTCTTCTTCTTCGGTTTCTCCTGGTTCGACCAGGAAGTCCAGGATATCTTTTGGCGGCTTAGGAGTAGACGAGCTTTCGCCCATTTCCTTCTTCTGTGGAGGTGGATGTTCTTTAACACCTTCAGTAGCTTCAAGGGCGACTTCAGCCTTCTTTATGTTCTCTTCAAAAGATATTGTGGATAAAATGCGATCCTTCTATTCAAATATATGCTCTATTTATAGGCATATGGTTACAAGGATCGAAGGGACGTATTCTTTCCCGATATTCAGTTCATCCATTCATTTCTCACATTCATCCAACGTTTCACATGTTCATTAATACTTGACGGTTCGTCCGTTCATTTATTACATTCACTCGACAGTTCATCTGTTCATCGTTTCTTAACGGTTCATCTGTTCATAATCTTCTATCAGTTCATTAAGTGGGGATTCGTTATTTATCATGTTTTCATAACCTCTGAATCAATTCCGAATCTGCTTACTCATTTGTCATGTTTTGACCTCCGCATAGAAATCAATCTATTTTCTTTCGAGTTCCTATATATTATCATGTCCATAATACCTCTGATAATATCATATACTCTAAAAATAGAAAAGATGATTTTATTATCTATCATGTCCATAATTCATCCACAAATACAAATCATTGAGCATAGAAGAAGTGTCATTTCCATTCCCATTTCACCACAAAAAGTCTATTACATTTTCTTAGACTTTCCTACAAATCATAATGGAAATCTATTACAAATCTTGGATTTTCATTCTATGTACAACTGAGATCTATTTCTTCTTGGATCTTCTCTGGCAATCTCGTTGTTTGTGGCAATTCCTGGGTGTCCAGCAGGAATCAAACTCTGGTCCTATCTCTCAGACGAGAGGAGAACCACAGAGTAGGGCAACACGAAAACGTGTTGCTGCCAATACAACTGGTGGATGGGGGTAACCTCTCAAGGAAGACAGGAATGTATCCAAACCTTGGGATACAATTCCTGGTTCTGCCTTGAAAGGAACTCTACTACCCGATTTCTCGGTAGTAGAGTTAACTCCACCATCCAACTCTCGTGTATAAAGGCTCTTCCTACCATCTAAGGAAGACCCTTCTATCTCACGAAGAGTTCTGAGTTGTCTGATTTATGCGTCAAAAGCGTATGAGCTCCCTGATGTGGGTGTCAGAAGAACATTGTCCACAGCATCCACTTCACCAATGCCAGTTCTGAAGAAGGTTTTCAGCCAAAATTCTGCAAGAAACAGTAAAGAAAAATCAGTCAACAGAAACTGGCCAAGCAAAGACAGATGTATTCTGTTCATTTCAGGAAGATGAATTTGTCCTTAGCAAACAAAAAATTCGATGCGTGTATATTGAACTTACCGCTGAGTTTGCTGCTAAGGATTGACAGATCCATGTCTGGTAGCGTGCACAGAGATTTGACATCAGACAACATGGCTTTCCTATTTTTCTTCTCACAGAAAATTCATTTCTCAGAAGAGAGGAAGAAGAATGGGAAGATGAGTTTGCGTGGAGTTCATCCATCTATTTAAAGGGTCAAGTGCAGGTCTATTCTTGGAAAAGATCCGCATAAATAGCGCTCGTAAATTGTGGAATGAGTGTCACGTGTACTTCGGGAGACTGTGCAACATTGGAAACAGTCAAAGAGTGCTAATTAATATTCTTCATTAAAAGGCACGCAGATCAAACACAGAAGTTGTACTTCATTCTTTAAACAGGCACTGATGGCCTTACAAAAAGATAAAAAAGTGCAACAAAAGCGTAGAAAGTTACGCCCTATTTTCCAGAGCGGCTAAGTTTGATGCCTAACTCCTCTACGCTCTTAACTCCCAGGCGATGCAATAGAGTCTCGAGCATTTCACGCTTCTCCATAAGGCTCCGCCCATCAGAAGAAGACGAGCCATCCAATCCAAAGTAGCTCAAGAGATTCTTGGCTAACTGCGTGGAGTCGTCCTTGAGCTCGATGACGACAGGTTCGGGTTCTTTGCCCCCAAAAGTAGGGTCACCATGGGAACAAAAGCCCAACTTGCGTGCTTCCTCTTCGGCTGCTTCCTTTGGGGTCATATTTTCGAGAGATGAATGTCAAAGCTGAGAATCTCTTCCTATTTATATAACAGATCTCGTCGACAGTTCATATTCCACCATAAATTGGACGCAATCAGTCTCGAAGAACGAAGAGTCATTTTGACATTTAATAAGTTCATTTGGATGTTTTCAAAGAACTTCGAAGTCTTTTCGACTTCCGAAAAATTTTCGAGCCATCTCAGCGTGACTTTAACTCATTTTCATCATCTTTATTTTCAAAGTATTTCGAAAATATTTTATCATTTTTCGAAAACTTTGAAGGGGGTTTTGTAGGCCTCAAAAATGAAGTCACGCTGAGTTGATCAGAACAAGTCACGCAGAGTGATCCGAGAAGCAGCACAAAAGATATGCTAAGTTCTGCCTGTCCATCTCCTTTAGAAATCACGCAGAGACAGCTCAGCCATACGTCAGAATCATAATAACTGACAACACAGCAGTCGAGAAACGTCTCCTCGTATGCCACGTATGCACAGAACTCGAAAGATCATCGCCGTCTTTTGCGTGATTTTCGAAATCTTCCTTAGCAAGACTCACTCTTCACCAAGTTGGCGTGACTTTGGGTCTTATCTTCATTTAATGCGGCTGACAATATAATCAATGTCAGAGATTTTTTGTCAGACGAAGCGTGCCAAATCAAGACAGCTGGCGGTTTGCGTGGATTCTGAACCTTCTCCTTCCTCAAGTTTGCGTAGATTTTTGAGTTATTCTTCTCAAAGCCTGCGTGAATTCTGAAGTATTCTTCTTCAAAGCTTGCATGGATTTTGCCTTCAATGAGTCTGCGTCAACGAAACTGCGTGGATTTTTGCCTTCAGCAAGACAGCGTGGATTTCATTTCAACTGGAGTACGTGGCAGCCATGCCACCGATCTCTCTCTCGCATGCCCAGTAACTTGCACACGACCCATGCACTAATGCCATGTGTCCAACAGTTACGGGCCACGTCCAGTAACTACTCACTAACCCTGAGTATATTTAGAGTCTGTGTGACTTTTCAAATGCACCAGTGGTGAGGTAGTTATCTTTTCAGTTACTGTTTTGACTCTATAAATAGAGTTCTTTTTTCTCATTCATTGTACAGATACATTGATATCTACTGTCAAAATTTTGAGAGCTTTTCTTCTTCGTATAGTCCAAGGGATAAAGCGATCGTCTTCTAGATCGGATTCCTACAGTTGTAATTTTCCCAGAAACACAACAAATAAAGAGAATTTCTTTATGGAAAACAAGGGCCACATGTGACATCCTATCTGAAGCCAGGATTGGCTGTCGCAAGGGCTACCTTCTTGCGGCCAGAGCTGGCTGCCGCATGGGCTATCTTCCTGCGGCCAAAGTTGGCTGCCGTATGGGTTGTCTGCCCGCGGACAGAGTTGGCTGCCGCATAGACAGACTGCCCACCTCCCCTATGCGACTTCTTCTTTGTCCTCATAGATTTTCCATGTGCCTCCAAAAACATAGCATCGTAGTATTTTCCTCTGCTAGATTTGGGGACAGTGCGGTCCTCTGCGGTCGAAAACAAAGTCGCAAGAGAGTTCTGGTCACCGTCTTGGGCTGCAGAAGGAGCTACTTCGAAAACTTGGTCGGGGTAACAGTTTTGAGTGCCGACGTCCTACGAGTCCTCTTTAGGTTGGCTCGCTTCTGAGACGGGCTGGCGCTGTCTTCAGAGAGTATTTCTTCGAAGGCTTGTTGGTCGAAATGAACCACAAGCATTTGCTGCATAGAGCGGATCTTGGACGTGTCAGATTGCATCACCAGCTTCTCATCAGAAGATAAGGATGTCCCCAGCAGAGTCGCCATCGTGTTTTCCATAAAAAATCAAAGACAGGTATTACAGAACAATGAAATTGATTGCAAACTCACTTGTACAAAGAAAAGCCTAGAAAGAAATTCTAGGAAACAATCTAAGTACAATTGTTTAGTTTTAATTTTGGGGGGTGGCGGTGGAGGCTCGGGAAAGTGCTATCAACTCTGCCTTACTCCGTGGACTATCTGAAGCAGTCTTTAGCACTTGAAAAAATTGCTTTTTGAAGGTTGCCAGCCTTTTGCAGGGGTGTGGCACCCTGCTATATATAGTGGTACGTGTGTTGAGTCGTATAGATGGCCGCATAGTGATGCAACAATTTTAACGCGAACACAATCGTCACTAACTCCAGGTCATGAGTAGGGTAGTTCTTCTCGTGCAGCTTTAGCTGTCGCAAAGCAAAAAAATATTACCTTGTTCTGCTGCATCAGCAGACACTCCAAGCCCTGACCGGACACATCGCTGAATATCTGGAAACCCTCAGTCCCTTCTAGAAGTACGAGTATTAGGGCCGAGACGAGCTGTTGCTTTAATTCCTGAAAGGAAGCTTCACAGTCGTCTGACCATTCAAATATGACTCCTTTCTGGGTGAGGCGAGTCAGAGGCGATGCGATCTTCGCAAAGTCTTTCACGAAATGTCGGTAGTATCCCGCTAAGCCAAGGAAACTTCAAATCTTGCCAACAGACGCTGGTCGTTTCCAATCGACAATGGCTTTAACTTTCTTTGGGTCAACTGCAATGTCTTCAGCTGAAATAATGAGTCCGAGGAATACGATGCTGTTTAGCCAAAATTCATATTTGCTTCGCTTTGCATACAACTGTTTTCTTGAAGGGTCTGAAGCACGGTCCGTAGATGCTCAACATGTTGCTGCCTATCCTTCGAGTAGATGAGTATATCGTCGCTAAAGACTACTAGAAACTTATCAAGGAAAGGTCGAAATACCCGATTCATTAAATCCATGAAAGCAGCTGGGGCGTTTGTTAGGCCGAACAACATTACCAGGAATTTATATTGGTCGTATCGAGTGCGAAAGGCTGACTTCGGCACATCTTCCGGATTGATCTTGAGTTGATGGTAACCCGAGCGATGATCAATTTTAGAGAATACCATAGCTCCTTACATTTGATCAAACTGCCCGTCTATGCGGGGCAATGGATATTTGTTTCGGACAGTGGCTTTGTTCAGCTCACGGTAATCGTTACAAAGACACATTGAGCCATCGTTCTTTTTAACGAATAGCATGGGAGCTCTCCATGGCGAGATGATGGGTTGTACCTTTGTCGAGCAACTCTTGCAACTATATCTTGAGTTCTCTTAGTTCTACAAGGGCCATTCTGTATGAAGCCTTCGAAATCAGTCGAGTATCAGAGAATGTGTCGATGGTGAACTCGATCTCTCGATCAGGTGGCATGTCGGGTCGCTCGTCCGGAAATACATCTAGGAATTCTGGCATAAGGTCGGTCTGACATGCGTTTGCACCATCCTGTCGTATGTCTCGAACGGACGCTAGATAGCCTTCACACCCAGAATATAGCATCCGTCAAGAAGATATTGCTGAGATCACCATGCAGATCGGCGACACCTCACCAAATGAATACCAGAATTCAGGCACTCCAGGTATACGAAAGGTGACTGTCTTTTTGGCACAGTCGATGGTTGTATTGCACGGACCGAGCCAACCCATCCCCAGAATGATGTCGTATTCCTTAATATCAAGAACTATCGCATCAAGACTGACCCTTTGACCACCTATACATATGATTCTATCTCCGCAGACTAAATTTGCAAGTAGTGGCATGCCCGATGGTACATTAACAATAAAATCGAGACCTAGCAGTGTTAGGAGAAACTTGTGCTCGATGGTGAAGTTTGCCGATATAAAACTATACGTGGCACCTGAATCAAACAGTACACGAGCAGGTTTATTATTAAAATGCAGTATACCTGTCACGATTGTGTCAGATGCGAACGCTTTGTCTCGAGTCATGGCATAGATGCGGCCCTGGGCATTGGGACGACAGTCTTGGCCATTCTGTTGTACGATCTGTAGAGCCCGAGGTGCTTGGCCTCGGTTTTGTGATGTTATTGGAGGCATTGGTTGGCTTCTCCGGACATTTGCGTGCAATATGGCCCCACCGCTATACCTCTCAAGCCAAGAATATCATATAGAATATGGGCTACGATCTAAATAGTGACATGGGCTTAAACAATGGCAAGGGTCGGCATCTGCTAATACGTCTCCTCGTTCCAAAGGGAAAACCCACAAGAATTTTATCACTGCACTCGATGTAGGTTGTCTATATGACGTCCATAATATCTTCTGAATTCTTAGAATTCAAGGTCGAGACACACTCTCACTCATCGGAATCCTCCTATTGGGATTGCTGCAAGCATCGACGATGTATTTTGAAATATACTTTCGGTTAACACGATGTCAGTTGATCAAGACTAGGATGATGATGAATATCCTGAAATCTTCAAAGTTGAACCTTGGACCCAATGGCTGGAATCACAGTAGGAGCAGCATTTTGAGCAAAGACAGCCGCCCAAGGAAGATGAAGTCGTACATGTTAATTTGGGTGACGAATCATCTCCCAAGCCTATCTTTATTTGCAAAAGTTTGTCAGAAGAAAATCGGGAATCCTTTTTCAGGCTGATAAAAAACTACATGGATGTCTTCATCGTGAACTATGAAGAAATGTCGGGGCTAGATCCCCAAATCGTACTCCACAAGCTGAACATTCTGTTTGATGCTAAGCTGGCAAAACAACAGCAACGACGATTTCGTCTAGATATTATAAGTCCTCTTCCCAATTTTTCCTAATTATTACTATTTGTGCTTGAAGATAAACTTCATCGAGACTCTGTGAATAATTTCATGATTAACTCTTATTAAAAACTAATTTTTAATTAAATCCTTCGAGTATGCTAATTTGTTTTAATAAATATTTTATCAAATTATATTACTAGAATTATGAAAGATGTTTGTTACTACCTTGGATTTTATTAAATTAATTTTGAAAATAGTTTTATAAAGTTATAAATATTTATAGAATTTTGGAATATATTTTAAAACCATTCGATGACATCGAATATTATCTATATTATGTCGATAGCTTATTTCATTTGGATTTAACTTCTACTATTTGTATTATTTATGAATATAGAATAATATTTAAATTATTATGGCAATCATTAATAAGATTGTGATTAGATCAAAGGTTGGCCTAAAAAGTTATTTTATTTGAATTTATATAATTTTGAACTTTTGACAATATTAGATATCGATTTTAAAATTGGAAGTATTATTTGTTAGTAAATTTGATTAGATTAATTTGATTATTTGATTCAAATGTACATATTAAAATTTTATTAAAGTAATTTAAATATTTATTTGATTTTAGATTTGATTTATAAAATATATGTCACAAATATTGGATGACAACAAATATTAATTTTAACTATAATGATAATCGATTATTTAATTTTGGATTTAAATGTATATGCTTTAAATTAGTTGATATCAATGAACACAATCTTTAAACTATTATGTTGATCGATTATAGGTTAAGATTAAATGAGGAGAATAAATGTTAGTATACCAATAGATTACATATTTTTAAAACTATATTCTATTTTATATTTAAATAATTGAAGTTGTCTAAAATCTTATTTCTCTAAATCCTTATGCAACCTCTATTCTTTTATAGTTATGTGACTTCAATTCTTGCCTTATTACTTTTATGCTTATCCTAAACCTATATATAACCCGAGGCTTATCAATTTAAACCTATGATAACTACTTCTAACTATATATGCAGTGATACTTATACGTTTATTGATATAGATATACTAGAACCACCACTACATCCTCATCCAAGCATTCTCGTGTACCTATACATATAGAATTATATAGGGAGATCAGGAACGAACTTCTCCATATCCCTCTATAGACGACTCCGGGCCTATTATATGCATAGAGACTATACTGCCCCGCCAACCCCTGCATCCACATCATCCAACCCTTGCCGTTTACCAAGCCTCCTCACAACGCCTCGCCCTCTCCACCACGTGCCACCTGAACCCTCCCTATCCACAACGACCGCCACCAGACCAATTCTTACTCCACGCTCGCCAGGACATCCAACACCCGCCATCTATGCCAGCTCTGTCCACCATCACCACAAACATCGCCACCCAACAACCAAATCATGTGCCGTGTATCCGTATCACATTCACCATCACCATCACCATCACCATCACCATATTCTGTGTCCCTATGTCCGTGTATCCACCATAATAATTTTTGAACCAATCGTATTCGGACGTGTGTCAAAATTTTTATACCAATCATGTTCGGACGTGTGTCCATGGCCAATCCATTTTATTCTACAGATTACAAACCATAGCGCTACCAAACACCAGACCAGTCCGCTGCCGTCGAATCACACCACCTTTCCAGCCTCCTCTATCCTGTCCGAAGCCGAGTCGACTTTCCCGCTCGCTGTCGTAGTTGTAGATCCACCACCGCCTGGTTCAAAACATCCGACCCCGAGTGTCACGACCCGCACCCTAGAGTAAGGGCACGAAAAGTGGGTACGTCCAGCCTACGCTGCAGTATCGGCGGTAGAACGCTGTCCTAGGTCACAACATCTAATAATATAATGTTAAGCAGTTTATACTTCCCGAATGGGGGTGACATGGCAGAATGTAACTCAATCACAACTAAGGAAGAAGAAGCACGATATGATGTAGAACTCAAATGAAATACAGATAATCAGAAAAGTCTAAGTGTCTAAGATAACATCTCAGCAAACATCCAAAAATACAAGTCTTAACTACTGAATACAAAAGAATATATACAATCTAGATCTCAAGAACAGAAATAAAGCCTAACTAAGCTAGTCCCAAGACAACATAAGTAAGATAAAGCCTAACTAAACTAGTCTAGGCTGTAGGGTAATGTCATCGGCTAGTGCTGGGTCCTCCTGAGAGTCCAGCTCACAAGTGTCATCTAGGGCTGTCCCATAGAAAGTATCCACACAGGCCTCCTCCTCGTCCTCTGTAATATTTTTAACAGGTCCAGTAAGGACAGGAGCGAGCACAATACATCTCAATAATTCAAAGCAGGTTAGAAAATATAATTATGTAGTAAAGTAAGATACAGGAACTGAAAGAAATACAGTATGTAAACAGAGAGATAACTGTAATAGAAATATCTACTATAAGTAGAGAGCTAACAGTGGGTAGTGAGTCAGAGTACAATATAAATATGTGAATGTCATAGGAGATTCTGATACTACACTATGGAAAAGATTCTGATGCTACACTACTTGGATATTATTCACATGTCTACTTCTACTTTCCCGTATCCCAAATCAATACACAAGGATCCAGCCAGGTTATGTTATGATTCCATGCAATGGCCCACAACGGGTGATATATGGTAGGCCCATAAATGGGTGATTCTGGGAATGCCCATAAATGGGAGATTCAAGGAGACTCTGTGATCATGAGAGTACATGTCACAAGTGATCAATGAACCATGAAGCATAGTGATACACATGTAAGTGAAACGTATAGAACATGTAGTATCTGATGCTCCCTGAGGGGATAACATCTCAAGAAGGGATCCATATAGTACTAATCCGTGTGACCAACGTGACAGTTTTAAGTAAAGTAATTTAAAGCAGGAAAATAATTCTAAACAGGATATGAAATGATCAGAGAATGTGACACGGATTCATTCATTCATTCATATATGACATTCATTCATGCATTTATACATTCATTCATATCCCATATGCATGCATATTTCTGTTCAGGCATTATATCCATTCACATATCATTAAGTTGCATACATATACTTATTTTTATTACATATATGTCATTCATGCGTATTACATACTTTCATGCATCTATACATTATATACATTGTATACAACATGTAAAAATAGGAGAGGGAAAAAAGGGGAAAAAACTGAAAAGGAAAGGAAAGGGAAGGAAAATGTAAGAAAAAGGGAAAACCGTGGACATATACATGCTTGCATAATATATTCTACATTACCATACATGCTATCATTGTATATTGCATTATATTATTTATATATTATGCATTCATATCTATCATTACATGTATACCTTGCATTCATATCTAGCATTCATTATATACTTTCATGCATACATTGTATACCATTCTTTCATTCATGCATTGCTTACATACATTATATTAATTGCATTCCTACATGCTTACATTCAACCATATATATACATTAATGTAAAGAGGATATATATCATATATATATATATATCATTTTATTCATCTAACATATCATGTATTACATACTCTATATTCATTTAATATCCATACTACATAGGCTTATAGGTTACACAAAATGCATATATCGTATAGTCACTCTTCTACTTAAAACCAATACTGTATCAATTGGGCCTCTACTAAATTCTAGGATTAATGTATGTTGTAGCCCTTCGTGTTAGCTTTTCAAAATTTCAAACGGATCGCATTTTCGTGTCCGAAAGCTCCCGAAATTGCGAAAATACCGAAACACGTTCGTCTTTCGTATAGCTGACACTCAAATAATTCTACAGAAAGTTACAGAAAGAATTTGGCTTATTAAAATATATATTTGGAAAGCTAACTTCGATACGGTTCTTTTAAAAAAATGGAAGATAAATCAGAGTTCTAAGCTAAAAGTTATGACATTTCTAAGTTGCTTTGGTTAATAAAAACGTGGATAAATATTATGACGAATTTGGGTTGTTTTGGACAAAAGAACACATATAGGCCAAGATACTTGGATACAAACATAGGTATCCAAATAAAACTCATTCTAACCATCCTAACTAAGATCAATCCACTCTCTAACCATTCTAAAACTGAATTTAAATATCTATTTAAACTATTATCATACATACATACACATGGGGTGTCCTAATTTGGGATCTATCAAGTAGGACACAAGACACATATCTAAAATCCTCAAGAGAGCTCCAAATGGCCTCAAATTTGAATCTAAATGGGACACATATATGAGGATGGATCCTACGGATTCAAAACTAATTTATATGCAAAGAAAATCGATTTAGAGGATGGGTTTTACCTATTGGGAGTGGAATCCCAATGAAATCCTTTAGGACACGGCTCCGATACGAAGATCCCTCAAAGTGTACACTCTTCCTTGCACTCCTCTTCCAATCCTTGGTAGCACCCTTCCCTTGGAGAATGAGAATGATTGAGGGAAGGTTTGGTGAAGGAATGATTTGATTTGTAGATCAAATCAATGGGAAGGCTCTCTAAAATTGGGGAAGAACAAAAGAAAAAGAAAAGAGGCAAGATTGTAATGAATGAAATGAATCATTCTACCCTAAAGGTGGTACCATAAAACGTCCATTAAGGCTAATGGGAAATGTCCTAATTGCCCCTCTCTAGTCTCATATAGTTAAGTCTAGACTAGGTTCAAGTTTGGGGTCAAAATGATCTAGTTTTGAGTCTCTAACTTAACCATTCTAACATGATAAAAATTAGTTTAATTAACTAACTTAATGTTGGGTCTTGTGAGCCATGCTTAACTTAATATTGGGTCTCATCTAGAGTTCAAGCTACCCGGGTCACAATACAAGTCGGAACGAGACGAAACTCAAACCCGACTAAACAAATCCAATAAAAACAATATTAAAAATATAAAATTTTCCCAAAATGTTAAAATATGAAAAATAACCAAAATTATAAGACATCAATTTAAATATTATTAAAATAATCTAAAATTTACCACTTAATCAAAATCCTAAATAATTCAAAATTCATAAAATAACCAAAATACCCTTAGCCTAAAAAGTTGTAAATAGTCATTCTAATCACATGGTTAGGTCCCCATGGTCTTGGTTAGTCTCTAGGCTCAACAGTTCTAGAGTTCACCAGCTAACACATCAAAATTATAATTCACCAATTTTAAATATGATTAAATTAATTAAAAATTACCATAAATCATAAATCCTATTATTAAATAATAAACTTTTACAAAAGTTCAAAATTACCCTCATTTGGAAAACTGGGTGTTACACCGAGCTTCTAAAGAGCTCCTCTCCATGCCTCAACGATCCCGTCCACCACCATCCGGATCGTGTAGGTCGCTACCAACCTCCTTTGACGCCACCGAATGCCAGTGTCGGAGGCCCTCTTATCTGCGCTGTCGAGGTAGTTGCGCCAAACCCAGCACCAGCGAGTCGTTCCCTCTATCTCGTCGACCTCTTTCGATCCCGTGCTAGGTCTTTCTGCCGTCATGTGGAGCGCCGCCCAAGGCCAGAGCTGAGTACCAAGCGTGCTCTCCTCACCGCGCCTCTGTCGACATCAGAGACGACGAGCTCGTCTCCCTCACGCGGCGCAGCCCAAATCTGGTAGCCGCCACCGCTATGCGAACATCGGTGAGTGTTCTCCTCCTCACCGTGCTCACATCCTCCTTCTTCCGCTCTTCTCCAGATTCTTTCTCCCTTTCTTGATTTTTCTTTCTGCTCGTTGTTGTCTTTTTCTTCGAGAAAGAAGGCAGTAGAGGAGTATCTATTGCCGGATCTACGAGCCCATAGCTCATGGGCTTTAAAAGGAAAAAAAAGGAAAAGAAAGAAGAAAGGAATAATATGTTTGGGTCCAAACCTTTGGGAGTTAGTCCAGGAAGGATGGCTATGGAAGAGGAAAAACTAATTCGTAATTATAAAATATATCTATATTACACTATTTACAGTATTTTACATGTACATATACAAAGGTTTTGTTACTGTTATTATTATTAATATTATTTGGTACTAATTATTAATATTATTTATTTTGGGGCTTATATAAAATGTTTTGGGGCTTTTATAAATTAAATACACTATGCATTAGAACGTGATAAAAAGAGGTATATGTATAGGTATTTTATATTAGTGTATTTCTTAATTTGGGTCTAAAGGATTTTTTCTGGGTTTTCAATATATTCATCTAAAGGTATTGTGACTAATAAAAAAAAATATAATTTCGAATACTATTAATAATTATAAATATTTCCTATATAAATATAGTATCTTATTAAAGGTTTGGCCTTAAATGATTTTTGGTATATTTTAAAAATACTTATCTAAGCTATTTTAACTAGTAAAATATATTTCTCAAATATTTACCAAAATAATTATATATATTTGTTTATACAAAATTATCTTCGATTCCCATCTTGACTATAACTAGTCGTACGTCCGATTTCTTGTAATTCTAGCCATTTTATATCGGCCCTAGGCTAATCGGGCTAACTCGGACAAAATGGCACTGTCCGTTCCATCATTCGAGGTCATCTTGAGTAGATATAACATCCACGACTATTCTATGCCAAAATGATCCAGTCATACAATAACTGCTACTAATCAGAAAAGTACATATACTGATTACTTTCGATTCTTAGTAGTTTTTCCATTTAATGTTTATACATATTCTCTCTTGCTTGATGACACATTGTTACAGGGATTAGTATCGTGGATCTCTACATACTATATTTTATGATTATTATGTTTTTATGTTTCGTGACTTGTTCGAGTCCACGAGTACTAGTCGGAAGAAAAAATATCTTAGTAGACATGTGGACTATCCAGAACTATCTCCCGTGTCTTTCGTGGAGAATAGCAGCCGTACAATACACGTGCGGGATGCTGGATTTACCCCTAGTCGTTCACATGTCGAACCCGATATTTCAAAACACATAGATTACTTGTTATCCTTATTTTCTTCACCACTTGTCATGTCACCCTATTTACATGTTTTCTCCAGTTGATACATCATGTTGTAGAGTTATCTACTTTCTTTCTTGACGTGTCCTGATATCAGTTTTATTTTACTAGATTATTTCACATATGCTATTTTCATGTCATGTAAATTCTATTATGTTTTCGGATAGTCTGTCGGTCTGTGTGCTTGTTCATTCCTGACTGGAATCTAACATTTTTCAGGTTAGCCATGGCTTCCCTTAGCATTAGAAGATTCGGGTGTATTTGCAGGCCAAACCTAGAGATTAGATAGATGTTGTAGATTTAAACCCCCTAAATTTTAGAGAACTTTAAACTTAAAATAATATATTTTTAAAGCATTTATTAGTTATTTAAATAAGCTTGACCTTATACTAGGATATTGATTATAGTAAGAGTAGCATGTAAAAGGCCACATTAAATGTATACATAGAATTTTGCAAGTTTATTTCATAGAAAAATATATATATACTTTTAGGTTATTTTCTTTTAGGAAATGTATTTTTTATTTTATAGAATTTTACAAGTTTTAAGTAACTTTAAATTTAAATGATAATTTTTTTTACCAATGGTAGTAGTAGCAGGTGATAAGTGTACAAAATGTTTTGAAGTATTTTTGTACACTATTTTTGGGAGTTTTTAGGAATTTTTTATAAATTGTTTTAGATTTTATTAATGAAAAAATAAGTGGATATATGAGAAAAAATATATAATTATAATATTCCTTCATATATAAATCTTGATCATCTATTAAAGTATATAGTTGTTTTACTATTTGAGTTTATAAGGGATAAAAGGATTACATATATGCTTTTATATAAATTAAAAGAGTTTTACATATATTGGGTGATGAATATGAAAAAAAATGGTTTCAAGTTTTTATTATTATTATTATTATTATCACTAGTTTATTAGAATTTTAAGTTTTTATAAAATAAGAATAATAATAAAATTTTAATTTTTTTTAGGAAGCTTTATTGTGTTAAAATCAATAGATAAATATAGTTAAGTAGAAAATAATTTTTGGGAAATTTTAGAAATAAATTAAAAAAATTTAATATTATTTCTTTGGGTTTTTTATATATTTGGTTTTTAAAAGAATAAAAGTAAAAAAATAAATAAATGGGCTACTGTTCCTTGAAGGGAACATTACCCACACCAGCTGCGACCCATGTTCTAAGGAGCTGTGTATATAAATACATAAGCAAGAACCCTAAAGGAATTTGCAACCACTCGACTCCATCACCGACCCCTTACCCCAGAGCCTTGCCGGCGTCCCCCCGCCCCTCTTCGCTTGCCGGCGTGCCACCGCCGGCCACCATAGTTCACCGAAGAGCCCTAAATCTGACCTAGAACAGAGCCGTCCCTGTTTCTGCCGACAGCAGAGGTACCATGTAAAGTGCGTTTAGGGAACTCTAGAGGAGGATGAATAGAGTATGTGTCGATAATAACCAATTAAAAATAACTCTATTCAAGTCCACCCAACAGAAATAATAATCATAGTATAAGTGTGGAATATAAATAGAGATCAGAGAAGCATACGCAGACACGACAATTTTTAACCTGGTTTCCCTCGTAGAGGGCTAGTCCAGGCCTGAGAACTCTAGCTCGGGATTGAAATCCACTATTTGTGAAATTGTGTACAACCACGTGCTTTTACTCAGAAGAGCATGCCAGCTTCTTACATATTCGCAGATGGGGAGACTTGGAATTGTCCAAGTGACTTCTTTTGAAACTCTTGCACACAAACTTCTAGTTGACTCGTACTGAGCACCTTGGGGGCTTGAAAAGTTTTGTGGCTAGTTAGATGAGAAGAATAAGCTCTTGAATGTATAGGCTATAAAGGAAGAGAAGATGAAAAGATTGGACGATTGAAAATGAGAGAAATCAAGGCCTATATATACTAGTCCAGAGAGGCAGAGTTCGGCTAGAACTCTGTCCCAAATATTCAAATATTTAGCCATTGGACAACTAGCAACCAAAAAACCCTAAAAATCATGTCCTGAAATTAAAGGGGCAGAGTTCGGCCCGAACTCTGTGTGGGGCAGAGTTCGGCCCGAACTCTGTCTCCTTGGGGACAGAATATTCAATGGGTTGTTTTGGGTTTGGCAGGTTTTTGGACTTTTGTTTGTGGAGTTTTGGTTGTAAAGTCTAGGGTTGAGATACTTAGTGCAACTCAACTTACAATAGCCTAGACTCAATAAAAAGTAAAATACAGAATCAGTGAACAAGTAAACAGCAGTATGTTATAGCAATTGTCGATAATGTTTGTCTTGAGCTGATGTGTGGTGATTATCTATTTTGGAGCTTGATGGGGCTTGATGTGTCAAGTTGGATCATAACGTATATCGTCTTGTTAATTATCAAAATTAGGTTGACTGCGATCCGGTTTGGGTCAACAATCTCCCTCATTTTGATAATTGACAAAAAATACGATATTTGTATGTCGCAACATTCATACCTGGACACATGGAATAATGATAATAGCTCCCCCGTAGATGAACATGTCGGCTCCCCCTTAAATGGATATGTCCTAAGACAAGTTCTGATTCAAGCAAGCACAACAATATATATTGAAGCTCAAAACACATGTCCATACAAATATCACAAGCATTATCAAGTGTTTCAAAGCACAAGCAAATATCACAAGTATTCTTCTCCTTTGTCATTTACCAAAGTGATAAAGTGGCTCCCCCATGAAAAGTAGACAAAGTGAATACATGCAATCACACAACGTGGAACCAAAATCATAGAGAGAAACTACTATCAGTTTTATATCCAAAAAAATACATAAGTCTGAAGGAAATACAATGCATGAAAATAGAAATACTATATCTCAAAAACTGCTACATGAAACAAAATAAAACTATAGCCTAAGCAGCATCAACAGATACTAAACCATGACCATCATAGAACACGGGATGGACCAATAGAGTCTGAAGGGTTGCTGGCAGAGCGACGAGGGTCAATAAAGGCTGCGTCCGGGTCCAGATACCGCCTGACGCATGAGTCGTAAATACTGTAACCTTCGTGAGAAGGGTCCCGTACGATAGGAAACAAAATAGTATGATGGGTGGCCAGGGTATGCTGGAGGTCGTGCAGCGAGTTGATGATAGCACTCATCTGAAAGGTGGTGCAGTAATCCAACTGAGTCAGCGGTCGTTTTCCAAACAGAAGCGATCGTGCAACATCACCTGGATGGAGTTAAGAGTAGCAGGAGGCTCTGGTTCAGGAGCATCAGGAGCATCAAAGTCAGAGGATGCAGCAGCAGCAATAGTCCTGCTGCCTTGAACAGAAAAATGGGAGCATGTAGGCGCTGACAGTCATCAAGAGGGATGTTGAAGGCACAAAAAATCATTGGAAGTTACATGACATAGACTAAGGGTTTTAGTTTTGGTCTCGTACGACTCATCCAATCCATCATCGTACGAGAGAAGTTGAATGAAAGACAAAAATGAAGATGATATAGAGCCGATATCTCAAGATAAGTGACTTCATCGGTAGATCCCATTTTGGACAAGATCGAGGAAAAGATGATCCGATAGAGTTCGTAAAAATAGTTGTTGAGATATTTGGCTCGAAGCTTGCGAGGACGTGTGTTAAGAGAACACAATGCATCCTTGAAACCATCAAGAGTGGTTTCACTGAGAAATTAGAACTGTCGGGCATCAACAAGTTTTTCTCAAGTGTTTGGTTTCGGGAGGTCAAGGTAATCGACTAGTTCGAAATCGTCAAAGGATATATCAATGCCGGCAACACGAAAATAAATCCTAGTGTCGTCATGAGTTAAATTATAGTAAAACATCTGTATAGCATTGAGATAGACACAAGATGAAGTTGTGACAAGTTCATCGAGGCATAAATCGTGAAAAAGAGCATCATATGTCGAAAAAATTGTGAAGTCTATCGGATGGCCCAGGAATACACTATGTGAGCTAATGTCCGTGTACCACTCATTGGATGCATCCAATGAGATAAAAATTTGCTCATTGTAGGTGTTGGGATTTGGTGGAGGTGGTAAATTGAACAAAGGATGACTTGGAGGAGGAGGAGCTTTAGATGAAGATGCCAACCTCTTTCCTCTACCAAATAACTTAGGAGCCATTGATAATGAAAAGAGATTGAATTTGAAAGAGAGGAGAAAAAGAAGTTATACCTCACACAAATGGTTGGAAATGGAAGTGATCCTTTAAAAATCCTTAGATCTTGAGTTTGGAAGAAAATAGCCTTAAAATATGGGTTTTCTAGGGTTAGGGTTTGAGAGAAAAGAGTTTGGAGGGAGGTAGAAGAAGATGAAAGTAAAGAGAGAGAAGGAGTTCGGGTTTATGATGGTTAGGGCCAGCAGGTCGGGTTAAATCGTGGCCGTCCGATCAAAAATTGGATGGCCAGGAACCAAAGTAGGTTCTAGAAGTAGGCACACATAGTTCGGCCCGAACTCTGTGTGGGGCAGAGTTTGGCCCAAACTCTGCATGTCTGTTCCAAAACATAAAATCAGTTGAAAAAGGAAATATTTTGATAGAAAAAAATCTAGAATTTGAAAAATTGAATGTTATAAGTCATAAACACAATGTAGCCATGTAATAAATGAGTGCTAAGACAACGATCATTACAGTAAAACTACCTTGGGGTAGCTGTAGGGGCCGGATCCCAGCTAGCGGTAGTCCGAAGACTAGTGCACAATATCGCTTTGGCTTTTATGCCATGATGTCAAAGGGCCCTTTCGGCTTGTACCCAAAGCTGAGTTACTATAAATGATGATTGTCATAACCGTTATTTACGTAGGTACACATTATTGTATGACAGTTTCATCCAAGATTCCTAACTCTCGACATAGAAAGTTAAAGCGCTCTTCGGCTAGTGGTTTAGTCAAGAAATCTGCTAGCTGATGTTCGGTGTCATTGAACTCTAAGTTAATAGTGCCGTACTGTTGATGATCATGCAAGAAATAATGTCTAATCTCTATATGCTTTGTGCATGAGTAACATACTAGATTCTTGGTCAAATTTGTTGCACTAGTGTTATCACAGAAAATAGGTATGTGCTTGAATAATAAGTTATAGTCTTCAAGAGTTTGCTTCATCCACAGAATCTGTGAACAACAACGACCAACTGCAATGTATTCAGATTATGTTATAGATAGTGTGACAGAATTCTGCTTCTTGCCAAACCAAGCGACTAAAGCCTTTCCTATAAATGACATATGCCACTGGTACTCTTACGGTCGACTTTGCATCCCGTAAAATCAGCATTAAAATATTCGATTAATTCAAAGGAAGTGGTTTTGGGATACCACAAGCCTACCGTAATCGTTCCTTTAAGATGTCTAAAGATATGCTTAACAGCGGTCAAGTGTGATTCTTTAGGATTTGCTTGATATCTAGCACATAAGCAAATGCTAAACATAATTTCGAAACGACTAGCAATTAAATACAATAGACTACCAATCATACCTCGATACTTACATTAATCGACCGGTTTACCGCTTTCATCAGGTTCCAGCTTTGTTGTAGTGGCCATAGGAGTGCTGATAGGTTTGATGTTGTCAAGCTCAAACTTTTTTAGCATGTTCTTTATATACTTCGACTGACTGATGAAGACGTCTTGCGAGTATTGTTTGATTTGCAGTCCAAGGAAGTAGTTGAGCTCCCCCATCATGCTCATCTCAAAATTGTTCTGTATACATTTGGCAAAATCTTTACATAGACCCTCGTTAGTAGACCCAAATATGATATCAACTACATAGATTTGTACTAACAAAATAGTGTCATCAAAGATTTTATGAAAAGTGTAGTATCAATTTTCCCTTTTGAAAAACCTTTATCAAGTAAGAAAGTACTAAGGCGTTCATACCAAGCACGAGGAGCTTGTTTGAGGCCGTAAAGAGCTTTCTTAAGTTTAAAAACGAGGTCGAGAAATTTATGATTTTTAAAACCAGCGGGTTGCTTAACAAAAACCTCTTCTTTAATAAAACCAATTAGAAAAGCACTTTTTACATCCATTTGAAAAAGTTTAAAATTTTAGAAATTTGCAAAGGCGCAAAGCATCCGAATAGATTCAAGTCGTACAACAGGAGCATACGTCTCATCGTAGACGATACCCTTCTCTTGGTTGTATCCTTGAGCTACAAGACGAGCCTTGTTGCGAGTGACCGAACCGTCCTCATTAACTTTGTTGCAAAAAACCTATTTGGTACCGATGATTGAATGATCAGCAGGTCTAGGAACAAGTTCCCAAACCTAATTTTGTTCAAATTGGTTGAGTTTGTCTTGCATTGCAGACATCCAAAATTCATCGTTAAAAGCTTCTAAAATAGTTTTAGGTTCAATTTGAGAAATAAAAGCAGTTCTAGCAATAGAATCTCTCAAAGAAGATCGAGTAGTTACCACTTTCGATACCTGAACTATTTCTAAGTTTTCTGGATACGAAGGTTTAAATTGGAACTTCTTTGGTAAGCCCTCCAGAGAGTTGGTTTCGGGTGGTGTGTCCAGATGAGCAAAGGTTGCTGGTTCTTCATCATCGGGAACGATAGCTGTACTATTATCCTCATCAAAAGTTATATTAGTAGACTCTTCAACAATCATGAAGCGTTTGTTGAACACTCTATATCCCTAGCTCTTGGCAGCATAGCCAAGAAGAATACCTTTGTCATCTTTGACATCAAACTTGCCCAAGTTGTCTTTGGTATTCAGGATAAAACAGCGACAACCAAACACTCGAAAGTAAGAAACATTTGGAGTTCAACCAAACCAAAGCTCATATGGAGTTTTCTTCGAGATAGGTCGAATCAAAACCCCATTCAAAACATGGCATGCTATGCTGACAGCTTCTGCCCAAAAATATTTTGGAAGAGAAAATTGATTCAGCATGACTCTAGCCATATCGCCAAATGTCCTATTCTTTCGCTCCACAACACCATTTTGTTGAGGAGTTCTAGGACATAAAAACTTATGATTAAAGCCATTTAAATCACAAAAACTTTTTAAAATCAGAATTTTCAAATTTGCCACCATGATCACTTCGGATACGAGTAATGTAGCCTTTTTCGTTTTGGACCATTTTAGCAAAAACTTTGAAAACTGAAATAATATCACCTTTATTTCCAAGAAAGAAAACCCAAGTGAATCTTGAAAAGTCATCAACAATTACGAACGCATAGAGTTTCCCGTCAAGACTGGCTACTCTACTAGGACCAAATAAATCTATATAGAGTAATTACAAAGGTCGAGTGGTACTTACAGTGTTAATGGATTTAAAAGAAGATTTGGTAGCCTTATTCTTTTTACATTCGGCACATACCGTATCCTTTTTGAATGTGATTTCAGGAAATCCTTTTACTAGCTTCTTGGTAGATAGTCTTGATATGGTGTCCATGTTAGCATGACCAAGACGCTGATGCGATAATAGCCTTTTATCTTTGTGGGCGTAAAGGCATCTACCTGCACTGTTAGTATCTTTAGATAGATAGAAAATATATATGTTATCTTCCCTTATCCCTTCGAACGCGATGTCAATAGATGATCTATCATAGATAAAGTTTTTAGTTTTACTGAAGTTAATATCATATCCATGATCAGCAAGATGACTGATGCTGAGCAGGTTATACTTTAACTCGGTCACTAAACATACATCCTTAATAATGGAAGAAGGAGGATAACCAATTGTACCGTTACCTATGATATAGCCTTTCAGATTATTATCGAATGATACATATTCTTCCCTTTTCATCGATAGTGTTGCGAATAGATTAGCATCTCCAGTCATAAGTCGTGGGCATCCACTATTGATAATCTATTTGCTTCTAGTTTGAGAAGGAAGGCCCACCTACACAATAAGTAGATGTGACCTTTGGTACCCAGATTCTTGTGGGTCCTGAAAACTTAGTCTTCGGTACCCATGCATATAGATTAATATCCATTAGTTTTCTAATTCTACACTGTGGTGATATGTGTCCATGTAAACCATAGTAAGTACATGTATCATGCAGCATGGTATTGGGTGCAGGATGATAGTGATGTCTATATGTGGGTGTAGGATGATGAAAACTATGTGTAGTAGTAGGATGATAATAATAATTACGTGTATGTATTTTACGTGCTGCATGGGAGTAGGTGTACATAAAGGCATGTTTTTGTGTGGTATATGGATGATTATTCTTGTAATGACGTGCTCTCTTGTGTTGGGCCGTCTGGTGTTTAGTGTTAGTGTTGTGATTATGAGACTGAGTTTGAGGTTGAATAACCTGCTTACCCAATATAATCTCTAATTTCTTAGAGGCAACATACAAGTAATCATATTTAGCAGTAAGACCATTTATTCTACCAGTAGCAATCTTATACTTGTTTTTCTCTTCAGCAAGTTCTTTATTTAAAGCAATGATATCATGTGTTTTCTTCTCAATAAGAGATTCGGCATCGTGTAAGCTTAACTTAAGCTTAGATACCTCCTCAGTATTTTCCGTGGATGCAGTGTTTCTAACATTTTCTAATAAGCATGAAAGTCTATATATCTCGGCTTCATGAGCCGTGATTTTATCCTTAGCATGTTCATATTTGTTAATACCTTTTTGTGGTCTTCAAGCAGATCACTAAAGGCATCACCTAGTTCATCAAAAGAAAAGTCGTTAAAAGAATCATTTACCTTATCTGAAGTTGCCATTAGGCAGATGTTTGCCGTGTCTTGCGGAGAGTCCTCTTCTTCGTCTGAATCACTGGCCTTGCTTTTGTGCCAGATACGAGTATTGGTATACTTTCTTGAGGTTGGCTTCTTATATGGCTTTTCGTATCTGCTTTCTTTCTTATAGGACAATCTTTTCTGACGTGTCCCGTCTTCTTGCATTTGAAGCAAGTGGGTTCTTTCTCATCGTCTTTTTGTTCCTTCTTTCTTTAGTTGAAGCGTAGGAACTTTTTAAAATTTCGAACCATGAGTGCTTGATCGTCACCTTCGGAATCGTCGTCATCTGTTTCCTCTGTGACGGTTCTTCGGCGATGAGCTCTTAAGGGAATTTCTTTTTCTTTTGGAGCAGTTTCTTCAAAATCTTTGAGGTCGAGCTCATGCGTCATCAGCTTGCCCATCAGAGTTTCTAGTGACATAGCCGTAAGATCATTTCCTTCGATAATCGCCGTGACCTTGGGGTTCCATATCTTTGGAAATCCTCTTAGCACTTTATATATATTCTCATGGTTGGAATATACTTTGCAATGGGAAGATAAAGGGTTAACGATGTCGAAGAATCTGGTAAACATATGAGTAATTGTCTCATTTGGCTTCTTTTTGAATACCTCGTATTCTTGTGTCAGACGGCTGATCTTTGATTCTTTAACCTGTGTGGTTCCTTCATGAGTCATCTCCAGAAGCCTCCATACTTTATGTGAGGTAGAGCATATAGAGACCCTGTTGAATTTAGTCCAGTCTATTACACAAAAGTGAGCATTAATAGCCCTAGCATCTAGACTTGATTGTTTTTTTTCCTGGTCAGAATATTTGTCATGGGATTTTTCAACAAGAGTCCCCTCGATAACTATTCTGGTAAGCTTTTTGTAACCATCTGTGATGATGGTCCGCAGATCAAAGTCTAGAGACTTAAGATAAAAACTTATCCTAGTTTTCTAATAGGTGTAGTTAGTTCCGTCAAATAGGGGTGGCCTATTTGTGGACTGTCCCTCACCATAGTTGGAAAAGGTAGGTTGTGTGGTTGCTATGGATCAGCTCTTAGGATATTAATCCGATATAAGAGAACAAAGCTCTGATACCAATTGAAGTGCGTTTAGGCAACTCTAGAGGTGGGGGGGTTTATAGAGTATGTGTCGATAATACCCAATTAAAAATAACTCTATTCAAGTCTATCCAACAAAAATAATAATCAGAGTATAAGTGCGGAACATAAATAGAGATCAGAGAAGCATACACAGATACAATAGTTTTTATCCTAGTTTCTCTCGTAGAGGACTAGTCCAGGCCTGAGAACTCTAGCAAGATTAAAATTCACTATTTGTGAAATAGCGTACAACCACGTACCTTTACTCAAAAGAGGACGCCAACTTCTTACAAATTTGCAGATGGTGAGACTTGGATTTATCTAAGTGACTTCTTTTGAAACTCTTACACACAAACTTCTAGTTGACTCATACTGAACAACTTAGGGGCTTGGGTAGTTTTGTGGCTACTTAGATGAGAAGAATAAGCTCTTGAATGTATAGGATATAGAGGAAGAGAAGATGAGAGGATTGGATGATTAAAAATGAAAGAAATCAAGGACTATATATACAAGTCCAGAGAGGCAGAGTTCGGCCAGAACTATGTTCCAAATATTCAAATATTTAGCCATTGGACAACTAGCAACCAGCAAACCCTAAAAATCAGGTCCTGAAATTAAGGGGGCAAAGTTTGGCACGAACTCTGTTTGGGGCAGAGTTCGGCCCGAACTATGTCTCCTTGGGGACAAAATGTTCAATGGGTTATTTTGGGTTTGGCAGCTTTTTAGACTTTTGTTTGTGGAGCTTTGGGTCTAAAGTCTAGGTTTAAGATACTTAGTGCGACTCAACTTACAATAGCCTAGACTCAATAAAAAGTAAAATACAGACTCAGAGAATAAGTAAATTGCAGCATGTCATAACAATTATCGATGATGTTCGTCTTGAGCTATCATGACCCACACCTTGTTTAGGGGCACGAGAACGTGGGTACGTCCAGCCTACGCTACAGTATCGGCAGTAGAACGCTGTATAGGTCGTCTATAATATCTATCAACTAACAATATGAATCATATAACCTGTCATCTCCACACGGAGGTATAATATGACATCTCAACTATATAATCTCAATCACAAGTCTAAGGAAGACAGAGCACAATATGAAATTAAATAAAAAAAAGAAACTGAATAAATAATAGAGTTATCACAACACACAAGTCTAGATGTCCAATACAAATAAGTACATATCCTGAATATAATAAGACTCATCTAACAATCGAAATAATCCGATACAATATGAAAACTAATACTTCTAAACTATAACTAAGATAATATCTACTGAGCTAGATCCTCCCCAGGCTGTTGTGTGCTACCCTCGTATGCCTCGTAGAAGGTAGGACAGTCATCTATATCATCTGTAATATTTTCTCAACATATCCAGTCAGGATGGAACGGACATTGTCACCTCCATTTTTCGTATACGTATTTCCAGTATACGTGTATGGGATCCTGTCCAGTATTTTTCTTATCTTGTATTGCTAGCAGATTTTGATTTAATCTTGTTTAGGTTTATTATGCTTTGACTTGGTTTATTTTGGGTTGGCTTGGTTTATTCCATGGTTCAACATGTTAACCCCCTATCTACCCCCATCCCCATTTATAAACCCCACCTACCTTTCTCTCTCTTCATTTATTTCTTCTTCTTCCTCCATTAACTTCTCCAACTACCAAGAGAGGCTTAGGCAAGTGCAACTTGAATCATGGAGGAACTCCATTTTTATTGTTCTATTGTCTTTCTCACGAGATTTTAAGACACTTTAGTACTTAGCAATTTTAATTTTCATGGTTTATTTCTTGTAGATCTAAACTTGTTGTATTTTCGGATTTTTTGGGTTTTGATCTATCAAACTTTACTATTTTCAAGTTTTATTGGTTTCATGTTGTAGAAAATTTTGTTTTACACTATTTTTGACCTATGGAAGTCCTGATTTGGGCTTGGATTGAAGGTTGGGAAGTATGGGAACCCCCAACTTCCCAGGTTCTTTTTCTCGAAAAAGTTGGAAAAGAAGAACAGTGCCTGCCGCATGGCCTTTTCATGCGGCTAGGTCCCTGCGGCTCCTCTTTGTCCACATAGGCACTCCAGTCTTCATGCGGCTCTCTTCCTTATCACATGGCTCTTGGCAGCTTTGCCGCATGGCCCCTGTTCTCCCTTGTTGCATGGCTCTTGGCAGCTTTGTCGCATGGCCCCTGTTCTCCATTGTTGTATGGCTCTTGGCAGCTTTGCCGTATGGCCCCTGTTCTCTCTTGCCGTATGGCTCATGGCAGCTTTACCGCATGGCCCCTGTTCCCCCTTGCCGCATGGCTCTTGGCAGCTTTGCCTTATGGCCCCTGTTCCCCATTGTCGTATGGCTCTTGGCAGCTTAGCCGCATGGCCCCTGTTCTCCTTTGCCGCATGGCTCTTGGTAGCTTTGCCGCATGGCCCCTGTCCCCCCTAGCCGCATGCTGCGTGGCCGTTTTCCCTTGTCGCATGGCGATCCTTGGCTGCATAGGCCATGGTCCTTGGCTCCCGGGCTGCATGGCTCTTCCCATCGCCTTTGTACCCTTTTACTATTTTGGTTGTTACATTTATGTTTATGTCTCATGACCCTCTGTGTAACTTGGGTCTTTTATAGAAATGCTCGT
The DNA here is from genome assembly GCA_029216955.1 of Iris pallida. NCBI lineage: Eukaryota > Viridiplantae > Streptophyta > Magnoliopsida > Asparagales > Iridaceae > Iris > Iris pallida. The sequence goes on from JANAVB010035420.1 coordinate 13,386,335, forward strand.
ACCATGTTAATTCTGAACGTGTTCCATAAACACGATAGGTTAATGTGACTCATATGATAATGGCCCGTCGTGGCGCACTCACGACAAGAATTATTGATTAGTAGCATGACACGATAATGGCCTGTTAAGGCGCACTCTTAATAAGTAACTTGACATGATAACTCTTAAGTAGTGACCCGTCGTGGTGCACTCTTGACAAGCAACCTTTACATGATAATTCTTAATGGTGGTTCGTCGTGACGCACTCTTGACATGATAAGTAATCATGACAGTGGCCCGTCGTGGTGCACTCTTGACAAGTAATCTTGATAAGTAAGTCTAACATGTAATCTTGATCGCTGTTGCGACGGTTAACTTGACATGCTAGTAAACTCTCATCTTGACACCGTGGGTGATTGTATTGAATGTGCTTGTATAAGCTACCAGTCTTGTCTTGCATCGTGTCTAGGACTTGTATCCCTGGTTACCACGGTCAGGGATTCATACTAAATTCGACTAGGTTAATGACTAGATTGATCAAGTAGTTTATATAGAGATATTTCGGCTACAAGTAATCCCATTATCTGGGCATCTTCCTGATGGACTTGTAGCCTGCCGATGAGTAGGGCACATTTTTAGCTCTCTGTCATGTGAGGCACTTCATGAAACGATTAATATGCACACTGTCACGTGTCGTATCCAAGTCACCTAACAAGTCAAGATAATTCTTAACATAAACCTTGTGCCTGGATAACCTGGATGGTCTGCAGGGCTTGTAGCCGTAGGAATATCTCATTGCATCTTGCTAGTAACTAGGCTTGTGATAACCCTAGCTAGTTAACTACCAAGTCGTACTCTTGTTTCGCCGTGAATGATTGAATGGATTTCCATCTTGTATAGTCTTGCCTTGATCCAGTTCATGGCTATCTCAGGACATGATTGTTTATGCTTTACCTTACCGATAATTGGTTAGAGGCTAAGTTATGTTCAGGTGAAGGGTTACAATCCCGGTCCTTGTTTAGTTTACGGGTTGTAACTTGGTTACCGGAATAGTCCTTTTGTTATCTTATCGTTTATCACCCTGTTTTCTCTAACTCATGTCTTATGTTATTTTATCTATGACTTTATGTACTAATGTGCTAGTTTTTTGTTCTTAAGTGAAGTCTCCTTTGTGGCACTTGCTCTTTCTGGGGTCTAACCTAGCTGGTTTTGTATGGCCAGATTTCGGAGCAGCTTTCGAGGATCTCCCAGTCTTCCTGCCAGATGGTGACAACTAGATAGAATCCTATCAACGAGTGGGTTTCATTTTGTTCTTCCACTCCCTTGTAAAAATATTCTTTTGAGGCGTTTAGCCGCCGAGCAAGTGTTAGCTCGTCTGTAACTTTACTTACTGTCTGCCTACGGGCTGTAACATGACTGACAAATCCTAGGGTTGATCATGTATAACTTAAACTCTTGCTAGCCTTCGCATTTTGTATGACTAGCTTTATGATTATCTGAATATGTAATGTTTGGGACGCCTTTGTATGTCTGATGATCTACCATCTTGTTACATTTACATGTTTGCTTGAGATTGAGGCACTAGGCGTGTTCTTGACCCTAAGAGACTAATGGCTTGTAGTAAACCCTCATACATCTGGACAGCCGTCACCGTATTGCGAGGTGGAATTCACTTCAATGTACGTAGTCGGCTGTGTCTGTCCCCTGCTCTCCAGTATTCTGGTTCTGGGGCATGACACGGTTTAAGTGGTGGCCCATGCAGGTCTTAAAAATCAAGATATATGAGGGTTTTATCGGATAGATGTCTCAATCATCACTCGCCCTTGATCTCTACTCGTGTCTTCTAATCTTTCTGAAATCTTGATCTGATCACATGCTTATATCCTTGATCTATCATGGTCCTTCCTTATTGTTCCCTATGTCGTTTCGTCAGCAACATTGTTCCTGGTCCTACTGATCGACAAGGCGGAGCACCTCCCGTAGACCAGCAGCAACCTGGAGATCAAGCCCAGCATTCAGGAGTCGCCTCCAGAGTCATGTCTACTGGGGGTCAAGAGCCACCAGTTCAGCCAGTCTATCCTGCAGAGCCTGATGATGGCACCTTGGTGGGTCTCATCAGGACATTGCTAGCATCTCAAGAACGTCGGGGCAATGCCTTGCACCAGGCAGTACAAGATGCTATGGGCCGTGTTGGTTATCAAGGGAACAGTAGGGCTAATAGTTTCAAGCATCTGAACCCTCCTTTCTTCGACGGTTGTGAGGATGCCATTACAGCTGATGCATGGCTCCAGGACATCGAGATTATCTTGGATGCAGCAAAGAATCCAGAAGGAGAGGAGGTAGCTGTGGTGCGCCTACAGTTATTGGACCTAGCCCGCACCTGGTGGACGATGATAGCAGTTAGATTGGTGACGCATGTTCCATAGGCAGTATTCAGTAACAAGTTTCAGATCAAGTACTTCGATGCTGTAGCTCGGTACGACCTATAGACGAGGTTCACCAATCTCAGGCAGATGAGCAGGACGGTCGATGGTTATGCGGTCAAGTTTTTGAGACTGAGTCGGTTTGCTCCTACCTTGGTGGCAACCGAGTTCGACCGAGCGCAGCAGTTCCAGCAGGGACTCCACCTAGAGATTATTCTAGCAGTGGAGTAGTTTGAGCATCAGACTTTTGATGCCGTCTTGCGAGCAGCGAAGAGGCATGAGTATACCTCGCAGAGGATTGTGGACAGAACTGGAGGACGGAAGCGGTCCCGTGGTCAGATGAACCAGTCTTCAGCCCCAGCCACGACAGCTAGAGCCTTGATCATCGAAGCTCCGAAGAGGGCAGCATCAGTTACGTCGGTTCAGCATTCGACTCCGGCGTACCCTCAGCAGCAGAAGCAAAGGCAGTCTTCCGCAATCGGCTGCACTCATTATGGGAAGCCAGGGCATGTAGTATCAGAATGTCGTCGAGCACAAGGATTGTGTTTGGCTTGCGGGACATCGGATCACATGATAGGGTCCTGTCCACAGAGAGCCGGTTCATCCTTGTCGGCCCAGACTAGTCCTTCGGTGAGGGGACTAGCACCAGTGCAGCAGTAGCAGTACCAGCCTCCGAGGCTATTGCTGCATCAGGCTCAAGCATTCCAGCAGTAGAGATTGCAGCAGTATGCCTAGGCCTAGGCTTATAATCAAAACCGTCGAAAAGGTTTCCAGCAGAGGGGACCAGCACCCAGAGGGCAAGGTCAAGCGATGGCTGTGACCGTAAAGGAGGGGTTAGTATTAGGTGAGGTGGTGGCAGGTACCATTCTCGTCAACTCTTTTCCTGTATCAGTATTATTTGATTCGAGTGCATCGCTTTCATTTATGTTTGCATGATTCATGATACGGATAGGACTGGAGCCCGAGTCATTATCAGTAAGGCTCAATATACTAACTGGCAACGGTCTTGTGGGGGTAGATAGATTGTTTTCTTCGTGTCGAATCATAGTTAGTGGTAGAGAGTTTTCCGCTAGGTTGATAGAGTTCCCGATGGCCGATTATGATGTGGTCCTAGGGATGGATTGGTTGAGGGACCAGTATGCTAGAATAGATTGCCATATCGATAAGATTATTTTTAGTATTCCTGGTGAGCCAGAGTTTTCATTTCTCTGAGGCGAAGTAGAACCTTCTTCCTCAGCGTTGCGGATGGCAGTAGCAGTGGCAGTTCAGTTTTTCAGAGTTTTAGAAGAGTTTCCTGATGTATTTCTCGAAGAACTTCCAGGCATGCCTCCAGAGAGAGATCGAGTTCACTATTGATTTGATTCTCGGATCAGCACCAGTGTCAGAGGGAGTCTATATGATGGCGCCTTCAGAGTTGGAGATCTTGTACAAGATGATTGAAAAACTTAGGACCAAGGGATTCATACGTGCTAGCAGATCACCTTGGGGAGCCCCGATGCTTCTTGTAAAAAAAAGATGGTACGTCAGGATTATGTGTTGATTATCGTACCTTGAACTCTGCAACAATCAAGAATAGATATCCTCTACCAAGGATAGATGACTTATTTGATCAGCTCAAGGGAGCAGCAGTATTCTCAAAAATTGACCTGCGATCAGGGTACCATCAGATCGGAGTCAGAGAGCAGGACATCCCGAAGACAGCATTCAGATCAAGGTAAGGACATTGGGAGTTCCTTGTTATGCCATTTGGAGCAACCAATGCGCCAGCCGTATTCATGGACCTCATAAATCGTATCTTCATGCCCTATTTGGACCAGTTTTTGATAGTGTTTATAGACAACATCTTAGTTTATAGCAAGAGTGAAGCGGAGCATGAGCAGCATCTCCGTGTGGTTCTTTAGATTCTCAGGGAGCACCAGTTGTACGCGAAGTTCAGTAAGTACGAGTTTTGGTTGGATCGTATCTCGTACTTGGGTCACATCATTACCGGAGGTGGAGTGGAAGTGGACTCCCAGAAGATAGTTGCCATAGAGACATGGCCAGTACCTAGCACTGTCGCAGAAGTTCGAAGTTTTCTTGGATTGGCCGGCTATTATCGGCGGTTTGTATCAGACTTTGCTAGGATTTCAGCGCCATTGACGCAGTTGACCCGCAAGGATGTACAGTTTGCTTGGACAGCCGAGTGTCAGAGTTCATTCGAGAAGTTGAAGAAGATATTAATGGCGGCCCCCATTCTCACTCTTCCCGATGGGACTGAAGGATTTTTAGTTTATTATAATACTTCTGGCAGAGGATTGAGATGTGTCTTGATGCAGCATGGTAAGGTAGTAGCTTATGCATTACGTCAGCTTCGTGATCATGAGAGGAATTACCTAACCCATGACTTGGAGTTAGCAGCTATAGTTTTTGTGTTGAAGTTGTGGAGGCATTATTTATATGGAGATCGGGTAGAGATTTTCACCAACCACAAGAGTCTTAAGTATGTGTTTACCTAGAAGGATCTCAATATGCGTCAGAGAAGATGGCTAGAGCTACTTGTGGATTATGACATCAACTTACAGCATCATCCTGGGAAGGCCAACGTCGTTGTAGATGCATTGAGCAGGAGAGCCAGATTTTATTTTCTAACAACACAGCCAGAGTTGTTAGCAGATCTTCAGAAGATAGGTATTGAAGTTGTTCTTCCTTCCGGTGTGGCATTGATGGCCAGTATGCAAGTTCAGTCCAGTATAGTTGAGAGGAACAAGTTCGCTCAGTCCGCAGATTCTAAGCTTCAGCGGCTTAGGGCAGAATGTGCAGTAGGGAGAAGACCAGAGCTATGTATTCATGAAGATGGTACACTCCGACATGGAAGGCATCTTTGTGTACCCAGTGGAGATATCAGACAGGAGATCATGGCAGAAGCTCACAGTTCTCAATATTCGATTCACCCCAGTGGTATGAAGATGTACCGAGATATTCGTCAGCATTTTTTATGGAATGGCATGAAGAAGGAGATAGCCTGGTTTGTCTCTCGTTGTTTGGTTTGTCAGCAAGTTAAAGCCGAACATCATAGACCAGATGGACTTCTTCAACCTTTACTGATCCTAGAATGAAAATGGGAGCACATTACCATACATTTTGTAACTGGGTTACTAAGATCCCAGCTGGGAGAGATGTTATTTGGGTTATAGTTGACAAACTCTCGAAGGTAGCTTATTTTATCCCATTCAGAATTGGTCTGTCGACGGATCATCTTGCAGAGATGTACCTCAGGTAGATAGTCAGATTGCATAGAGTACCAGTCAGTATTGTATCCGACAGAGATTCGAGATTCATCTCGTACTTTTGGCAGAGTCTTTAAGAGAGTTTGGGGCCTCGTCTCAAGTTCAGTTCAGCCTACCATCCGCAGACAGATGGTTAGTCAGAACGCACGATCCAGACTCTTGAAGATATGTTACGGTCATGTACACTCGACTTCAGTGGCTCATAGGAAGATCACTTGCATCTCGTAGAGTTCTCCTATAACAACAGTTTTCAGGCCAGTATCCAGATAGCTCCCTTTGAAGCCTTGTACGGTAGGAAATACAGATCTCCTTTGGCTTGAGATGATATCGGTGAGAGGCAAATGCTTGGACCAGAGGTGGTAACGCGGACTATTGAGGTGGTCAGACAAGTCAGAGATCATCTTCGAGTTCTGCAAGATCGCCAGCATCATTGGGCCGATTCTCATCGGCGTCCCCTTGAATTCTCTGATGGCGACCATGTATTCCTTAGGATCTCATCAACCCGTAGCGTCATTTGTTTTGGCGTACGGGAAAAGCTTAGTCCTAGGTATATAGGTCTATTCGACATCCTGGAGCGAGTAGGTGAAGTGTCCTATCGTCTCGCTCTTCTGCCGTCGTTACGTAAGGTACATGATATCTTCCATGTATCCCAATTACGATAGTATATCCCAGATCCGAGTCATGTCCTTGATCATTCAAAATTGGTTGTTGGTACCAACCTTTCGTATGAGGAGAGACCCGTATCCATATTGGACCGAAGAGAGAAGATACTCAAGAACAATACTATCAAATTAGTCCGTGTTGCTTAGGGTTATCACTCTTTGGGTGAGTCAACATAGGAGCGTGAGGATGATATCCGATCGCGATATCCTGACCTATTTGACTCGTAAGGTATAATATCTTCTTATGCCTTATGCCTTCAACTTCCTTGCTTGTATGAATGATTGCTTGATTGATTGCTTAGTTATAACTTGCCTGCGACTAGTATAGCTTGCTCGATATCTCTAGCCTCTTGATTAAATTCCAAGGACAAAATTCTTTTAAGGTGGGTAGAGTTGTCACCTCCATTTTCTGTATACGTATTTCCAGTATACGTGTACGGGATCCTGTTCAGTATTTTTCTTGTCTTGTCTTGCTAGCTGATTTTGATTTAATCTTGTTTAGGTTCATCAGGCTTTGACTTGGTTTATTTTGGGTTGGCTTGGTTTATTCCATGGTTCAACATGTTTACCTCCTACCTACCCCATCCCCATTTATAAACCCCACCTACCTTTCTCTCTCTTCATTTATTTCTTTTTCTTCCTCCATTAACTTCTCCACCTACAAAGAGAGGCTTAGGCAAGTACAACTTGCTTCATGGAGGAACACCATTTTTATTGTTCCATTGTCTTCCTCACGTGATTCTAAGACATTTTAGTACTTAGCATTTTCAATTTCCATACTTTATTTTTTGTAGATCTAAGCTTATTGTATTTTCGAATTTCTTGGGTTTTGATCTATCAAACTTTACCATTTTCAAGTTTTGATGGTTTCATGTTGTAGAGAATTTCGTTCTACCCTATTTTTGACCTATGGAAGTCTAGATTTGGGCTTGGATTGAAGGTTGGGAAGTCTGGGAACCCCCAACTTCCTAGGTTCTTCTCAAAAAAGTTGGAGAAGAAGAACAGTGCCTGCCGCATGGCCTTTTCATGCGGCTAGGTCCCTGCGACTCCTCTTTGGCCGTATAGGAACTCCAGTCTTCATGCAGCTCTCTCCCTTGCTGCATGGCTCTTGGCAGCTTTTTCGCATGGCCCATGTTCTCCCTTGCCGCATGGCTCTTGGCAGCTTTGTCGCATGGCCCCTGTTCCCCCTTGCCGTATGGCTCTTGGCAGCTTTGTCGCATGGCTCTTGGCAGCTTTTTCGTATGGCCACTGTTCCTCCTTGTCGCATGGCTCTTGGCAGCTTTGCCGCATGGTCCCTGTTCCCCCTTGCTGCATGGCTCTTGGCAGCTTTGCCGCATGGCCCCTGTTCCCCCTTGCTGCATGGCTCTTGGCAGCTTTGTCGCATGGCCCCTGTTTCCCCTTGCCGTATGGCTCTTGGCAGCTTTTTCGTATAGCCCCTGTTCCCCTTTGCCGCATGGCTCTTGACAGTTTTGCTGTATGGCCCCTGTCCTCCTAGCCGCATGCTGCGTGGCCGTTTCTTTCTTACCGTATGGCGATCCTTGGCCGCATAGGCCATGACCCTTGGCTTCCGGGCCGCATGGCTCTTCCCACTGTATTTGCACCCTTTTACTATTTTGGTTGTTATATTTATGCTTATGTCTCATGACCCTCTGTGTAACTTGGGTCTTTGATAGAAATGCTCGTACCATGTTAATTCTTAACGTGTTCTATAAACACGATAGGTTAATGTGACTTACAAGATAGTGGCCCGTCGTGGCGCACTCACGACAAGAATGATTGATTTATAGAATAATACTGTTTTCCATGAAATATAAAAGAGCAGAACAATTATCGGAGGACTGGACTTTTACTTCACGATACAAACTCGCTTGTACAAAGAAAGCCTAGGGACGAAAACCTAGGTACAGCAATCTAAGTACAATTGTTTATTTTAGATTCTGGAGGGTGACGGTAGAGGCTCGGGAAAGCGACGGCAGCTCTGCCTTACTCCTTGGACGATCGGGTGCAGCCTTGGCTCTGTAGAAGAACTGCTGAGCGTTGATGAAGAAATGCTCTCTCTTCAGGCTCTTTGGCTCTCTATGTGTCTCTCTGTATATCTCCCTCTGTCTCTGTGTATTTCTCTATGTCTGTCCTCTCTTCGTATGTATCCTTTTTGTAAGGGAAAGGCTCCTTGCTATTTATAAAAGTGGGGGGCCTCATTAGGGTTTACAATGATTGCCCATTCTTGAAAGTCGGCGGCTAAGGATCACTGGATCTGGGCCGTTCATCGAGATTTGAGCAATAAATATGATTGCATCAAATCTTTTGTGGGTAATTAATGCTGATTGACATAAATCTTCCTGATTTATTATGCCAACCTCAGATTTCTCAATACGTGTCATTAATTTGCTCGTTTGCCAATGATCTGATTTGATCCTAATATTTTATTAGGATTTGTTGAGGGATTTCGATCAATCTGATGCCACGTGCCCTGCTATCATGCTACGTGTCATAACCGCAAGCCACAGCAGAAATCTGAGCCGCAGGAAAGTTATTCCTCATTGGGCCGCATAAGGCTGGCCACGTGGCAAGGCTGCCTGAGAGTGGCCCCCTGACTATTTGGACCGCATGGTAATAATTTGAGCCGCATGAGTGTGGATGACCGCATGAGTGAACTGCATGGAGATAGTCCTCGTGAGCCGCATGGGGATGGTCTTCGTGAGCCGCATGGTGCTAGTCTTCGTGAGCCGCATGGGGCTAGTCTTTGTGAGCCGCATGGGGCTAATCTTCGTGAGCCGTATGGGGGAGCCTCCGTCTGGGCCACATGGGGAAGTCTCGCTTGGGCCGCATACAACTGTCCACGTGTCAAGGCCGCATGACAGTTTCTGACTCTCGGGGGATCGTGTCAGAGATTTTCTTTGCTTCCCAAGGAGTCCGTCATTATGAGGGAGTCATAATGATATCTTTGTGTCAGAACTGTCACCTTGTCAGAGCTGTCAGCCGTCAAGGCATTTAATACAGTAAAGAAAAAATGAGAGAGCTGTTTGCATGCCACGTGGCTCCTCTCTGAGCCGCATAGAACTTGTTTGTGCCGCATAGACGCTCGAGCTGCATGGATATTTGAGCCGCATGAACTCTCTGAGCCATGTGGCTCTCTGGCCGCATGGATCTTTCTTTATTCTTTTCCATGCTTCTACAAGACCCCTTCAAAGTTTTCAATTTACAAAATCGAAATACTTTGAATAAGAAGCATGGCCATGTATAAATTCTCCTGGCCGCATATGATGTCTCGGCCGCATGGATGTCTCAGCCGCATGGATGTCTCGGCTGCATTGAGTCAATCAGCCGCAGGGACTTTCGGGCCGCCTAGCTCCTTGCCACGTGTGCGTATCATTAATTGCCTCAAATTCGTTTTAGTGCCGCCTTTACTGGAGATCCCAAGGGTCAGCTCATTAAATCTTTTGGATTTTATGCCCTGGGTGAATCTCCTTTATGAGAAAGGGGACGAAATCCGAGGAGTCGGTTTCGTCTTTTTCGAGGCGGTTATCAATCTACGTGTTTCCCCCCTCTCTTGTCCTCCTATAAATAAGAGAAGTTTGAGAGAGAAGACTTCTTTACTTTCTCCTTCACTTCGAATTTTCCCTACTCCATTGTTATCTTTTTCTTTAATTGCCAATGGCTCCCAAGAAGACCGTTGCGACGAAGGACAAGAAGGCGACGTCTTCGTCGAAGAAGACTGCCTCTATTTCAACCGCGTCCGTTCCTCCGCCAGCCGTCGTGCCCGCAGCTCTCCCTGACGTCCATCCTCCTATTGCTGGTAAGGACTTTATGTGGGTTTAAAGAACCCTAACTACTATGGCTACGTCGCATGCTTTATGCACGAGCCTTTATCTTCATGTGAGTCGCATGTTCGTCCTACGGTCGAGCCGCGACCCGCATAAGAATAGCCACTGTGGCCGCATACGCGCTTCGTCAACAAAGCCGCATAAGCTACACTGAGCCGCATAGATTTGCACTCATTTGTCTGTCACGTGGTCCGCACGAACTTATCCGATCCCAACGGGCCTTATGAAAGCACTGCCGCATGACCCTTCACTAAGTGGAGCCGCATGAATGTTCTGCTGAGCTTGAGTCGCATGAGGCTTCCGTAAGTTGGAGCCGCATAAGTGTTCTCCTGAGCCGCATGAGGCTTCAGTAAGTTGGATCCGTATAAGTGTTCTCCTGAGCCGCATGAGGCTTTGTTAAGTTGGAGCCGCATAAGCTCGAAAGCACCCATTAGTTCCTTTTTGTCCATCCTTTTAACTTATCTTTTTCTGTATTCTTCTCAGTAAATTTGTCGGTTAATACTGCTGGAGAGCTCCTGGTAGGCAGCGCCCAAGCTGCTCTGGGCTATAGGTACGACCATATAGTCCAACACATGGCTGACCAGTTTTCGAGTGACGAGCCTCCGGCGAGATCGAATGCCATCAAGAATCATCCTTTCTATTTTCTTAATGCTATGATGAACTCGAGGAAATTAGAAGGAGAATACTTGAAACCCGCATTCTTCTTTGAAGACGCCTTGACTGTGAAGAACAGTCAGATTCTAGAGGTGTCAGAGAACTGGAGTTTTGTTTCTAACGGGATGGCGATCCGCATCCCCCAGATGGAGCGTCACTTCCCTTTATCTTGGTTCAATATTCTCCCACTGGACCGGAAGATGGAAGATTCTTTAACTCCTACCCGGAGTGGGATGTTCGTGGAAGACATCCATTATAACAACAGCCTGAAGTCAGTGTGCACGGGCAAGGTGCACGCCAGCCGTTCTGTAATAGGATTGGCCCCAGGTACTTTCTTGAACGTGTCGGGTCCTAATTTCACGTTTTCTACAGCCGACACTTTTATGAACCAACTCGCTCGGAAGGGCTCCTATCCCATTGGTCGGTTGATGCTCCCCAGCTGGATACATCCGATTACCTCATGGATCAATCTGTCTACGTAGATTTTGCGAAAGTATGAGGCCTTTCTGTGTGAGATTGGTCTTTACCATGCTATTCGGGGCACTAGCCATGGCTTGCCTATAAACAAGAGATTATTTATATCTCTGCTGGAGATGTATAATCGTCGTACGGGAACCTTCTATACTCCCGTAGGGGAAATAGGGCTTGCGCTCCACGAAATACAAGCGGTCTCCAAGCTTCCTTGGGGGGACAAAGCTTTTGAGGCGTATATTCCCACGAATGAGGAGTTCGAAGAGTTGGAAAGGCGGTATCCAGGCTTCGTGGCTCTTTATCAGGAGATATTGTGCCATTATAGCACATGTCATCAAATAGCCAAAAAGGAGAACAGCTCGGAAGGGAATGCCCCTCATACCAAGGACTGGGCGCGCTATCTTTTCGCGACGGATGCCTCAGGTCAAGTTACTCCCCGTCGTCCTCAATCCCGGGAGGCGGTGAAAGCCTTAGTGTCGTCAGCTAAGAGGGTGGCCACCTCTAGTGACAGATTCGGGAGTCAGACCGACTCTTTTGGTTATTTTTATCAGGACACCCGAGAGTTGTCAGAGAAGGCGCTCCTGGCGGGATTCTTGATGATATGGCTACGAAACTGTGTAGTCTCGGGCGGAGCAGGTTCCATCGAGAGAATCAGTCACAATTTTATCCTTCCGGCTGTGAAGTTAGTTTTGCGAGTCCATCTAGCTCTCCTTCCGGCCATGGTGTGCAGCATACACCGTGGCCTTCGCACTTTCACATCCAAGGTCATTGCCCACGATGTGACGAAAGATTTTGAACGGACCGAGCTGCCCTATCATTATTTGATGGGGTGGCTGTTGATGCACTATCCGTCTTTGATGAGACCGGGCTCTGAAGACGGCATAACTGATGACGACGTATTTATCTTCCGCTATCGTAATGAGTCTTGGGAATTCGAGACCATGCGTGCTTGCCGGATGGCACTGACGAGGGCAGAATTGTACAATATTTTTGGGCCCCCTCAACTTCTGGACGGCCAGATGCTTCTGTGGCTGCAAAATACCTGTCCCTCTCATCTGGTGTATCGCAACCGTAACACTGTCTTTCTGGAGCCTTATCTGCCTAGCAGGTTCGCCCGGCAATTTGGGTATAGTCAGCTTTTTCCAGACAGCCCCAGCTCTTGTCTGGGCTTTGAAGGTAGCCTTCTTGACGGTATCCGGGCCTGGCATTACTATGACACATTCTATACCCGTACCGTTTTCTCAGTTCCTGCTACCAAGACGTCGGTAGATATCTTGTATATGGCGGCTCTGTACCACGTCATGGCGAACAAGCCTTCTGTCAGCTTTAACCAGGGTACCAGTTTCATCGTTGGTACCGACCTGGATGAGGGTTCCCAGGGGGCCAAGACAAGAAAGAGGAAGAACAGAGTCGAAGTGCCGGATTCAGATTCCGCTGTTGCAGATGACGAAGGCGACGAGCATGATGAAGATGACTCTTCCTTCCCGCTGGCAGATGTAGGGGCGGATCAGCCGCCTGTTTTGTCAGATAAGATGATTATAGATCAGCCATATGTTGTACCCGATCCTGTACGAAAGCATAGCAGGCAACTTTCTCCTGTTGGCGGCATCCCTCGCTCTCAGAAACTGGCTGCGACCAGACACCGCGGGCTAACTATAAAGGAAAGAGGCGAAGAAATTGACCCCACATCAGAGGTAAATAAGTTACTACCGGTCCTTCCTTTCTTCTAGCTTTGATTTTAATTATATTCTTTCCCTCTTGTAGGCGTCAGAAGAAGAGGACTCTCGAGTTACCGAGATCGTAACTCGGGATGATGGGGGCTCCGGTGAGCCTGCCCCTAAAATTGCTGAATTTCGTCCAGATGATGCTGATCAAGTTGCCTCTCCCTCTGAGGTGGCTGGGTCAGAGGAGCTGGCCAAATTTAATTTGGAGATCGCGGGTGAGGAGACCCTGCCAGCTGCGAACGAGCTGCAGCCTCGATGCTCCTCTCCCGGTAAGATAAGCTGAATATTAACTTGCGAGGGGGCCTATCTGCTCTATGACCACATCCTCCGGGTCACGTCGATTGAACATTGTCATGGACATGCAGGTCCTACCTCTCCAGTACCGAGGATGGAATTTGTTGAGACAGACTCTGCCGAAGGGGAACTGGCAGAGAGGGGCGTACCTCCTCCCTCTCCTGCTCGTCTTGATGGTCCTCCGGCGGGCTCGAGTTCGACAAGTCCGGTGATGGGACAATCGGGGCAGGAGATGATGGTCCTCGTGTCTTCCTCTGCTCGGGCGGCCCAGAGAGTCGACCTCTCCGCCCTGCCAAGCGTCCAGGCTCTTCGGGTGGCAGAGGAAGAGTTAGCCGCGATCCGTGCATTGTTCTGCTCGGAAGTCGCCCCCCTGGTGGCAAGTTCTAGCACCATTCCTTCGATACTGCCGGCCACGCTTCCTCTGACGTCGTCCTCTACAGAGGTACTGGACGAATCATTACAGGACGTGGTCGACAGCTTTTATCGTCACTTGAAAAGAGAGATAGAAGCTGCTGTGGACAGAGGGACCTCCTTTGTCTTGGCCCGGCAATGCGCCCAAGGTCAAATTGATATCCTTAAGGCCCTTCCTGGTAGGGCAGGGGTGGCTGCACTCCTGGAGGCGAAATTGCTGGAGACAGATCAGTTGGTGGCCCAGCTTCAGGTACTGCGGCAGGTTGATCTATCTGCCGCTATAGATCAGGAGCGTGGCTCCCTCACAACTGCTATAGAGAAGGCGAAGGCTGCTCAGGATGAAACCAGGCCGGCCATACTGGAGGATCTCCACACTCTGTCTGACCGATATGATCAATTGAGCCATGAGAGTGAAGATGTTACAGCTCGGGAAGCGATTGCCTCCCGTGGGATTACTGAAACGCGGGAGCAGATCCTTGAGCTCCAAAAGAAGTTAACTTTCTTTGAGTCTGAGCTTGAGGCTGCCCGGATCGACAGAGGGCTGATTATCCAGGAGGCTGATAATGTCAATAAAGCTTCGACTGACTTAGAAGTGGCTCTGAAAAGGTTGGACGACGACTGGCGGACACTCATGGACCTGGATAATGGGGAACGGTTGTCCCAGGGGGCTGAGCACAGGGCTAGACAGAAGGTTGAGCGGGGTACTGCCTTGGTAAAAAACTGCCTTTTCGAATTGTGTAATGCCGAACTATAGTCAGCCTTTTCTTGGTTTTGTTTCTGTTTTTCCTTTTCTTTTCTCTTTGAGAGGGACGTGGTCCCAAAACATGTAATGTTTTTTTCGTCTTTCAAATAAAGAGTACTTTTCATTCTACCCTTCATTTGTATTGCTCGTTTGTGCCTGTGGTATTGTGGTGGTGTGTGCCCCGTATAGGGGACTTGTTTGTGGACCTGTTACCCCTGGCATACCTTAGTTTTAGGTATGGGTAACAAGTTTGACAGGGGATACTTAGAACGGTTCCATGGTCATGTTGTCATGGATGTTCCAAGTATCGGGAGATAGAAAGCCATGGAACAGCTGGGCTCCCGGGGCATGATGAGGAATAGTGGGCCTGTACTAAGAGATTTAGCAAAGGACATTTGTGCTCCCGGGGCAAAAACTAATTCATAATTTATAAAATATAGCTATATCACACTATTTACAGTATTTTACATGTACACATACAAAGGTTTTGTTACTGTTATTATTATTAATATTATTTGGTATTAATTATTATTGTTTATTTTGGGGCTTATATAAATAGTTTTGGGGCTTTTATAAATTAAATACATTATGCATTAGAACGTGATAGAAATAGGTGTATGTATAGGCATTTTATATTAGTGTGTTTCTTAATTTGGGTCTAAAGGATTTTTCCTTGGTTTTTAATATATTCATCTAAAAGTATTTTGACTAATAAAAATATAATATAATTTTGAATACTATAAATAATTATAAACATTTCCTATATAAATCTATTATATTATTAAGGTTTAGCTATAAATAATTTTTTTGTATATTTTCAAAATACTTATCTAAACTATTTTGACTAGCAAAATATAATTCTCAAATATTTTCCCAAATAATTACATATATTTATTTATACAAAATTATCTTCGATTCCCATCTTGACCATAACTAGTCGTATATTCCGATTTCTTGTGATTCTAACCACTTCATATCAATCATATGCTAATCGGGCTAACTCGAACCCAATGGCACGGTCTGTTCCATCATTCGAGGTCATCTTGAGTAGATATGACATCCATGACTATTCTATGCCAAAATGATCCAGTCATACAATAACTGATACAAATCAGGCATGTACAGATATTGATTGCTTTCGATTCTTAGTAATTTTTCTATTTCATGTTTATACATATGCTCTCTTGCTTGATGACATGTTGTTACACGGATTAGTATCATGGATCTCTACATACTATATTTCATGATTATCACGTTTTCGTGTTTCGTGACTTGTTCTAGTCCATGAGTACTAGTCGGAAGGAAAAATATCTTCGTAGATATGTGGACTACCCAGAACTATCCCCCGTGTCTTTCGTAGAGAATAGCAGTCGCACAATACACGTACGGGGTGTCATATTTACCCCCTAGCTATTCACATGTCGAATCCGATATTTCAAAACACATAGATAGTTGTCTTTTACTTGTTTATCTTTGTTTTCTTCACCACTTGCCATGTCACCCTTATTTTCTCTAGTTGATACATCATGTTGTATAGTTATCTACTTTCTTTCTTGATGTACATGATATCAGTTTTATTTTACTAGATTATTTCACATATGCTATTTTCATGTCTTGTAAATTCTATTATGTTTTCTGAAAGCCTGTCGATCTGTGTGCTTGTTCATTCCTGACTGAAAACCAATATTTTTCAGGTTAGCCACGGCTTCTCAAAGCATTGAAAGGTTCGGGTGTATTTGTGGGCCAAACCTAGAGATTAGATAGATGTTGTAGTCATTTTCATATGTATAAGAACCTTGTACTGTTCTTTGAATATAACTCTTGTAAATGTTGTAATCAATTTAGAAATATGAAAGAGCAGTAAAAGTTTATTTGAGCATTTATTTATTGTTGCTAGACCGCATTCTACCGCCGACACTACGGCGTAGGCTGGCTTGGACACGCACTCGTATCCCGAAAAATGGGTGCGGATCGTGACAGATATGATGGATGCAATCGAGGTAGAAGTGAATGAACTGATATCAAGCAATTTTATTTATGAAAAACAACACCCAGGCTAGGTGTCAAACATTATTCATGTCGTAAAGAAGAATTGTAAGATCTGGATTTGCATAGACAATCATGTTCTAAATGACGCATATCCTAAAGATGAATTCCCTTTCCCCATCATGGACATAAAGATTGACGACAACTGTGTTCAAACCAATATCCTTTACGGATAGATTCTCGATCACAATCAAATCAAAATATTTCCTAATGATGAGAAGCACACATCTTTTTGCACTCCATGGGGCGTATACTATTTCACAATGATGCTATTTTGTCTAAAAGAATGCATGCGCAACATATCAGAGCGCCATAAGCTTTATCTTTTGACAGCATCTCTGAAAGACAATTGAATGCTATGTCGATGACATCACTATAAAAAGTCATCCCAAAGCCGATCACCTTCGTAACCTGAAGACGGTGTTTGAGTTGAGCGCACGCACCAACTGAAGATGAACCCAACCAAGTCCTTCTTGGGGTTTTTTAGTGGCAAGTTCCTAGGCTTCATCATAACTCCAGAGGGTATCCCATCGATCCTGAGAAGACGCATGCCATCCTCGACATGAGTCCTTCGAGGAATCTTAGAGAGCTTTGTGGCATTCAAAGAAGATTGGCGTACATCAGAATGTTCATATCTAATCTTTTCGGACGTTGCCAACCATTCACTCATCTTCTGAAGAAGGGCATATCATTCGTCTCGACTGAAGAATGCCAAAATGCTTTTGATAACATCAAGGAATACCTTACACATCCCCGGTGTTGGTCTCTCCGGTGACAAGAAAACCTTTCTTACTGTATGTACATGCAATAGACCAATCTTTCGGTGACCTATTAGCCCAGAAAAGTGACGTAGGCCATGAATAGGATATCTACTATCTCAGCTGGATGATGATTGGCGCTAAGCACAGGAACAAATCGGTCGAGAATGAGTATCTTGCACTGGTATTTGCCATCCAAAAGACACGTCATTACGTGATCGGATAGATGATACATATCATTATTCATATTAACCCCCTTTGGGTGCTCATGGCCGAGCCAGGGGCACTGAGTTCTCGCCTGACCACTTAGGCTATGTTGCTCTCTTCGTACGACATAGTATTCATCCCACAAAAGGCCAAAAAGGCCAAGCGTTAGCGAACTTCTTGGCGGTACAACCACTACCAAAAACATCAAAACTATACGATATACAATATACCCGATGAAGTATTGGACTCTAATGCGACCACGACTAAGTCTGTCTGGCAAATGTCATTTGACAATGCTTCAAGGATCGGACCCAACGACGAGATTGTTGCCGGAGTCGAGGTGGTGCTTATCTCTCCTGACGACTTGTTTATCCATCATGCATACTCTCTCGTGGAGCCATGTTCCAACAATGTGGCAGAATACAATGCCCTTAATTCCCCAGAACTTCGACCCCGATCCTCGCCAAAATCGCCTAGAAATGCCATCTGCTCAGCACCTCCGCCTCCTGAGTTTGTAACAACATCGAGCCCTCTTCTAGTGAGAAGATTCTTCTTCTCTATACTTTTTTCTTCTTCTTTCGTCATTTTGGTTCCAAAGAGTTCAATAGAGAGAGAAAAAGAGAGCAATGTAGGGTATTAGGAGTGAGGGACTGGGTCGGGTGTATGGGTCGGGCCAGTGATCTGAGGAGTGTGAGAGAATGAATAAAAAAATAGAGTATGGAGCGTGGGCCAGTGGGCTTAGCCCAGTCCAAAGTTGAGGGTTGGGTTGGGCTGAGAGAGAAAATATAAATAAAGAAAAAAGAGTTTTGGTTAATATTTATTAGTTTATTAATCTTGATGATATTTGTAGCTAGTTCATAATTAGTATACATATTTATTGATTAGTAATATTAGTAGATTATTAGCATAATATTTTAATAATTAGTTAGATGACTAGCTAGTATTAGAAATAGTATTATTTGAAAATTTTCTAGAAAATCTTAGGTTATCCTCTAATCACAATTTTCTTAACCGTTTTAGGTAGATTTATAGAAAATTATCAAAATATGGTAAAAGGTAAGTACTTGTATCTTAACTTTACTTAGCAGCATTGTCATGATTTATACTATATCACTTGTTTTACGTATTTCTCATATTTCTTGTCGGGGGTGAACATTCATGAAGCATGTAGTATATTATATCCTATGTACATTTACATGAGTGCTAGCACTAGATGTAGTTTATGTCCATAGCCTGCTTGACTACTAGCATATCGGCTACGATGTGTCTTACTCTTACTAGCGTAACTGCCGAGATATCGGCTACGAGGTGCCTTATACATGATAGCCCATACATTTATTGGTGCTCTAATACGTATGTTTCACGTAGTTAGTGCTTGATTTTAGGTACTTTTTAGTTTATTGCTATTGATTGTCTTTGTTATTTTATGTACTATTGCGTCTTGTTGTTGAGTATGGTTGAGTTACATTGTACTTTGCTCCTTTTATGATTGGATCGTTGATATATATATATATATATATATATATATATATATATATATATATATATATATATATATATATATATATATATATATATATATATATATTTTATCATCACATATATATATATATATATATATATATATATATATATATATATATATATATATATATATATATATATATATATATATATATATATAAAAAAAATATATATATATATATATAAAATATATATATATATATATATATATATATATATATATATATATATATATATATATATATATATATATAAAATATATATATATATATATATATATATATATATATATATATATATATGTGATGATGAGATATACTATCCCACACTCTACGAACATCACAAGGACCTAATAGTGGATGCCACTCCAGAGACTATCCAGGGACAACAGACTTTCCCAAGGGAATCTAGATTATGTAGTTTTTGATTTCATAAAAACTTAAGGATTGTATAAAGTTGCCTTACCGAATTTGTTTTCGGAGATCTTTTATAAAAGGATATATAATAAATGAAATAGTGGATGATGTGATTGTTGATAGGTTATGCGATTAAAGCTGTGATGAGAGATTGATATATTTCTCTCTTTGTAGTTTCCTAAGGTTTAGACGGCTAACTATCGCTTCTCACACCAGTGTAGCCGGGCGTAGCATGATTCGTAGTCGATTATTCGGGGCCCGGTCGTGACACGTTTATATAGTGGCCCTTGCAGGTCTAAGAACTAATTACAACATAAGAATAATATAGATTGCATTATATTATTATGTCTTTATTTTCTTCTACACTATTAGACACTTATGTTCTCTTCCTTCCATTTCAAAAAATGGCAAAGGGAAGACGAGTGTCGCGAGGCCACACTCCTAGTGTAACCATTTTTGAGAGAGTGTCTCTTCCCCACCAGTAGGCCAATAGGTGATTGGGACCATTCCTCCGCCTCTAACTCAAGGAGCTACCTCCACCAAGCACTCTATCATGCCCAAGTCCTAACATATGTAGGACTAGGAATATGTAGCATGCCAACTGTATGTATAAGAGGAATACTCCAAATATATGAAATTTTTGAATGCACACATACGTTGTGGTATAATCAATTGATCATAATGAATAAAGAACAGTCTCATGTCTATATCTCCTCCACATAAGCAATAAAAGAAATAATCCAATAAACAAATAAATAATAGTCAAATGACAAAAGAGCCTGGTAGAGACAAATCCACTACCAAACAGCTATAAAAAGAGAATGAATAAACTGGAGTCCGACCTACCAAAATAAACAAAAAGAGAGATAATGTAGCAATAAACATGTCCATCTAGCAAGAAAGATCACTGAATCTCAGAAGGCAAAACATCTTCAACTACAAAAGAAGAATCTTGTGTTGAACCATACTCCTATTGGTAATCCAACTCATCTATACCTGGAGAGATCACCAGGTCCTTAGAGGGAAGTAACAAGATACATAGAACATGTCATATAATAATTAAAAATAAACTGATAAATACAAAGCTCTCCTAACCATTCTACGTGATAATGTAGTTTAAGGACAAACCGTCAATGCATGGGCTGTCTGTTTGCCATTAAAATATTTTGATTACAAATTTCAATACAAACAGAACAGTATTACAATATAGGACTTAGATGTAGTCCTAGGAGTACACTTTTGTTTAATCTGGGTCCCTTGTGCCGATGGAGCGAGTGCTATTGCGTTGACTCCGTTGACGATCTGACGACGGTTATCGGTTCTCTGAAGGTTTGGATTGCTCTGGGTGCTGGAGCTTGCTGAGAGGAGGAAGACATTGAGTGTTTGTATCTGCCTCTCTGGTTGTGCGATGTCTCTATCTGTCTATGTATGTTCGTCTCTGTGTGTGTAGACGAAGGAAATGATCCCTCTATTTATAGTCTGCAGGCTGGCTGCTCATGCGCGCATATGTAGGATGTGCCTAGTCGTGGGGACAGCACGTGGTGATTGCTGATGGAGGTGCATGGACGATGCGCCCTGATTGAGGGGTTGAATTCTTCATACTGCTGTTGTGGACCGGCACGTAGCAGAGAAGAGGATCTTTCTGTTGCTGAGATCTTGGGTGAATCGAATCAAAGGACACATGTCTTCTGCCCATGGCTCGGAGATCTCGAATTTGGTGGGGAATGATCTGGTAGGATGCGCCTGGGATTGGGCGCATGAGGAGACTTTGGCTCGTAACCTTTAGGAGTCGCGAACCATTTGGGGTGCATGGCTTTTGAGGTGCATGCGAAGCTTCAGTAGTGACTTTACTTATGTCTTTTGGGATCAGAGAAAAGTCTGGGATCCATGGCTTTTGAGGCGCATGCGAAGCTTCGGGCGTGACTTTACTTTCGTCTTTAGGGATCAGAGAGAAAGTCTGAGACGCATGGCTTTTGAGGCGCATGCAGAGCTTTGGACGCATGGCCGCGGAGGCGCATGCGAGTGGTTGGACGGCCACGTAGCTTGTAACCACCGGAGGAAATTAATGATGATGCTGACGTTGGCGATGCTTCATTTTCTGAAAAAGCTGTCAGCTGCAGTCTTCGGGGGACGTGCTGCCAACTCCGTCAGACTTCAGCATTTAATATTTTTTTGACATTTGATGTACTGTTGAGTGGGCGCATCGATCGGCGTCCCCCTAGGCGTATGGGGCCACATGGGGGCGCATGCTTGTGAGGTGCTTGGTGTTGAGAGGCGTGTCTGTGTGATGCGCAGTATCTGACCGGCGTATCTGTTGCATGACGTATCTTCATTGATCCAGCTATTGAGTTCTTCGAGGCTTTGATTGCTCTCCGACTTAGCTAAATTTGAAGGGGGATTCATTCATCATAAATACAAGTTCATTGCACTGACTTTGGGAAGATTGCCACTTGGCGCATGGGTTTGATTTGCCCTGGCCTATGAATAGCAACAGTTTGAGAGAGTTTTGTTATCTCTTCCTTGACTTCTCGATGAAGATAGATTCGACTGATCCTCCTATTTGGCAAGACATTGTACTGTGGATGATGGTTCTTCTTGTTCGAAGAAGCTTTGACGGTTTAACTCCTTCAGAAGATAAGAGCCCCAGCCTAGTAGATGCACCTGTGCGTTGACGAGGAAGTGATTCACTCTGACGGGGCGGAGTGATGCGCTGGGAGACAGGTACAGCAGGTTGTAACTGTTGGAACACAGACTGCCTTGGTGGTGGAGCCACTATCTTGCGGTAGCAGCAGTTGATGGCGACCGTAGCACAAATGTGCCTTGTGAGGGGCGTATTATGCTTGTTGGTCGGCTCTCCTGATCGGCGTTTGTGAATGATCATATTATGCAAATCGTTACAGGAGAGTGCCACCTTCACACCCCCATCAGGCGCATGGCAAGGCCAAGCGCCGAGGTGGTCAAGTGAGAGTGCCACCTTTATACCCCCATTAGGCGCATGGCAAGACCAAGCGTCGGGGTGGTCAAGTGAATGCTGTGCCCCTTGATCAAACACCAAACAAGCGCTCAGATCAGTAGTAGGGGTACAACACTTAAAGTGACTTGAACGAACCTCGGACGCACAAACCAGAGGAGGGCGCGGGAGTTCAAGACCACAGGGTTTGCCTTGCTCGACTTGGTTGCGAAAGCAGTAGATGCGCCCAAGTAAGACAAGGACTTTGAAGGTCGGCTCGTTTCTGGCGCAGAAGCACCCGAGTCGACCTTATACAACTTACCATCAGCAGCGCACATGATTGTGAGCGCATGCTTCTGGTTTGCCGTTAGCATAGCACGTTTGAGACGCATGGCCCGTACCGTCTTGGACTTCTTCGTACCAGCCCATGGGGCACATAGTACTCAGAGTCCAAATTATCCTTGCCATGACAGCGAGTGAAGAACTTGTAGCCAACCCAGAAGAAGAGAAGAACAACTGCAACTTTTTGTGGCTCGAACGGGCTCCCTGGATAACGGGCTCCCTTTTCTTTATTTATTTTTGGTGCCCTTTTCAAAGGAGGCAAGAGGGCTCTATATATAGAGTGGAATGAGACCTCTCTTCTTCTCCTTTCCGATGTGGGATTAAAAGCAAGATCCCTTCTTTTTCATGCTTCTACAAGACCCCTTTTAAAGTTTTTAAAACTTTTGGACAAGTTTTGAAATACTTTGAACAAGAAGCATGAACAGTAGAGATGTTTAGGTGTGACAATCCTATCAGAGGTAGTATGGACGTGATTGGTTTGGATACTTCCACTGGGAAATTTATGTGGACTTATTATCCTTGGCGCACCTTGGTTTTAGGTACAGATAATAAGTTGAGAGAGAGAGAGAGAACCAACATATTTACTCAGAGGTAGTATGGACATGGTAAATATGGGATTGATGGTAGAGCTTTCCTACTCAGAGGTGATATGGACATGGTAGGAATGACTCTGGAGGGAGATACGCGGAACTACTCAGAGGTAATATGGACATGGAAGTTCTGCTGGGGAGGGTGTAATCTTTTACTCTTTTTAGAATAAAGAAATACAAAGATTTTTGTGATGTGTTCATTTTTGCTGTCATAAACTTGATAATTTGCGTGGACCTATTATCTTTTGTGCACCTTAGTTTTTAGGTACAGATAATAAGTTTGAGAGAACCAACATGTTTGCTCAGAGGTGATGTGGACGTGGCAAATATGGGATTCAAATGATGAAATCTTCCTACTCAGAGGTGTTATGGACGTGGTAGGAATGACTCTGGAGGATACGCGGAACTACTCAGAGGTAATATGGACGTGGAAGTTCTGCGATCAATGTACGGTAACACAGGGGTTGTCTGTACGGGATGTTTACTCAGAGGTAATATGGACGTGGTAAACATGATGGGTAGCATAGTCTCACGGAGTGTAAGATTCCGCTTTGTAGGGCGTAGGGGGACAACTCAGAGGTAATATGGACGTGGTTGTCCTTCTACTGGAGGATGCCACGGAACAGCTGGATTCCGGAAGCGTCTGATTTTGTGGAAGTACATGTCTGAAAGATGTCAAAAGTAGTACTTCTTTAGGAACTTGCCGTTGATGGGCATCATGAACAAGTCCCCATTGGGTTTAGCGAGGCGGTAAGCACCGTTTGAGTATACCGTCTCTATGATGAAAGGTCCTTCCCACTTGGGCTCGAACTTTTCTGGTGTCTTGTGAGTCAACACCATCGGCCTCCTGACTGCCAGAACCAGGTCGCCTTCTTGGAAAGTCCTTTGCTTGACCTTCTTGTTGAAAGCCAGTGATATACGGGCTTGGAAGAGTTCAATGCATTGTTGAGCTAGGAGACGCTTTTCGTCAAGTGCCTCCAATTCCCGTAGGCAACGACGTTGATTGTCCTCTTCTGTGAGTTGGTTTGTGATTGCTACGCGGAGTGAGGGTATCTGGATCTCGAGAGGTAGTACCGCTTCGCTCCCGTAGACCAGGGAGAATGGTGTGTTGCCCGTCGGGGTCCGTACCGTTGTGCGGTAGGCCCAAAGGCATTCGCCGAGCTTTTCATTCCAGTCGCATTTGTTGGATGACACGACCTTTTTGAGTAGCCTGACGATGGTCTTGTTGAACGCCTCGGCCAATCCGTTTGCTGCCGGATTGTAGGCGGTTGAGGCCACGTTTTGAATGCGATTCTTGTCACAGAATCTGCTAAAAATATGGCTGATGAACTGAGGACCGTTATCGTAGATAATCCTCCGGGGTACCCCGAAACGGTAGATGACATGGTGCTTGATGAAGCTGATCACCCTAGAGCTCTTTACTTCCGCCAGCTGGATTGCTTCTGTCCACTTGGAGAAGTAGTCGGTGATGGCTAGGATAAAGCGGTGTCCCCTTGATGAAGGAGGGGTGATCGGTCCTACAATGTCCATGCCCCAAGCTTCGAAGGGCAGAAGGCGACTGTAGGATGTAGTGGTTCTGATTGTGTATGAATAAATTCTGCGTGAAGCTGGCACGCATGGCACTTCTTAGCATAGTCAACAGCGTCAGCAGCCATGGTTGGCCAGTAGTAGCCCATGTATCGCAGTCGATCCTGCAACTTAGGGCCAGGTTGATGGGCTCCGCAGGTCCCATCGTGAGCTTCTCGAAGGGCTTCGGCTGCTTCTTCATTGGATAGACATCACAGGAGAAGTCCATCGTAGGAGCTTCGGTACAGCATTTTAGTAGCTGTATCATGATAGAATCGAAGGGAGCGCCTCCTGACTGAGACAGCTTCTTTCGGGTCTTCTGGAAGAATTTCGTAGACAGCGAGGTCGATGAACGGAAATCTCCAGTCTCGGACATTAACACCAGTACTTGTTGACATGGCATGGGTCACTTGTGAGCACAGGTTATTTTTAGGACAGTCCAAGTCTCGACCAACTACCGTGACGTAGTGTTGAGTCCCGAGGGGTGCTGCTAATGAGGCTGCGAGGCCAGCCAGGGCGTCAGCCTCCAAATTTTGTAAACGAGGAACATGTTCGATGAAGAACTCGGCGAAGGTTGAAATGATGTTCAACGCGACTTCATGGTAAGGGATCAGGTCTTCATGGCGAACCTCGTATTGCCCTCTGATCTGGTTTACGACGAGTTTTGAGTCACCGTAGGCTTCCAAATGGTCCACCCCCAGCTGTCGTGCCAGCTGGAGTCCCATGATGAGAGCGTTGTACTCGGCAATAGAGCACGGCTTCGAAAGGGAGTAGGCGCGCTGGATGACCAGCTGATCAGGAGAGACCAAGACTACCCACACTCCTGCGATGATTTGGCCTTTGGATCCTGTTCTTGAAGCGCCATCGAAAAATATCCACCAGACGGAGCATTCTTCGGTGACGTTAGATTCTTGGACCTCATCCGGGATGTCTTCATAGAGTATGGAGGATTCCGGGATGGGGTGTACAGCTAAAAAGTCGGCCAGAGCTTGACCCTTGACGGCTTTTTGCGGAACGAACACCATGTTGTATGGCGTTAGCAGGATCGCCCATGTAGCTAGCCGGGAGTTCAAGGATCCTGGCTTCGTCATGAGAACTCTGAGTGGATTGACTCGGGAGATGACATGAATCGTCTGACCCGAGACATAATGGCGAGTCTTCTGAATGGCAAACACCAATGCCAAGCACTCCTTTTCAACGGGGTTGTACCAGTGTTCGGCCCCGATGAGTGTTCGACTGAGGTAGTAGATGGCTTGCTCATAGCCTGTATCGGTGTTCTGAGCCAGCAAAGCGCCGAAGGAATGATCCATGGCACGGACGTAGAGGAGAAATGGTTTGCCGGCGACGGGTACCACTAGGACTGGCGGACTCGTCAGGTAAGCTTTGATGTCGTCGAAAGCTTTTTGGCATTCCTCTGTCCAGACGTAAGAGACTCCCTTCTTCATAAGCTGAGTGAAGGGTCGACATTTTCCGGAAAGGTTTGCTATGAACCTCCGGATGTATGCCAGACGCCCCTGCAGGCCACGAAGTTCTCGGAGGTTCTTCGGAGGGCCCATGTCGAGGATGGCTTTGGTCTTCTCGGGATCGACATGAATGCCTTTCGCCGTGATAATGAAGCCCAAGAACTTTCTGCTAGAAACCTCTAAGAAGGATTTAACGGGGTTCATCTTGAGTTGATGCGCCTGCATGAGATCGAAGACTGTCTTCAGGTCTTGTAGGTGATCTCCTTTGAGACGGCTCTTGACTGCGATGTCATCAACATAGCATTCGACTGTTTTGCGAAGATGCTGACGGAAAATGGTGCTCATAGCTCGTTGGTATGTGGCACCAGCGTTCTTCAAGCCGAAGGGCATCACTGTGTAGCAGAAAACACCCTTTGGAGTCCTGAATGACGTGTGTTTTGCGTCATCGGGGAACATCTTGATCTGGTTGTAGCCCGAATATCCGTCCATGAAAAGCATGCGTTCGAAGCCACATGTGTTGTCGATCATCACGTTGTAGGCCTCAAAAATGAAGTCACGCTGAGTTGATCAGAACAAGTCACGCAGAGTGATCCGAGAAGCAGCACAAAAGATACGCTAAGTTCTGCCTGGCCATTTCCTTTAGAAGTCACGCAGAGACAGCTCAGCCATACGTCAGAATCATAATGACTGACAAACACAATAGTCGAGAAACGTCTCCTCATATGCCACGTATGCACAGAACTCGAGAGATCACAGCCGTCTTTTGCGTGATTTTCGAAATCTTCCTTAGCAAGACTCACTCTTCACCAAGTTGGCGTGACTTTGGGTCTTGTCTTCATTTAATGCGGCTGACAATATAATCAATGTCATTGATTTTGTGTCAGACGAAGCGTGCAAAATCAAGACAGCTGGCGGTTTGCGTGGATTCTGAACCTTCTCCTTCCTCAAAATATTGTGTGACTTTTGAGTTATTCTTCTCAAAGCCTGCGTGAATTCTGAAGTATTCTTCTTCAAAGCTTGCGTGGATTTCGCCTTCAACGAGCCTGCGTCAACGAATCTGCGTGTATTTTTGCCTTCAGTAAGTCAGCATGGATTTTATTTCAACTGGAGTACGTGGCAGCCATGCCACCGATCTCTCTCTCTCGCGTGCCCAGTAACTTGCACACGACCCATGCACTGATGCCATGTGTCCAACAGTTACGGGCCACGTCCAGTAACTACTCACTAATCCTGCGTGTATTTAGAGTCTGCGTGACTTTTCGAGTGCACCAGTAGTGAGGTAGTTATCTTTTCAGTTACTGTTTTGACTCTATAAATAGAGTTCTTTTTCTCATTCATTGTACAGATACATTGATATCTACTGTCAAAATTTTGAGAGCTTTTCTTCTTCGCATAGTCCAAGGGATAAAGCGATCGTCTTCTAGATCGGATTCCTACAGTTGTAATTTTTCCAGAAACACAACAAATAAAGAGAATTTCTTTATGGAAAACAAATTGGCGACTCTGCTGGGGAAAACCATCTCCTCTTCTGAGATGGCAACAACTCAATACGACACTTCGTCAATCGGCTCGACGAAGAAGGTGATGACGATCAAATTCGATCAACTCGCCTATGAAGAAATGCAGCGGGCTAAGGGTGGCAAGCCCACTCCAGCCTCCATCATCACTGCCAAGTCGAAGGGACACTCTGTCTATGTCCCTAAGAATCAGTTGGCAGTCAATGGTGAAGTCTCTGCCACAGTGTCTGCTCCTAACACTGGCAAGAGCTCTACTGCAAGCACGCACACTCTTGTGCACTCGAAGATGACAGCAATCAAAGTTCACGCTAACAGTACTGGCTCCTTAGCCAAATCTGTTCCAGTGTGTATCTCCAAAGTTGAAAGTCACGCTGACAGTACTGGCTCCTTAGCCAAATCTGTTCCAGCGTGCAAATTCAACTCTAAAAGTCACGCTGACAGTACTGGCTCCTTTGCCAAATCTGTTCCAGCGTACAAATTTAACTCTAAAAGTCATGCTGACAGTACTGGCTCCTTAGCCAAATCTGTTCCAGTATGCAATCCCACATTCAAAAGTCACGCTGACAGTACTGGCTCCTTAGCCGAATCTGTTCCAGCGTGTAATTCTAAAATCAAAAGTCATGCTAACAGCTCTGGTTCTTTAGCCAAGTCTGTTTCAGCGTGTATTTCATCAGAGAAGAATAGCTCTTTAGTTATCTCTTCTTCTTCACCGAGTTCTACTAGAACTAGGGGTGGTCTTCCACACAAAGTCCCTTCGAAAAGGAATAACTCTTTAGTTGTTTCTTCTGCTCCTGTAGTTTTTACTTCAGGAACAGCTTTGGCTGATACTTTTGTTAGTCAAAGGAAAGGAGATGGTCTTTTGACTACTCTTTCTTCTGGACATTCTATGTCTCAAAACTTGAATGAGTCTAAGAAGAAACATTCCTTAATGTCTTCTTCTTTGATTTCTTCAAATTAGGCACAGAATCTGTCCATTAAAGAGGGTCTGTTACCAACTCCTAATCAAAGGAGTGGTTCAACTCTTCCTTCTCTGCAAATATCCTGATCAATGGAAGAAAAACTCCATGTTTCTAAAACCAATATGTTACCTTCCATTGATTTAAGAACAAAACTCAGCACTTCTGGTGTTAAGAAACCATACCAATTGGATATGAAGATAAAAGATCCAGATGCAGAGTATGCAAAAAATTATGTGGCTCACATTAATCACTCTTTGTATAATCAAGAGCCATCAAGACCCAAGAACAGGAAGTATACTCCTCAATCTTCACAAACAAATTTGCGGGAATATCTTCAACAGAAGAGAAGGAGTAATTCCATATCAAAGGAACATGCTGAATGTGACTTCTATCCAAGAGTCATAATTCAGTGCAGATGTGAATCAACAGTTCAAGACCATGGTGATCATGAATGTGACTTCCAGCCAAGAGTCACAATGCAATGTAGATGTCAAAATAAACGACAGTCTGTCTTCAATAGGATTCAGTATGAACCTATGCCTGATGAAGATGAGCCTTTGTTTGCCTCTGTCAACATGACTTCTCGGGACACCGGGGGTAGAGTTGATAGTCCAGATGGAGTATATAGAAACACCAGAGCAAGAGTCCTGGCTTCTAGTCAAAGAAATTTGATCCCTGAAATTGATTCTGAATTTCTTGGAGAATCTAACTTCCCACCTCTTCCTACTGGGGGTAATTCTCCTGTATTTGACTTTGATGCACGAAGCAATGATTCAGAGCATACAACATCTACTAGTTCATCAATAATCCCTCATACAGTCATGACTTACATGGTTGATGGGAATACTGATGAACCTTCTTCTTTCTTGACTCCTCAAGATCAAAGAATTGCTTCTTTGGAACAGCAAATGAAGTCTATGACTGACACAATGAAGTCGATGTATGAACTCATGACAGCTCAGTTACAAAATCGACAGACTGTATCAGATGCCATACCAGTTGATACTGATATAAGTCCAGTACAAGTTCCTCCAGCAGTATAATCCAATACTCCTGGACCAGCTCAACCAAATCCTAGTCTCTCTGGAGCTGGGGGTAGTGCTTACAATGCTGTTCCTCCTCCCAACTATTCTCTACAAGCCACAACTCCACAATCTTCGGGAGTTGTCTCTGAAGAATTGAAGAATCTCAAAACTCAATTCGAGGCATTCAAACAGATGGATGGTTTACAAAGGTTAGACATCAAACAGCCTTATCCGATAGAATGGAAGCAAGTATCATATCCTCCTAAATACAAGCCTCCTACTATCTCATTCTATGATGGAACCACTTCTCTAAGTCAGTTTATTAATCACTTTGAAGTGATGACTGATCAACTGCAACCAAGTGATGTCCTCCTTACTTGGGTATTTATTGGATGTCTCAAGGGAACGGCTTATGAATGGTATAGGAGTCTCCCAGATAGGAGTATTACTTCATTTGCTGGTTTCAAACAGATGTTTCTTGAAAGATTCTATGAAGGGCTTAATGACATGACTATGTCTGCTCTTATTAGAATCAAGCAGAAAAATAATGAATCTACAGAGGAACAACATCCCGATTGGGTGGCTAATACTGTTCCTGTTCTTAAAAAGACTGGCAAGATCAAAGTATGCATAGACTTTCGCGATCTCAATGCGGCATGTCCTAAAGACGAATTTCCTCTATCAATCACTGATGTCATGGTTGATAATACCTGTGGATTTGAACGAATGTCATTCATGGACGGGTATTCTGGGTACAATCAGATCAAAATGTTCCTAGAAGACGAGAAGCACACTTCTTTCAGAATGTCGATTGGTACATACTATTATACAGTTATGCCATTCGGTCTCAAGAATGCAGGAGCAACTTATCAACGAGCTATGAGCACTATATTCCGTGAACATTTGCGAAAAACAGTCGAATGCTATGTTGATGATATTGCAGTCAAAAGTCGACAAAAGAAGGATCATATCCAAGATTTGAAGACTATATTTGATCTAATGCGTAAGCATCAATTAAAGATGAACCCTACTAAGTCCTTCTTAGGCGTCTCTAGTGGTAAATTTCTCGGCTTCGTCATTACCTCTAAAGGTATACACGTGGATCCCGAGAAGATCAAAGTCATCCAAGAGATGCGTCCTCCACGCACCTTAAAAGAGCTACGAGGATTTTATGGAAGAATCGCTTATATCAGGAGATTCATTTCTAATTTATCAGGACGCTACAGACCATTCAACAAACTTATGAAGAAAGGTGTCTCTTTTGTCTGGAATGATGAATGTCAGAAAGCATTCGATGATATAAAACAATATCTGATGAGCCCTCCAGTATTGGTACCTCCCGTCTCAGGAATACCGTTCATCCTCTATACTCGAGCAATGAGTCATTCATTGGGTGCATTACTCGCTCAAAAGAATCAAAATGGCCATGAACAAGCCATTTATTATCTCAGCCGCACTATGACTGGAGCTGAACCTCGATATTCACCGGTTGAAAAAGAATGTCTAGCCTTGATGTTTGCTGTCCAAAAGACACGTCATTATATCATTGGCCAGACTATTCATGTCATCTCCAGGATCAATCCTATACGGATCATGATGAAGAAACCCAGTGTTTTGAATTCTTGATTGGCTAACTGGGGAATCCTACTTGCTCAGTATGACATGCACTATATTCCTCAGAAATCAGTCAAAAGATAAGCTTTAGCTGATTTTCTGGCTGCTCACTCAATTCCAGAAAATTCAAAACTCTATGATGAAATCCCAGATGAAGTCCTAGATTCAAATCAAATTGCTGAAGAAGATCCTACTTGGCGTCTATTCTTTGATGGAGCATCAAGAATTGGTCCTAATGGCGATATTGTCGCTGGAGTTGGGATTGTTCTTGTATCGCCAGAAGGTCTTGCCATCCAAAGAGCTTATTCTCTCGATCAGCCATGTTCAAACAATGTAGCTGAGTACAACGCATTACTTATTGGTCTTCAACTCGCTAAACATCTGAATATTCAACATTTGGAGGCGTATGGAGACTCTAAACTCATTGTCAATCAGATCAGGGGTACTTATGAAGTTCGCCATCAAGATCTAGTTCCTTATCATAAAACAGCTATATCTATGGCTTCTTCGTTTGAAGAATTCTTTATTGAACATGTTAGGCGAGCATGTAACACAGAAGCTGATGCCCTTGCTAATCTTGCAGCGGTGCTGGCTATCCCAATTAGACGGCAACAAATGATTGTTGTTCGTAATCGAGAATTATTTCATCTTGAAAATAACCTGACTCTAGGACTTTCAGTTGACATTGAAGAATCAACATCTTATGACGTCAACACAACAAGAGGATTTGGATTCAGTCGTAAATCGATATCATCTTCATCCGATTCCAGCATGGAATTCATCTTCAGTAACTCGACTGAGAATCAGAATACGGATAAAGATTGGAGACTTCCTTTCTTAGATCTCGTATTATATGATATTCTTCCAGATGATTCGAGTGAGGCAGCATCTATCAGACGACGATCACTCAGATTCTATTACAATCATACAACAAAGACCTTATATCGTCGAGCTTATGATGGTTTACTCCTTCGATGTGTTGTCGGTGACGAGGCTCAACAAATCATTCGCGAAGCACATGATGGAATTTGTGGAGCACATCAGCCAGGACCAAAACTTCAAGACCGTATTCGACGTATGGGTTATTATTGGCCCACCATGGTATCTGATGCTATCGAATACGCAAAGAAGTATAAAGCTTATCAAATTCATGCGGATTTTATTCATCAACCCTCGAAATTTCTACATCCGACGGCAGCATCATGGCCCTTCGAAGCTTGGGGCATGGACATTGTCGGCCCGATCAATCCACTGTCATCTAAAGGTCATCGGTTCATTCTCGCAATAACCGATTACTTCTCCAAATGGACCGAAGCCATTCCTTTATCTGAAGTTAAGACGTCTAATGTCATCAGCTTTATTAAGCACCATGTCATCTACAGATTTGGTGTTCCTCGACGCATTGTTCATGATAACAGACCACAGTTCGTCAGCCAGAAATTTACTCGATTCTGTGACGATCATCGGATCAATAATGTGGCTTCTACCGCATATAATCCAGCAGCTAACGGATTGGCAGAAGCTTTCAACAAGACTATCATCAAACTCCTAAAGAAGTTTGTCTCCACTAACAAACGTAATTGGAGTGACAAGCTCGGGGAATGTTTGTGGGCTTATCGCACTACAGTTCGTAATGCTACCAAATGTACACCTTTCTCTCTGGTGTATGGTTGCGAAGCTGTTCTCCCATTAGAGATTCAAATTCCTTCTTTAAGGATAGCAATCGCTAATGAACTTACCTCAGAAAATAATGATCGTCTTAGACTTTAAGAATTGGAGGCTCTGGATGAAAAGCGGTTATCTGCTCAACAGAATATTAAATTCTATCAAGCTAGAATTTTAAGGGCTTTTAACAAGAAAGTCAGAATTCGAACATTTCAGAAAGGAGAACTTGTGCTTACTGTCAGACGCCCGATGACTATGACACACATGAGTAAGGGCAAGTTTGATGCAAAATGGGAAGGTACATTCATTGTCAATAAGATCTTTTCTAATGGGACTTATCAACTCACTACTCTAGATGGTAAAGCCACTATGATGTCCATCAACAGCAAATTCTTGAAGAAGTACTACGTCTAATATTTCTATCAAGATTGTCCTCCCATCATTCTCTAGCTGTTTTATTGTTCTTTCCGAAGAATCATTCTGATATCTATTATCCCCAGTGGAGATAGGTATTCTACTTTGTATCGTTTTCTCAACAAATTTGATATCCAGAAAATCATGTCCATATTACCTCTGAATTTTCTATCTCAATATCATATTTATGAAAATGATATTTAGTCTTTCTGATTTCTGAGTCAAAAGATCAATGAATAAAGGCAAAAATATAAAGTGGAAAGGATATATCGTAAACAAAGTTTCCTTAAATGGAGTTTATTTGAGACAAATTCTTCAAGAAAAAGAGTACATCATCATGGAAGATCACTGTAATCCCTTTCATATTTGGGACGAGGACCACATACATAATCAGCAAAAGAATTGAGTACATCTTTTTCTGACCGTACCAAGAATTGACAGGCAGCCAGCCTCATTGCTTCTTCTTCTTCGGTTTCTCCTGGTTCGACCAGGAAGTCCAGGATATCTTTCGGCGGTTTGGGAGTAGACGAGCTTTCGCCCATTTCCTTCTTCTGCGGAGGTGGATGTTCTTTAACACCTTCAGTAGCTTCGGGGGCGACTTCAGCCTTCTTTATATTCTCTTCAGAAGACATTATGGATAAAATGCGATCCTTCTATTCAAATATATGCTCTATTTATAGGCATATGGTTACAAGGATCGAAGGGACGTATTCTTTCCCGATATTCAGTTCATCCATTCATTTCTCACATTCATCCGACGTTTCACATGTTCATTAATACTTGACGGTTCATCCGTTCATTTATTACATTCACTCGACAGTTTATCTGTTCATCATTTCCTAACGGTTCATCCGTTCATAATCTTCTATCAATTTATTAAGTGGGGATTCGTTATTTATCATGTTTTCATAACCTCTGAATCAATTCCGAATTTACTTACTCATTTGTCATGTTTTGACCTCTGCATAGAAATCAATCTATTTTCATTTGAGTTCCTATATATTATCACGTCCATAATACCTCTGATAATATCATATACTCTAAAACAGAAAAGATAATTTTATTATCTATCATGTCCATAATTCATCCACAAATACAAATCATTGAGCATAGAAGAATTGTCATTTCCATTCCCATTTTACCACAAAAAGTCTATTACATTTTCTTAGACTTTCTTACAAATCATAATGGAAATCTATTACAAATCTTCGATTTTCATTCTACACCACAACGATAACCTAATAGAGATCTATCTTCTTCTTTGGATCTTCTCCGTCGGACCTTCTCCGTCAGGTTCGTTGTTGGTGGCAATTCCTGACTGTCTGGGTCTCAGTCACGACCAGATCAGCAGAAATCAAACTCTGGTCTTCTCTCTCAGACGAGAGGAGAACCACAGAGTATGGCAGCCCGAAGTCGTGGTGCTGCCAATACAATTGGTGGATGGGGGTAACCTCTCAAGGAAGACAGGAATGTATCCAACCTTGGGATACAATTCCTAGTTCTCCCGTAAAAGGAACTCTACTACCCGATTTCTCGGTAGTAGAGTTGACTCCACCATCCAACTCTCGTGTATAAAGGCTCTTCCTACCATCTAAGGAAGACCCTTCTATCCCACGAAGAGTTCTGAGTTGTCTGATTTACGCGTCAAAAGCGTATGAGCTCCCTGATGTAGATGTCAGCAGGATATTCTCCACAGCATCCACATCTCCAATGCCAGTTCTGAAGAAAATTTTCAGCTAAATTTTTGTAGAAAGATCAACAGAAATCATTCAGTATGCATTTATCAAACAGAAACAGGCGTGTATTGTTCAAATCAGAAACAAGACACAGAAAGCCTATCTTCAACAGCAAAAATAAGTACACAAAATTCATTCGCAGAAGAGAGGAAGAAGAATGGGAAGATGAGTTTGCGTGGAGTTCATCCATCTATTTAAAGGGTCAAGTGCAGGTCTATTCTTGGAAAAGATCCGCATAAATAGCGCTCGTAAATTGTGGAATGAGTGTCACGTGTACTTCGGGAGACAGTGCAACATTGGAAACAGTCAAAGTGTGCTAATTAATATTCTTCATTAAAAGGCACGCAGATCAAACACAAAAGTTGTACTTCATTCTTTAAACAGGCACTGATGGCCTTACAAAAAAGACAAAACAGAAAAGTGCAACAAAAGCGTAGAAAGTTACGCTCTATTTTCCAGAGCGGCTAAGTTTGATGCCTAACTCCTCTACGCTCTTAACTCCCAGGCGATGCAACAGAGTCTCGAGCATTTCACGCTTCTCCATAAAGCTCCGCCCATCAGAAGAAGACGAGCCATCCAATCCAAAGTAGCTCAAGAGATTCTTGGCTAACTGCGTGGAGTCATCCTTGAGCTCGATGACGACAGATTCAGGTTCTTTGCCCCCAAAAGTGGGGTCACCATGGGAACAAAAGTCCAACTTGCGTACTTCCTCTTCGGCTGCTTCCTTTGGGGTCATATTTTCGAGAGA
Source organism: Iris pallida (assembly GCA_029216955.1). Lineage (NCBI taxonomy): Eukaryota > Viridiplantae > Streptophyta > Magnoliopsida > Asparagales > Iridaceae > Iris > Iris pallida. The sequence continues at coordinate 13,422,325 of JANAVB010035420.1, forward strand.
TGAATGTCAAAACTGAGAATCTCTTCCTGTTTATATAACAGATCTCGTCGACAGTTCATATTCCACCATAAATTGGACGCAATCAGTCTCGGAGAACGAAGAGTCATTATGACATTTAATAAGTTCATTTGGATGTTTTCGAAGAACTTCAAAGTCTTTTCGACTTTCAAAAAAATTATTTAAGTCATCTCAGCGTGACTTTAACTCATTTCATCATCTCTATTTCAAAGTATTTCGAAATATTTTATCATTTTTTGAAAACTTTGAAGGGGGTTTTGTAGGCCTCAAAAATAAAGTCACGCTGAGTTGATCAGAACAAGTCACGCAGAGTGATCCGAGAAGCAGCATAAAAGATACGCTAAGTTCTGCCTGGCCATTTCCTTTAGAAGTCACGCAGAGACAGCTCAGCCATACGTCAGAATCATAATGACTGACAAACACAACAGTCGAGAAACATCTCCTCGTATGCCACGTATGCACAGAACTCGAGAAATCACAGCCGTCTTTTGCGTGATTTTTGAAATCTTCCTTAGCAAGACTCACTCTTCACCAAGTTGGCGTGACTTTGGGTCTTGTCTTCATTTAATGCGGCTGATAATATAATCAATGTCAGAGATTTTGTGTCAAACGAAGCGTGCCAAATCAAGACAGCTGGCGGTTTGCGTGGATTCTGAACCTTCTCCTTCCTCAAAACATTGCGTGACTTTTGAGTTATTCTTCTCAAAGCCTGCGTGAATTCTGAAGTATTTTTCTTCAAAGCTTGCGTGGATTTCGCCTTCAACGAGTCTGCATCAACGAATCTGCGTGGATTTTTGCCTTCAGCAAGTCAGCGTAGATTTCATTTCAACTGGAGTACGTGGCAGCCATGCCACCGATCTCTCTCTCTCGCGTGTCCAGTAACTTACACACGACCCATATACTGATGCCATGTGTCCAACAGTTACGGGCCACGTCCAGTAACTACTCACTAACCCTTCGTGTATTTAGAGTCTGCGTGACTTTTCGAGTGCACCAGTAGTGAGGTAGTTATCTTTTCAGTTACTGTTTTGACTCTATAAATAGAGTTCTTTTTCTCATTTATTGTACAGATACATTGATATCTACTGTCAAAATTTTGAGAGCTTTTCTTCTTCGCATAGTCCAAGGGATAAAGCGATCATCTTCTAGATCGGATTCCTACAGTTGTAATTTTCCCAGAAACACAACAAATAAAGAGAATTTCTTTATGGAAAACACACGTCGGTGATAGGAAGCGAGAATTCGTCCTTCGGGCAGGCGGAGTTGAGATCCCTGAAGTCGATGCATACTCGAATCTTTCCATTCTTCTTGGTGACAGGGATAATATTGGCCACCCAATCCGGGTGTTGTTCTTCACGGATGAAGCCGCTGGTCAAGAGTTTGTCCACCTCCTGATCGATGGCGTTCATGATGTCCGAACGAAAACGTCGATGTTGTTGTTTGATAGGCTTGGCATCGGATAAGATGTTGAGCCTATGTATCACAATCTGAGGATCAAGTTCTGGCATGTCTTCGTAGCTCCAGGCGAAGACATCAATATATTCTTTAGCCAGTTGGATTAAAGACTCCCGGTCTTCTCCTTTTAGGCTTTTGCTGATGAAGATGGGTTTAGAAGAAGATCCATCCCCAAGGTCGATCTGCTCGACTTCGTCTTCGGTAGGGGGTTCGCGTAGCTCAAAACGAGACTCCCACTGTTCTCCTAAGCGTTGTGCCCAGGGTTCTTCTTCGAAGAATTTCGGTGCTTGATCTTCGCCTTCATCTTCTTGAGGTTGAGAAGATGTCATATTGGCTGACAGCACTCTCTTGAAGACTGAGCCAATACTGGTATCGGAATCCCAAGTCGATGCTTCAGACGAATGAGAATGTTCTGCTTCTTTTGCCTCCGAACTCTCTGGAGTTGACGGTGGCGTGACATAGCCTATCCTCCATCGAGTCCGATTGTAGTAGTCCTGCGACTTTCCTTTAGGTGTTGGAAGCCGGAGAGGAAGACGTCGACATCTGCCGTAGTTCAGGCCTTTGTTGCTTTTTAGGTCGTAACCCATCTTTTGGATGAGGTACTTTGCCTTTTCCGTGTACCGATAGACATGCATTCCGCCGGTATCTGGTTCTGACTCAAGTGGCGAAAGGTCTTGATGACGCTCAACTTTGTCGAAAATGATAGATTCTTCGTCTCGACTCCGCGGTAGGACTACAGAACAGACCCCTTGGAACGGGACTACTCGATTTACATGATGGACAGTCGTTATTTGTGTTTGCAACGACCGTAGAGCGTTATCTAATATATACATGGCATTCCAATGTGGAAGACTATAATAATTAAAAGATACTCTATTATTGATGAAATACGAGATTTTATCCCGCAGGATTACATTTTCCAGAGAGGTACGTCTACATCAGCAGAGATATATTCCTCTAGCTCTTCATCTGTGAGTACTGGGATTGGATCGGGAGAGTCCACCACAGCTTTGATTTTAGGGTCCTAGAGGGCTATGTGGGCCTTCTCTGGCAGCTTGGATTGCGGCGGCTTGTCTTTAAGATGCACCTTCAGAGGTGCCTCCACTGTGCCTCCGGTGATTGGTGCTTTCCCTTATAGTTTTGCCACAAGGGGAGCCGATGTCTGAGGCGGCTTTCCCTTGAGGTGTATCTTCAAGGAAGCTTCAGGAGCAGTTGGTGCTTTCCCGGGTAGCTTGATGTTCATGGGAGGCAACTTCTGAGGCGGTTTGCCTTTGAGTCGGATCTTCAAAGGAGCGCTGGGAGTCATCTCAGGCTCCATGTCCGGCTCTGCTGTCGTTTCTGTCTCGTCGTCAGCATCATTAGCTTCCTCCTTGTCAGGTGACTTATACAAGGATAAATCGGTGAAGTAGGCTTCAACCCCTTTGAAAGGGTCAATGTCCGCAAACTTCGTCCGGATGACGTTATTGGTGGACACATACTTCGTACATTGGTAGAGTGTAGATGGCACCACCATGTACTCATGCAGCCATGGACGACCCAATAGGAGGTTGTAGTTGACGTCGGCGTCCACGACATAACAAGTCACCTCAGTTCTGAGGTTACCGATATGACACTTTAGACGTATCTTGCCCAGTGGCTCGCTTTTGCTAGAATTGAAGCCACTGATTGTTGTGTTGGATGGCGCCAGTCGGTACATTGGGATCCCAAGTGTTGAGAGCAGCGTCTTCGGAATGATGCTGAGGGAAGACCCCGGATCGATCTGAATCCGCTTCACCTTGACAGAACCGATATACCCTGTATAATACAGCGGCCTGTTGGGTCGGTTGTGCTTGAGCAGCATGTCTTGTTGGGTGAAGGTTATATTGGAGATAACCTCATCCGCACAATGACAGTACGAACATGTAGTTGGGAGATCTTCAGGCTGTTTGACCTGACTGATGAAGGACTCAGCATCCTTCAGGACTTCACAGAGAGCTTCGCGAGTGTCTTTGGAAAGACGAAGGAGCTCAAACAGAGAAAGGCAGGCAGGAGTACTGGCAAGTTGTGCCAGTATGTCGAAGTTGTGGGGCTTGGCTAGCCCCGAAGCATTCTCCTTTCGCAGAGGTCTGTCGAAACGAGCCTCTACATGCTTCTGCTTATTAGCTGCTGGAAGCTTGGAAGGACCCCCTTCCTCGGTAGCAGGGACGGTACAAGGAGGCACCACCTCGACGGCAGCTTCATCGGGTTGGGCGTTCTGTTGTGAACGCGTCTGTACAGAAAGAGCCTTTTCTACGGAGGAAGAGACCATGCGACAAGATTTGATCTTCCTGTCCTTGGTTCTGGAGGCAGAGCGTACCTCCTGTTGAGTAACCTCAGAGATGAGATCAGGGTGAACCCATAAGACCTCTCTCCGAGATGTGGTAAGTGGGATGAGTCCACTCACATTGTCACGAGTAGGCGATAAGTTAACCACCTCCATTGTCGCCTTAGGGATGGGGATGATGCCATCTTGTGTTGTAGTTGGCGGCAAGGTACCGAACTGGAGTGACACTACGTTGGCCGAAACCGTCTTCTCCTCGTAGTCGACGGAGATAACATTCGCATTGATCATGCGCTGGATGTAGTTTTTGAGGACGCAGCAGTCCTTGGTTGGATATCCGACAAACCGATGGTAGTGACAGTACCTCGGATTGTCCACTTTCCCAACCTCGTCCGGACGCTTCGGGTCCGACAACTTGATCTTGTCACCCTGCTTCAGTATCTCAAAGAGTTACAGGGTGTCTTCATCGTTGAACGAATAAACCTCCTTTGGCCGTGGTGCAAGTGGAGGCTTCTGAGTAGCTGCTGATGCACCTTTTGAGGCATTGACAGTCAATGCCTGTTTCCCCTTCGTCTCTCGTCCGGGGATGTTGGCTGCAGGCCGTTTCCCCTTGTCTTCAAAGGCGGGGAAACTGACTCCCAGAAGACGAGCATTGGCCGCCTTCTTTTCTGCGGCCTCGGCTTCGATGATCAAGGAACTCCAGTCGGGAGAAGGAGTAGAGTTGAGACAGAGTTTGACTGCAGGCTGCATGTTCATGCTGCAGAAGGAAAGGAGTGCATGTTCTGGCATGCCCGGGGGCAGTCTGAAGCAGGCCTGTCGGAAGCGTTCGATGAATACCCGAACTGTTTTCTTCTCCTTCTGGCGTATCTCTATGAGGGACGCCATTGTCATGTCCTTCCCGCCGTCGTAGAAACGGTCGAGGAAAAGGTACGTCAAATCGTCGAAGGACGATATGGAATTGTCGGGGAGGCTGCAGTACCAGTCGTACGCCACTCCTTTCAGTGAGCCGACAAATATGCTGGTGAGTAGCACGTCCTCCTTCGAAAGAGGTCCCCTCTGAGACTGGAAATATCTTAGATAGCGACGCAAAGAGTCCTTTCCGTCGTATGGCGTCAGTGTTTGTGGTTTATATTTGGGAGGATAAACCACTTTATTCTATTCGAGGGGATAAGGTTGGGGGATGCCCATCTTTTGGCGCTCCTCTTGACTCGTCTTAGACTCAAAGCGCTCGCTCAGGTCCCTGATCATCTCGACCACGTCTTCCGTGGAGCTGGGAGTCGGGGAAGGTGGTACCACCTGGAGTTGAGTATTTGAGGGCTCCGACATCCGGGGGGCTTCGCGATGATCTGTATCCAAGGATATTCGTTGAGGGGGTACACTTGACTCTCCATTGGCCCCTGGGTCGAGATCGATAGAAGGTGTCCTGGCCAAAGCTGACCGTATTTCAAACACTACTTGAGTCAGTATTTGTATAGAGGCAGAGAGGGTTTTGAGTCCTCCCTCCAAGGTATCCATGCGCTGGACGAGGTCTGGTGGTGGCGCATCAGACTCGGTATCACCTCCAGCCATGTAGACTGTCATGACACGGCTGGAGTCGGATGGCTCAGTTGAGGCTTCGCTTTCAGCCTCACTCTCTTGTAGAGGAGTTGTTGTCCCCGGAGCTTCGTCTTGGCTACCCCCAGCTATGTTCCTGAGGACTTCTTCCTCTTCGAGACTCGGATCCGCAGGGGCTAGACTACCCCCAGCTAAGTTTTGGAGGACGCCTTCGTCTTTGGGAGAAGTATTCGTAAGGGCCTGATTACCCCCAGTCCTGTCTTGAAGGACTTCTTCATCTTCGAGATGCAGGTCCACAGGGGCTAGATGACCCCCAGCTATGTCGGGGAGGCTGACTTCGCCATGAGGATGAAGATCCACCCCAGCTGTGCTTTGGAGGACACCCTCGTCTTCGGAAGGAGGATCAACAAGGGCTTGACTACCCCCAGCTTCCTCCAAGAGCTTCTTCCTCCCCCGAGTGCCTTCGAACACTCCGGAGGATGAGACGGTTGTTTTGGATTTCCTCGGCTGGCTCTTAGACGAGGAAATACCAGTCGCTTTTCGGACTGACGAGGAGTTGGAGATTATATTGCATGAAGCAACCTTTAGCTTTGGCTCCTCTTTTGTTGACACTTTCTTCCCGAGACGATGTCGGAGGGGTGTCGATGAATGCAGCAGCTGGAACACCGACTGTCTTGGTAGGACTACTGACTTGCAACAGCAGTTGATGGTGACCACAGCACAAGTGTACCCTGTGAGGGGCGCATTGTGCTTGTCAGTCGACTCTCCTGATCGGCTCTTGTGAGTGATCACGTTACGCAGATCGTTGGAGGAGAGTGCTACCTTCGCACCCCCTTCAGACGCATGGCAAGGCCAAGCGTCGGGTGGTCAAGTGAATGCTGTGCCCCCTGGTCCAACACCAAACAGGTGCTCAGATCAGTAGTAGAGGAACAACATTTAAAGTGACTTGAACGAACCTCAGACGCACAACCCGAGGGGGCACGGGGGTTCAAGACCACTGGGTTTGCCTTACTCGACTTGGTTGCAAACGCAACAGATGCGCCCAAGTGAGATATGGACTTTGAAGGTTGGCTCCTTTTTGGCGCAGAAGCACCTGAGTCAACCTTATACAGCTTACCATCAGCAGCACGCATGATTGTGGGCGCATGCTTCTGGCTTACTGCTGGCATAGCACGTTTGGGATGCATGGCCTGTGCTGCCTTGGACTTCTTCATACTAGCCCACTGGGGCGCGTAGTACTCAGAGTCCAAATTCTCTTCGCCACTACAGCGAGTAAGTCTGTCAAAGACAGAGACCTTCTGTAGCGCATCGGAGGTGATGCGCGGGGCATTGGCTGTGTCCCTGCTCCGTCGACGCATCTTTCTCGCCTGAGAGGGAGATGACTGGGGAATATGGTCAGCTGCACGTTTCTCCGAGAGATGCACTGCACCGGTGGGCGCATCTTGGTTGCTGAGGACGTCAGCAGGAAGGAAAGGCTGGATTGGCACATCCCCTTCGGTGGTGGTGCCAGAGGCGTCGACCTTGCGCACCAGACTCGGCAGGTCTTCTTCGGCTTTGACAGCCGCTTCGAAGGACTCGTACTGCCTTCAGAGATGAACTCCTCATACGCCTATTGATTGAGGCGTACGACCAGCATCTTGTGGGAGGAGTCCACCTTCACATCGTCGGATTATGACACAGCTTTCTCGGTGGAGGAGAAAGAGGTCCCCAGCAGAGTCGCTAGCTTGTTTGCCATTAAAATCTTTTGATTGCAAATTTTAATACAAACAGAACAGTGTTACAATATAGGACTTAGATTTAGTCCTAGGAGTACACTTTTGTTTAATCTGGGTCCCTTGTGCCGATGGAGCGAGTGGTAATGCGTTGACTCCGTTGATGATCTAACGACGATTATCAGTTCTCTGAAGGTTTGGATTGCTCTGGATGTTGGAGCTTGCTGAGAGGAGAAAGACGTTGAGTGTCTGTATCTGCCTCTCTGGTTGTGCGATGTCTCTGTCTGTCTATGTATGTTCGTCTCTGTGTGTGTGTGGACGAAGGAAATGATCCCTCTATTTATAGTCTGCAGGCTGGCTGCTCATGCACGCATATGTAGGATGCGCCTGGTCGTGGGGACGCCACGTGGTGATTGCTGATGGAGGCGCATGGACGATGTGCCCTAATTGAGGGGTTGAATTCTTCATACTGCTGTTGTTGACCGGCACGTAGCAGAGAAGAGGATCTTTCTGTTGCTGAGATCTTGGGTGAATCGAGTCAAAGGACACGTGTCATCGGCCCATGGCTCGGAGATCTCGGATTTAGTGGGGAATGATCTGGTAGGATGCGCCTGGGATTGGGCGCATGAGGAGACTTTGGCTCATAACCTTTAGAAGTCGCGAACCATTTGGGGCGCATGGCTTTTGAGGCGCATGCGAAGCTTCAGTAGTGACTTTACTTTTGTCTTTTGGGATCAGAGAAAAGTCTGGGATGCATGGCTTTTGAGGCACATGCGAAGCTTCGGGCGTGACTTTACTTCCGTCTTTAGGGATCAGAGAGAAAGTCTGAGACGCATGGCTTTTGAGGCGCATGCAGAGCTTTGGACGCATGGCCGTGGAGGCGCATACGAGTGGTTGGGCGGCCACGTGGCTTGTAACCGCCGGAGGAAAGTAATGATGATGCTGACGTTGGCGACGCTTCATTTTTTGAAAAATCTGTCAGCTGCAGTCTTCGGGGGACGTGCGGCCAACTCTGTCAGACTTCAGCATTTAATATTTTTTTGACATTTGATGGACTGTTGAGTGGCCGCATCGATCGGCGTCCCACTAGGCGCATGGGGCCGCATGGGTGCGCATGCTTGTGAGGCACTTGGTGTTGAGAGGCGCGTCTGTGTGATGCGCGGTATCTGACCGGCGTATCTGTTGTATGACGCATCTTCATTGATCCGGCTATTGAGTTCTTCGGGGCTTTGATTGCTCTCCGACTTAGCTAAATTCGAAGGGGGATTCATTCATCATAAATACAAGTTTATTGCACTGACTTCGGGAAGATTGCCACTTAGCGCATGGGTTTGATTTGCCCTGACCTATGAATAGCAACAGTTTGAGAGAGTTTTGTTGTCTCTCCCTTGACTTCTTGACGAAGATGTATTCGACTGATCCTCCTCTTTAGCAAGACGTTGTACTGTGGATGATGGTTCTCCTTGTTCGAAGAAGCTTTGACGGTTTAACTCCTTCAAAAGATAAGAGCCCCAGGCTGGTAGATGCGCTTGTGCGTTGACGAGGAAGTGATTCACTCTGACGGGGCGGAGTGATGCGCTGGGAGACAGGTACAGCAGGTTGCAACTGTTGGAACATAGATTGTCTTGGTCGTGGAGCCACTGTCTTGCGGTAGCAGCAGTTAATGGCGACCGTAGCACAAATGTGGCTTGTGAGGGGCGCATTATGCTTGTTGGTCGGCTCTCCTGATCGGCGTTTGTGAATGATCACATTACGCAAATCGTTAGAGGAGAGTGCCACCTTCACACCCCCATCAGGCACATGGCAAGGCCAAGCGCCAGGGTGGTCAAGTGAGAGTGCTACCTTTACACCCCCATCAGGCGCATGGCAAGGCCAAGCGCCGGGGTGGTCAAGTGAATGCTGCGTCCGTTGATCCTACACCAAACAGGCGCTCAGATCAGTAGTAGGGGTACAACACTTAAAGTGACTTGAACGAACCTCGGACGCATAAACCAGAGGAGGCACGGGAGTTCAAGACCACAGGGTTTGCCTTGCTCGACTTGGTTGCGAACGCAGTAGATGCGCCCAAGTGAGACAAGGACTATGAAGGTCGGCTCGTTTCTGGCGCAGAAGCACCCGAGTCGACCTTATACAGCTTACCATCAGCAGCGCGCATGATTGTGAGCGTATGCTTCTAGTTTGCCGTTTACATAGCACGTTTGAGGCGCATGGCCCATGCCGCCTTAGACTTCTTCGTACCAGCCCATGGGGCGCATAGTACTCAAAGTCCAAATTATCCTCGCCATGACAGCGAGTGAAGAACTTGCAGCCAACCCAGAAGAAGAGAAGAACAACTGCAACTTTTTGTGGCTCGAACGGGCTCCCTGGATAACGGGCTCCCTTTTCTTTATTTATTTTTGGTGCCCTTTTCAAAGGAGGCAAGAGGGCTCTATATATAGATTGGAATGAGACCTTTCTTCTTCTCCTTTCCGATGTGGGATTAAAAGCAAGATCCCTTCTTTTTCATGCTTCTACACTGTCTAGCTGTAAGTGGGATCGACCATACTCCCCTCTTGGGCACCAGGGGCCTAACATTCATCAAACGGAGAGGCCATTTACAAACATAGGGTCATCAACCCGTATCTCCGACGGAGCATAAAGTCGCGAAAAGAAAATATGCATAGTAGCCCGTATACTAAGGAATTTCCTTCCCACCCCATGCCTATCTATATTGTATCCACAACATATATGTACCTCTAATAATTGTTAAGTCTATTAATCATGCAATTCTCTTAGCAGTTATGTCCTACCCGTAGTACGTCCCGTACGTACTGTTGGCCAGCCGACTAGGCAAGTTCGTATCCTATATGAGACTCACAACTAATGAAAAACATGTGTCATGGCCAAAGAAGATATACCAACACCTCATTATAATGAGGTATTCCTCTAAAACTAAGTCAACCTTCATAAAATAATTAAAAGCAACGGAAACGACTAACTTAATTGTTTGCACCCAAGTATGACTTGTATGCACATCTAATATAAAATAAATAAATAAATAAAGTATATAAAGAAATAAACATGTTGAAATAATAGTAAAGAATCGTAGTAAGGTATACTTACCGAGGTGGTGTGAAGAATGGACGACGTCCAAAAGACGAAAAAGCAATAAAAGTAGAACTTCCGCAAATGTCTCCAGATGCTGAAATAGACACCACCAAGATTTTTGAAATAAGAGAAATAGCTAAGATAGACTATCCATATGTCTAATTCTAGATACAAGGGTAAATAGTAATTTTAGGTCAAACGGTGTCAACCATTGGAACTGCTTTGCACCAAAAAATGTGTCAAATCTAATAGTCTCTAAAGTCAACAAAATATATATCAACAAGTCAAATTTTAGAGACAAACTAAAATGTATGTCCAATTTTGGATTTCGATGGGTCGATAACTCTAAAACGCTCGTTGAATCGGATCATGGTGCTCGTAAAATGGGGATTCGGTCAACTGTCTCAAAATTTGACCAAACTTGACTAACATGACCAACACAATGCTGTGAATCCAATAGCAAAGTTTCATCGCAATTTGATGAGCGTGGACAAAGAAATCAATAATTTTATTAAAATATTGATAAGGTGATTTTTGACGGATACGAGTCGAATTCGTCACGCACACGCAACTAATTTAAATTCCGTCTAGACCCACACGTGCATAAAGTCCATACGCACATTTCAATACAAGTGGTTCATGACCAAGTCGTCCGATTTGTCAGGACATACTCCATATCAGAAAGTTTATTGATTTAAAAACCTATTTTTTACCAATTTTGGAACTGATTTAAATCATAAAATAATAAATTAAAATAAAAACTAAAAATTGGATTTCAGTCTCGTTTAGGTTGTCTAGAAGTCAATTCAAATAGATTTTCGAATTCCTCGATGTATGACCTGAAAAATGATCTCCAAAACAGTCCCTTGGGACTGTTTTTGTGCCCCAAAAATTAGTATTTTTTCTTGATTTTGGAACTCTATTTTCTTTGCGTTCATCACAAATTACATTTTGTAGGCGGTTAGGTTGTCTACGCGTAGAAGTTTTTTGGCTCCAAAAACGGTCAAGCGATGAGGGAGAGAAGTGGCGAGGAATAGAGCTACCTGGCGGGTGCTACTGCTAGTGTTGTTGTTGCAATCGGGTGTTCTTGCTGCCCGGTGGTCGATGGCGGGTCTCAAGGCAGCATAAGCGATGCGAAAGGTCATCAAGGGCTTCAGGATCACTAGATTTGATTTCAAGGTTTTGCAAGGAGGAAGAGACTAATCACGATAAACGACAACATTATCATATTCTGCTATATATACTGCTATATATATACTGCTATATATACATATATATATATATTTTTTTTTTTTTTTATAAACATATATATATATATATATATATATATATATATATATATATATATATATATATATATATACATATATATATATATATATTATCAAAAATAATATATATATATATATATATATATATATATATATATATATGCTAAAAATATATATATATATATATTTATATATATGCTAACATAATGGAAGAGGAAATAGGGAACAACGGCGACACAGAAAGGAAAGCAGGCACTACAGCGGAGTATATACCATCGAAGAACCCGATGGCCTTGACGGACAAGGAGGACCCCCAACCGTCAGACACAGTCACCCCCACTACATCCCATAATGTCGCCAACATTCGTGCAGACGCCTTGGCCAATATTGTCCAAGCACCAGTAGCCAGGATGCAACAAGCCTTAGACGTTGGAATCGCCAACACGAATAGCTTCTTCGAAGCCGTTGTCGAAATAGCGGGATCATAGGTCAACATGCACCCGACCGAGGAGACAGAAAATATTATAAAGGTGGTCGAAAAAGCAGCATCCACCACAAAAAAATCAAACAAAGGAAGTGCCAAAGAGGTTACGGCCAGGACCACTAGGTCAGCCGCAAAACTCAACAAACCCTTCCATCCAGTAACCTCAATGCTTAACATTCTTTCATGGAATGTTAGGAGCCTTGCAAACGAACCCCCTTGAGAAGATTATACAGACTCAAGAAAATTCACAGAATCGACATCCTCGTGATTATTGAACCCAAAATTCCCCCAAACAAACTCTGGTCCATCCAGTTGCAGTTAGGCTTCTTATCGGCTATCACCGATTGTCATGATATTTGGATTCTTTTCTTGTCCGAGGTGAAGCTCAGCATCATCCACAACTCGAGACAGGCCCTCTCGTGCTGGGTGGAATATCCCACGCTTAATTCTTGCTCCCTTTTGTCTGCCGTTCATGGCAGTTGCGACATCCCAGAACGCAGACAAATATGGAAAGATCTATTGAACACACATTTAAACCACAACTACCTACCTGGCTTTGGGTTGGCGATTTTAATGCTATTACTTGCAGAGAGGAAAAGTCATGAGGTCGACCCCCTCCTCCATCGGCTATTTACGACTTCACCAACTTCATCTTTAGCGCTCACATGTCTCCCCTTCAGTTCAACGACAGCGCCTTCATCTGGTGCAACATGCAAGAAGGTGCTCGAAGGCAATTCTCCCACCTCGATCGTGCCTACATCAACTCGAAGTGGTCGGATTTGGAGATCATTTCCAATCTCTCGCACCTAAACGCTACCGAATCGGATCACTCTCCTCTCCTTATTGAAATTAGCAGCAAATTGACCCAAATTAAGAAAAGCTTCCACTTTTTTGACTTCAAGAGCCACCACCCCCAATTCAGGAATATTGTTGCTACCACTTGGAGCAACACGACACCCTTGACCCCCTTGTCCGTTTCGCGAATAAACTCAAAGCTACTAGGAAAGCTCTTACAGTTTGGAGTAAGAAAGCATTTTGGGACATTTTCCAGGCCGTCCGTACCGCTGAGGATGACGTTACTCGTGCTGAAGCTCTCTTCACGATCAAAAGATCCTCAGTCGCCCGTGCCTCCCTGAACCTTACCAGAGCGCTTATGAAATTCTGGTTGAAAGTTGAGATAAAATTTTGGAAACAGAAGGCTAGACTAAGATGGGACAGTGAGGGAGACAAAAATACTAGCTACTTCCATTCATGTATCAAGGGGCACAGACAGCAGCTCAACCTCCACCAGATCGCTAATAAGAATGGAAACACGGGGTATCCAATTAGTTATTGCCAATTTCTATTCCCGGATGTTCACCAAAGAAGCCATTACCACGGACGAGGAATTCCTAGCGGTCATCCCCAGCCTGATTGACGATAGAGACAACATCCAGCTTATCACTACCATATTTCTAGTGTGAGGGTATTTTTGTCATTTTGGGGTATTTTTGAATTTATTAGAATTAATTAGAATTTTTGGGAATTTATTGAAAATTGTTTGACTAGGTTGACTTTTGACTAAGTGTTGACTAGTAGACCTACCTAGAAACTAACCCTAGTTAGTGGGCCATGGTTAAGGTCAAGTGACTCTAGTCAAACCTATCCTAAGACTTGGTTTAGTCAAATTAGCAATAGGTTAGAAAGTCATGATCCATGACTTATGGTTTAGAACATTGATTAGGTTCAACCTTAACTGATTGTAACTTAGCTCAAGCCTTATACTTGGACTCAACCCTATCCTAATGCCAAGTGGCCGGCCACCTTATCCATATAGGGACTTCCCCATTATAAATATCCTCCTAGTTTTAGGGCTAGCCTCCCTCTCTTGGAAGAATAGCTCAAGTTTGGAAAGAGGTGAGTTCTTGCATAGAAAAAAATCCATATTAATTCCAATATAGGTCCTAAAATCCTAGAATCTGTTGCAATAGTTTCTAATGAGGGTTTTCTTGCTGCTATGAATGTTTGATTCAGTTTAGAGTTAATTTGGAGGATTTGGGACATCAAGAGAAGAGCTATTGAAAGAGGATTTTCTTGGAAAGTTCAAGCATAGGTAACTTTCTCCATACTCCATGAAATTTCGATTTGTCTTCATGATTAGGAAGCCCTAGGAGTCCCCTAAGTGTCTGTATAGGTGTCGTGTTGGGTTTCATAAGTTTCGTGTCCTTTTGGACACGTATCGGGGGGGGTACCTAGGTGTTTGTCGAAATGCCACAAAGGGCATTTCGATCTCATTTGTTCAATGTTTTTAAATAGGAAATATAGATTTATCATGGTTTATTGGTCCCTAATCTTCTGTGATGCTTATTGTGTCGTTTTGTATCGGATTCATTGTCTGGACACGCGTCGCACTAGCCCGCGCGCGGCTACAGTGTTTTCCCCTGCATTTCGGGGGCCACTGTGGACACGACACGGCTCTTCTGACACCATTCTCCCCAATTTTCATTGGATTTTGTGCTCTGGTTTGGGAGTTTTGTGTTGTGCACTGTTTTGACACTGGGTCTGTGCACTGTATTATTTGCCACTGACACGGCTTGATTTCTTTGGACACGACACGTTTTGTCTTGGTGCAGACACTTGGACACGAGGCCACACTGTAGGTGAACCTACCTTGGTGACCACGAGTCCTCTATTGCGTCGTGTCGGGTGCACGACACGCGTGCACCCCTGCACGAGACTGTCCAAGTCTCAGTGCACTGCTTGTGTATCCTTCTTCTGGACACGTCTGTGTCCACAAATGTGGACACAAATCACTTGTGGGACACTTGTGCATTGTGTTTTTATGTTACAAATCATTGTTATGTATTTAAAACCAATTTTGATTATCATTTTCCTCTTTTCCTATTTTCTGAACAAATGTTCTTCACTGTTATATTCCAGTTTCAGACTTTTGGTGAATATGAACTTTGGCAATCATTTTACCTCATTAAAACACTGTTGTTGCATGATATTAAGCCCCTAACATATTTATCTATGTGTTGGCTAAGGCCATGTCAATTTTGGTATGAAATGGAGTTGTGTAGGGACTGTTTGGACTGTTTTGAATATAGGTGGATTGTTTTGGTGGAAACTAAATGAAAACTGAGTTTAAAATGGTTGTGAATGTATGTTAATACCAACACTGTGAACTTGATAGCATGAATTGATTTCCTACCCTTCTTTAAAACTGAGATTTTACCTATGTTGAAAACCTATATCAAACCTGAGTTTTGTTATGAAGCTATGAATTGATTCCTTCCTTGATGTTCCTGTCAATTTGCTAAGGTAGGATTTATAACCTGAGATTGTTGTGAACCTGGGAATGGGTTTTTTTGGGACTGAACATTGGTTCAGTTTGAGTTGTTCTTGTATTTCCTGCATTTTGAGATACACACAGCCTCATGTTTTATTCCCTGCATCTTACATTGTAGCAGTCCACACAGCCCTACTTACCTGTCTTTTGTTCCCCCACATACTCATGCACACACATGGTTTCCTGTTTCCAGTTCTTCACTGTTTTTGTTATGCACTGTCATTCCTTGCTTTATTTCCTGCACATTGCCTGCTCACTGTCCACACTTTTGAGACACACACACACATGTTTCTCTCTATGTTTATATCATGTATATACATTATATGTAGGAACCCATGCATGATACATGAGTTATGTGTGTGGTGTACCTATTGATAGATATATATATATATATATATATACATATATTATGTGTTGCCATGTGTTGGCCTAGATGCCATATAGGTTGTGGGATGTTGTTGTGACTTGTGTTTTATAGGTTGTAAAGACTTGGTATGCTAGCATAGGCTAGTTTAGCATTGTTAGACTAGTATGGACTAGTTAGGCCTAGTTTAGACTCAACTAGACTTGATTGACCTAGTTTGACTTCTAGGGTTGACCAAAGTTGACCAAGAGTTGACTTTGGCCTAAATTGACCTAGAATCATGTAGAATGCATAGTAGGACTCCTTGTTACTATTCTGGACTTGTTGTGACTTGTACTGTTCTGTTTAGGAGCCAGACACCACTCCTTGGACAGTACGTTTCATACCGGACACTCAGTTACAGGCGAGTACATTCTCTGATCATTTCATATCTTGCTTAGAATTATTTCCTGCAGTAGATTACTTTACTTGTACTGTCACGATGGTCACACGGATTGGTACTATATGGATCCTTTCTCGAGATGTTATCCTTAGGGAGCATCCGGTACTACATGTTCTGTGCGTTTCACTTACATGACGTATCATATGCTTCATTGGTTCTTTGATCACTTACGACATATACTCTTATGATCGTAGAGTCTTCCTAGAATCCTTATCCCATTCATGGGACTACTATGTATCACCTTCGGGGTCTATCACCTTCGGGGTTCATCACCTTCGGGGTCTATCACCTTCGGGGTCTGTTACATAGCATCATATAGCATAACCTGGCTGGATCCTTGTGTATTGATTGGGGGTACGGGGGAGTATAAGTGGACATGTGAATAATACACCCGTAGTTTCTTATCAGAATCATTCCTTAGTGTCTTATCAGAATCATCCCAGGCCATTTACATGTTCATGATTGTACTCTGACTCACTAGTCACTGCTAGTTCTCTATGTATAGTAGATATTTCTATTACAGTTCTTTCTCTGTTTACATACTGCACTTCTTCAGTACTCGTATCTTACTTTACTGCATGTCTTTATTTTCTAACCTGCTATGATCTGTTGAGATGTACTGTGCTCGCTCCTGTCCTGACTGGACCTGTTGAAAATATTACAGAGGACGAGGAGGAGGCTTGCCTGGACACCTACTACGGGGCAGCCCTAGACGACACTTGTGAGCTGGACCCTCTGGAGGATCCAGTAGTAGCTGAGGACCTTCCCCCGACTGTTTAGACTAGTCTAGATAGTTTATTATCTTTGTAGTCTGGAGACTTGTTCTAGTTAGACATTTATGTGGAGATCAGTTCTGTATATATTCTTTTATCTGAGACTTGTACTGCTGGGATTATCTTAGACTACTGTTTTATCTATTTCATTTCCTTGAGTTCTGTTCATATCGTGCTATATCTTCCTTAGTTGTGATTGAGTTTCTATTGTTTTGTTACCCCCATTCGGGGAGTATAAACTGTTTAGATATTACATTGCTAGATGTTGTGACCTAGGACAGCGTTCTACCGCCGACGCTGCGGCGTAGGCTGGACGTACCCACGTCTCGTGCCCTTACTCTAGGGTGCGGGTCGTGACACAGCTGGAGCTCCTCCATTCTGAATGTGAAGTCAAAAATACAGTTTAGGCTCTAGATGAGCACAGTGCCCTTGGACCTAACGGTTTCACTGGTATTTTCTTTAGAACGTGCTGGAACATCATTAAGTCGGACATCCACGAGACGGTAATCGCTTTTTTCCAAGGAGCCAGGTACCCCAGATCTATTTTCTGAGCTAACCAGATTCTTATCCCCAAACAGGAAAAACCCGGCGACCTTTAAAGACTTTCGCCCTATAAGCCTATGCACCTTCACTAGCAAAATTATCTCCAAGATTATTACAACCGTATGATCGACATCCTCCCCAAAATTATTTTAGAAGAGCAGAGTAGCTTTGTTCGTGGCCGAAACATCTTAGACAAGATTCTGACAGCTCAGGAAATGGTCATATGTATGAAATTACCAGCTAGAGATAGAAACATTGCTATCAAACTGAAAATAGAGAAAGCGTTCGACAGGCTAGACCGACAATTTATGATATGGGTGTTCAGGGCCTTCGGGTTTTTAGAAAACTGGGCCAACATCGTGTGGAGATCGATCAGTAATTTGTGGTTTTCCACGGTTATTAACGGCCAGGCCGAAGGCTTCTTCAAATCTATTTGCAGTGTCAGAGAAGGAGATCCTTTATCTTCCACCATCTTCATCATCGTCGCGGAGGCTCTGAGCAAAAATCTGAACAAAAGGAGGGCTTTCCGAATTTCTAGCATTTTCACACCACTAGCGGCTGTCCATTCATCACCCACCTGGCGTATGCTGATGATATCCTTATTTTCCCCTCTGGGACGCCGGGTCTATAAAGGTGGTTCACAATACGCTGCAGAAATATACAAGTTGCTCTGGGTAGCACATCAATTCCAGGTAGAGCATCATCTACGTCCACCACAAGACCACCAGAGAACATGCCTCTACTCTTACCAATATTACTTCTTTTTTCTATAGTGTATCCACCTTTCTATTACTTAGGGTGCTCGTTGGTGTACGGCAAATCCAACGCGGGCATCTTTGAAGGGCCGGTGGGCAAAATTAGAAAGAAACTTGTGGGGTGGCACAACGCTACTTTATCGCCGGGCGGGAAGATGATTTTGATTCAACATGTGCTCTCATCTATCCCCATATAGATCTTAGCCGCTTCTTCCCCCTAAGAAGGTTCTCACTTCCATTGAAAATCTCTTTACCAACTTCTTCTGGGGTCACTACGATGGTAAGGACAAGCATTATTGGACGAGTTGGGACACCATGGCCAGACCCACCGATATGGGAGGCCTTGGATTTTGTAGGCTTTCGCACATTGTGGATGCTTGCTCGATAAAGTTGTGGTAGAAGCTCCTAGTGAGCAGAAGTCTCTAGGCGCGGTTCATAAAGGCCAGATATTTTAAGCACATCTATCCGTCCGCCGATGACTTCAACTGCAGATCCTCTATGTCATGGTGGCACATCCTTCATGGTTGGAGCCTCGCTGAGCCCCTGATCCGCCTCCAGCTGGGATCGGGCAAATCATCTTTATTCTTCGAACATTGGGCCGAAGATGGTCTCCTTCCCCAGTTACCGGCTGCCTCCACCCACAGTACGATCAGAGATCTGTGGGATAGCTCGGGGGACTAGAACTGGGATAGAGTTCAAGAATGGGTAGGGGATGAGTCCACAGCTACGCTCCTTAACGCTGTGCTGAAGATTAGAATGGAACCTAATATTCTGCAGTGGTCTATTGTGGCCAATGGATCCTTCTCGGTTGCATCGGCCAGAAGTATTGTCCGCGACACTGGGTGCCTTCCCGTACCACTGGATCTTTCTGGCAGTCTTGTATTCCCAAAAAATGGTCCTTTCTGATGTAGAGAGCGTTTCGCAAGAAGTATCACGACCCACACCCGGTATAAGGGCACGAGTGCGTAACAGCACCCAGTCTACATCGTATAATCGGAGGTAGAACGCTGTACTAGGTCACTATCTAACAACTCACGCAATTATACAATGTACCTGTCATGGATCTCAACTCCGAATGGAGGACAAGTAAAGATATAAAAAACTCAATCACAGTCTAAGCACGATAGGATAACACATAAGTCTAGGTAACTAATAAGACTAAACAACAACTAAATAAACTACTAAATAATAATATCTCGAAACAATCTCAAATACAAAGTCAAGTATCTCTGATTATTATAATTCATGTTCAAACATGAAGAATCTAGAATAAGTCTACTAAACTAGCCATCTGGTCACTCCCGAAGGTCAGGGCTCAGTATGGCTAATCCCTCCTCAGGTCCATAGCAAGGGCACATATCTCCAGGACAAACATCTGAAAAATATATCCAGTCATGATGGAACAAACACACCTCATCTAGCAATTCCAAGTAAATGACAGAGACTATAAAGTAGTTATAGACAGTTATATTGATGAAGCATGGAAGTTTTAGACAGGTAATGATGTAGAACAATAATTTAAAGTACATAAGAAGTGATATAACGAATCACAAGAGCGTGGCAATAAAGACTGTAAAAGTAAAACTAACTGAACTAGAATAGAGGTGATATAAGTCCAGACAGTATAATATAGACAAGTGTGATACCAGTATGAATCCTAAACATGACACTAACCAGTGTGTTCTGAAATATCGAGGTCGACATGTAAACGATAGGGGGTAAATACAGCTCATCGTACATTTGGCAAGTGTATGACTGCTATCATTCTAGATTAGACCAGATGGGGTGATTCCAATGTTTTGGGACTTTACATGTCTACTCGAATATTTCTCCATACGACAAGTACAAATGAATCCAAAAAATGACACGAAACTAAAGTACAAGTCCAGCCAGAACATGATGATGCCAGTAGTGATTCTAGTAATAGAGGCCAGACATATAAAAGGTGAGTGTCACTTGTAGTAGATTCAGAAATACTGATCCGTGTTGACAGAGAATCAATAGAACTAACTAGAACTGAAATATAGTAATAAGAAAGTAAATGAAAGAACTATCAGAGAATGTACTCGCCTGTCGTCCTGAGCGACTGATGTATACAGATGTCCGAACTGGAGTCACAAGGTCCTATTTAGAGCAATACAGATTATAATATGTTCAATATATAGTAATTGAGATATACAATGCAATCTACATGATTCTAGGTCAATCTAGGTCAAAGTCAACTCTTGGTCAACTCTTGGTCAACTCTGGTCAACTTAGAGTCAAAGGTCAACTATCTGGGGTCAACTGCCTAGGGTTGGTCAGAAGTCCACTATTAGTCAATTCTAAAAAACTATGGCATCCTCTTCCTAGTTATCTAGGAGAACCTATTACCTATTCTTGCATATTGGCTAACCCATTTTTAAATTTACCTACCACCTTAATGCCACCTTTCCTAACACAAACACCCACATCACATTAACTGTCTACAGTAATTCCCTTCTCTTACTTACTGACCTATCTCACTGCCTCACCCTCACTCCCATTCTGTGAAATAGAGCAACACACAATATAGGATGTTAGTTCACCTTCTCACTTAGGAACACACACATATAAAGTACATCCTGAACAATCATACATCACTCATATCTAAAAGAACTCTCCCTCATACTCTCTAACTAACTCTGATACATGGATGTATCCTTTCAAGTACTCTCATACCTCACAGATTAGTCCTAGCAGTGGACTCACACATTGCCAAGCCATGCTCATGCTAAATTGGCCAAATGGCCAAGTGCCAATTGCTCGAATTAATACCATGGTGACAAGGCCTCTATCTAGCAACTATGTAGAAAATCAAGGGTCTGAACCTTAACAGTCATGTAGGACAACATATACAAGGATTGAATCTTAAGAACTGGACTTTCACTCTTGATATCAAATCTGATGCAATGCTCACACTCTCAAAATACATGAATGCATTAACTAACTAAAACAACTAAACCCTCTCCCATCTAATAACACTTCTACCAACATCTCTAACCTAATACACTCAAGGCACCATTCCTATATGACACTCTAACTGATACTATGTGACTTGAACACACTCTCACTAACTTGCACTAACCCTGACCAACCCATCTGATACTAGCATGATACTATGACACTTAACCTGGGTCTCTCTCTGTATACCTCCTATCTGAACACAAGGGTAGAGGTTGGTGTTTATGGTTCAGGTATCACTGAACACTAATACTCTCTCTTAACTCTCTAGTGCACTCACTTACTCACCTGTCCATACACACTCTCATACTCTTCACCACATCCAATTGATATAATAATCTATTACCTAATAAGATATAAACTACAACTTATATGTACCTAATTACAGACTGATACACAAAGACAATAGACTACTATTGCTCTGCTCTTCCTTCCATCTATTGATGTTGAAACTAATCATAGATAAGAAATAAAACTTAATACAACAGAACATAGGTACCAATACAGCTATACAGTAATGACTTGGGACAGATACTAAAACATCCAACCTGAACCTCTTTACAACTGATATAATAAATGTGATCAAAATCATGAAGAGGTTAAGCAATTGTGAGTAAAGGAGATGAACTCGAGTATGTGGAATGAACAAAGGGAAAAAAAACTGGGCATTAATAGACTGAACAAAAAGAAGATTGAACTGAGCTTAAAATAAAATGGTACTGGATCTCAAAAGATGGGGATTGATACTCGAGTAAGGACTGATCAATCATGCC
This sequence comes from Iris pallida, assembly GCA_029216955.1. Classification (NCBI taxonomy): domain Eukaryota; kingdom Viridiplantae; phylum Streptophyta; class Magnoliopsida; order Asparagales; family Iridaceae; genus Iris; species Iris pallida. Next base: position 13,444,168 of record JANAVB010035420.1, read on the forward strand.
TTAGCCTAACATAGGATGGACTGAACAACTAAGGGAATGATCAATTTAAAAGAAATAACTGAACAATGAGTAAGCAGGACAGGACACATGGTAATATGGGTTTGGATACATGCAGTTGTCCAAAACATGACACCTGATGGTTGACCTCCATACTAAACCCCTCTCTAACCAACACTCCTACAGACACAAAGCTACCTATACTAATATCATATAGACTGATCAAACATAGGGAAAAACATATGTGAGTTGAATGCAAACAGTGAATGAGAGGGCTTCGACGACATATGTCAAAGTTTGCAGGGCATGTCACTGCTCGATCTGGCCATAGATTGAAGCCCCAAGCCCAAAGTCTACCTATAGGAGTCAGTAGGAAGTGAAAACGTAGAGTGTTTAGGGAGAACGAGTACCCTAGCAGCAGGGGATTACTGTACAATGGTCACAACCCTGGTCGAGAATCCCCTCGATCAAAAACACCCATCAAAACCTACCAAATCTAGCTCAGTCACAAACCATAGTGATCTATAGATAATTAGCTACCCAAATCTATAATTATTTTTGAAAATGGAGAACAAAAAGTTCTAAGGAGCGTTTCGTCGAACACTTCGAATATCCATCCAATACTCTTACGATACGCACACCAAATAGATTCGATTTGAACCCAAACTTAGCATAGGACTAGGGAAACCCTAAATGAATGCATCTATGGAAAGAAAATAAAAAATTAATAGGTTTAGAGGTCATTACCTATTAAGAGTTGGAATCTCAATGAAAGCTCCTAGATCTAGATCACCACCAAGCTCCAATGAACAAATTACTCCCAATCCTTGATAGCTAGCCAATAGAGACCTCCACTACATAATGGGAGTGATTTGCAATTGATTTGGTTCAATTTGGAGGTGATTTGAAGAAAGGAACAAATTTGGGGAAGAACACCAATTTAGGGTTTGGGTTTACAAATGGAAGGAGGCAAGGGGCTAATGTTCACTTATATAGGCAAAGAAGGCTGTCTTGGCCGGCCAAGGGAGTGGGCTAGGGTTAGGGTTAGGTGAAATTGGCTAAAAGGCCTTCCTAACATGCAAATTAAGGCACTTTAAGGGAAGGGTCCAAAGTGACTTAAGGTTTTAGCCAACTAATGAGTTCTAAATGGTATGGTAGCTAGATTAGAGTCCAACTTAAGTCAGCTAATCTCTCTAACAAGTTTCTATGGTCATGGCTAACCTCTACACGAAGTAGTTATAGGGTTTTACTAACAAATGACAAAATCACAATGCATCAATTTAAATAATAATAAAATAATAAAAAATTCACCAATTTACCACTAATATGATTTAAATCTATTATTTAATAACTGTCACTACCACATTTTTAGCTTGAGGGTATTTTGGTCATTTTTGAATTTTTGGGATTTATTTGGAATTATTGTGAATTATTTAGATTTATTGGAATTTATGTGATTTTAATATTGATTAATTAAACTGATAAGTGGTATGTTGATTTGAGGCTAGTTTGGACCTTGTAGACTAGCCTAGAACCTAAACCTAGTTTTAGTGACTTGGTTAGATTATGAAACCCTAGGTTAATTTAAGTTAACCATATTCTAGTTATTAGGATCAATTTGGAAATAGGAATTAGAATATAGAATTGATTAATGACTTGTGACTTCACAAGTCATGATTAGTGATTTAAGCACATAGATGCCCAAAGCCCAATACCATGTGAACCTAACCTAACCCTAATCTATTAGTGGCCGGCCAACACCTAGCATAGGGATTCCCCCACCTATTTAATCCCTCATAGAAATTAGGGCTAGCCTCCTTAGAATTTCTCAAGTTTTAGAAAGAGATAAGTCTCCATTTTCATTAATTCCTAGAAAATCTATTTCAATTCCTTTTCCATCCAAACAAATTGCAATAGGTTCTAATTAGTGTGTTCTTGCTGATTGTGGAGGTTTTTCTCAGTTTGTGAGCAATTTGAAGAAGTTTGCTAGCAAGGAGGAACCCTCATATTGGAAGCTTTTCTTACATTTGGACACCATTAGGTAAATTACTAAAACTCCTTGTTAGATGCTGATTTTATTGAATAATGACCTAGATCTAAGGGTCCCCTAGCTAACCCTTGATTTTGGTAGGATTTTGTGTCCTTTTCGTGTCCTAAATGGACACGTATCAGCCCATGGGTTTAGGTGTTTGATGAAATGCCCCAACGGGCATTCCGATTTGTTTTTTGAATTGTTTTTGAATGGAAAATTAGATCTAGGTCTTGTTTATAGGTTTCCACTTGACTAAATTGTTTTCAAGTCGATTTGTGTCGTGTCTTGCTAACTGGACACGGCCGCACACGAGGGGGTTTACGTGTCCTACTACTCGGGACAAATTGCTCACTGGGTAGGACACGAGGACACGTGAAACTCGACACACACCTTTGGACAGTGTCTGACATGCCACATGTCATGTTTCAGATGACCACGTGGCATGTCGAGGGAGGAATCAGCGTCGCACTAATTTTTTACTGTGCAGTGCGCATAGGAGATCGGGTTCTGATACGTTGTCCTGGACACGTCTGTGCGACTCGACACGGGGATTCAGGGTATTGGACACGTAGCTGGACCCTAGGTGAACCTAGGGACACGACCACGAGACACTTGGACACCTGTGTCGTGTCCTAGACCTAGGTGAACACGTGCACGAGACAGTGCACTGTGTAGTGCCTGTTGTGCCCGATTTGGGTTTAATTGATGTGGACACGGCTGTGTCCTGTTTGCTTGGACACGACTGACTCCTGGGACACGTGCACAACCTATATTAGAATTACCAACCTTTAAATTTGAATTTTAGTTTGTTTTTTATTTGCATTTTCAATTTTCCCTAAAATCCTGATACTTGTTATTTTCTTTAATTTTCCAGTTTAATATTTGAACTTTGGCAGTTAATTTGACCTATTTAACTGAGGTTAATTAGTGGTTTTATACCCTAATATAGTTTTCCTACTTGTTATCTAACTATGGGTCAATTTTGGGGTTGTTTTGTTGATATTTGAAATCGAAATGGGGTTTTAAAGTATGGGACTGAAATTTGTAAATGTATTGTTTCCTTTCCCTTCCTTTCTCACTCACTGTCTATTTCCTATTTCACACACTGATTGCTATTCTATACTCACACACACATAATAGTTAAAAATCTGAGAACACCACACTGCTACACTCTAACACACACACTTCCTTGATACACACATACACACCTATAGCTAAGTCACTCTCACACTCCTCACTGTCCAGATTTGGACTGAGCACCCACACACAGGTTAGTCCTAACACACTTACACACACAAATGTCAGCCATTCACCCATGTCTATAACCAAATGTCACACTTGTTGTCACTCACACACACAGGTTTATGTATGTAAGCACACACACTCACAATCTCATATACAAACACTCACACACACTCTAGCCTATATGTACACATTGCCTATATGTGTGTTCTTCCCTCCTAACCCTATCTATATATAAACATGCATGTGTAATGTATAGTGTATGTATATCTATATGTATATATGTATTAAGCCTATATGTAGGTATATGTATATGAGTATTTATGTCTAATGGATAGGCCTATTAGGTATATAAATGTATGTTAATATATATGTGGATATATGTTTGCTAAGTAATGTGTGCCTATAGGTATTGTGTTATGACTTGGACAGCTTGTATAGGTTGTATGGACTTGATAGACTAGTGTAGGCTTGTTTAGACCTAGGATGACTTGTTTGACCTAATTTAGACTTGTTAGACCTAGTTTGACCATAGTTGACCTAGTTTGACTTCTAGGGTTGACCAGAGTTGACCAAGAGTTGACTTTGGCCTAGATTGACCTAGATTCATTTAGAATGCATTAAATTGCATCTTGTTATCATTTTAGACTTGTTGTGACTTGTGCTGTTCTGATTAGGAGCCAGACACCTCTCCTCGGATAGTACATTTCATCCGGACACTCAGATGCCAGGCGAGTACATTATCTGATCATTTCATATCCTGCTTAGAATTATATTCCTGCTTTAGATTACTTTACTTGATGCTGTCACGACATTATCACGGATTAGTACTATATGGATCTCTTCATGCGATGTTATCCCCCTCGGGAGCATCGGGTACATTGTGTCATGTGCATTTCACTTTCATCATGTACTCTTGTGCTTTCACCATACATGTATACTCTTGTGAATCATGTACTCTCATGTTCATGGAGCCCTCATGTATACTATCATGTGCACCCTTCATGGGCCTTTATGTGATATCCTGTATAATAACATAACCTGCTTAGATCCTTGTGTATTGATTGGGGAACGGGAGAGTGCTAATAGTCATGTGAACAATTCCATAGTAGTGTAGATCATGTGAAACTCTTTAGTGTAGATCATGTGCTAATCTGTCATGTTCACATGTGTTATCCTGTACTCTACATCACTAGACACTATTAGTTCTCTATATACAGCAGTTATTTACTTACAGTTCTCCTTCTTTTATATTATGTACTTTCTTTCAGTTTTCTATATCTTACTCTACTGCATGTTTATATTTTCTAACCTGCTATGATCTGTTGAGATGTATTATGCTCGCTCCTGTCCTGACTGGACCTGTTGAAAATATTACAGAGGACGAGGAGGAGGCCTGTGTGGATACCTTCTACGGGGCAGCCCTAGACGACACTTGTGAGCTGTACTCTCAGGAGGACCCAGCTCTAGCTGAGGACATTACCCCCATTGCCTAGACTAGCTTAGTTAGGCCTTATCTTATTTATGTTGTCTTGAGACTAGTTTAGCTAGACCTTATTATGTCTTTGAGATCTGGATTGTATATCTTCTTTCATATTCAGTAGATGGGACTTGTATTCTGGATATTTGCTGAGATGTTATCTTAGACTATTTTGATAATTTGTATTTCCTTGAGTTCTATATCATATCGTGCTTCTTCTTCCTTAGTTGTGATTGAGTTTATTTACAGCTATGTCACCCCCATTCGGGGAGTATAAACTGCTTAGAATTATATTGTTAGATGTTGTGACCTAGGACAGCGTTCTACCGTCGACACTGTGGCGTAGGCTGGACGTACCCACGTCTCGTGCCCTTACTCGAGGAAGCGGGTCGTGACACATTTTTAGTGGTGGCCCATGCAGGTCTAGACTAGAAGTGTAGTGGTATTCGAACCAGAGTATCACTACAGCCTGCAGTAGGATATAGGACATTAGTTTTCAAGGTACTCAATCACATTAGGAAAAACTCTTTTATTGCCATCTAAATCCTTACTGTCAATCGATTCTTTTGAATTTTAACTGTCCGCCTTTGTTATATCGCTTCTTTTTTAGAAATTGATACTCTTGTTGGTCTGTCTTCAAGATGGTGGAGACGCGGTCGTACCCTACCATTCATGGGGATGCTGTAGAGGGGTCTGCTAGCTCTCAGCCAGTTCAGCAGAGACAGGAGACTGCAGCTCCTGCCAGCTCTGCTCGTACTGAGGCTCCAGCAGCAGCAGCAGCAGAGGGTATACCTCCACCGGTTCGGAGGCAGGACCCAGTCATCGCAGAGATACCATTTCAGCAGCCGTCGCCTACAGGATACGTGGATGCGGCACAGATGTTCTTCTATTTTCGGCAGTTCATGGACCGACATCATGCCCGACAAGACAGGGGCATGGAGTTGGCCCTTACAACAGTCGTAGCTCGACCAGTGGTTCAGCAGCCGAGGACACCGGGGATAGAGTAGTTCTAAAAGATGAGCCCCACAGACTTTCTGGGGACGGAGGGGATTCTATATGCTGATAAGTGGATCGAGCACATAGAGGAGATCTTCCGCCTGGCCCGGATACCGGCAGATCTCCAAATAGAGACAGCAGCTAGCCGGATGCGAGATCTTGCTCGCACTTGGTATCAGTCAGACCCTAGGGTGGGGGTAGCTGGGCAGACCTGGAAGGACTTCAAGGGCTTCTTTAAGAAGAAGTTCTTTCCAGATTCAGTGCTTCGAGCCTTGGAGTCGCAGTTCGAGAGCTTGGTTCAGGGGAGCCTGTCAGTGGAGGAGTACGCTGGGGAGTTCGGTCGCCTCGGCAGATTCGTAGAGGGCTTGAGCGAGACGACGAAGGCCCAGAGGTTCGAAAGGGTCTGGTCAAGGAGGTCAAGTCCTTGACCAAGGGCAACAGGGATGCCACTTTTGAGGAGATCTCGACGGGAGCCTTATTGGCAGAGGATGATCTTGAGCTTAGGCTCAAAGGGGACGAGACCCAGTTGGGGGCAGCAGCAACGGAGGCCAGGCTAAGAGGCCCCACTTTCAGCACCAGCAGCCAAGGCAGTACCAGCCGCAGCCGATCCAGCAGAGGCCAGTTCACCAGCAGCAGATTCAGCATCAGGCACCCAGATAGCAGACAGTCAGTTACACATTCTGCAAGAAGCCAGGGCATGGATGGCACGAGTGCAGGATGAGGCTCGGGAAGTACCTTTTTTGCGGAGCGGCAGATCATCAGCTGAGGGATTGTGCTAGGTCTGGGGGACGAGCATCTCAGGGAGGAGGAGCCAAGGCTCCAGCAGGCCAGCAGAGGGGACTAGCCCTGCCGATGCAGCAGCAGAGATTTGTTCAGCACCAGCAGCAGGCCAGGGAAGGCCAGCAGGAGCGAGGATTCGCCATGGCAGCAGAGGATACGGAGGCCATCGGAGAGCTGATCGCAGGTTCGGTTCTTCTCGACTCCAGTCCAGCTTTTGTATGATTCGATTCCGGTGCTTCATATAGCTTCATATCAGTATCTTTTGCAATAAGACACGGTATTATAGCTGAATCGTTGCCTAGGACTTACAAGATCACGACCGGGGGTGGCATTATCCTCGTGAGTGATGTTTATAAGGGTTGGAGTATTGTCTTGGGAGGCCGTGAGTTGGAGGTGAGCCTGCCCGTAATACCATTGCCGAACTACGATATAATACTCGGTATGGACTGGTTGAGCAGGCACCACGCTAGCATTGATTGTAGAGGGGGTAGAGTTCTCTTCAGAGTATCGGGGGAGCCAGAGTTCGAGTAATCCAGACGTCAGGCAGAACAGAGCAGCAGAATTTTCTGCAGAGTCTCAGTTGAGGAGCAGGCGATTTCATACCCCTTGATAACAGAGTATATGGATGTTTTTCCAGAGGAGTTGCCTGGATTGCCACCGGACAGAGACATTAAGTTCTCGATAGACTTGGTTCCAGAAGCGGAACCCATCTCTCAGCATATCTATCGAGTGAACAACAGTGAGTTGGTGGAGCTGAAGAAGCAAGTGGATGAGCTGCAGGACAAGGGCTTCATCCGTTTGAGTTCATCGCTATAGGGTGCACCAGTATTATTTGTACCGAAGAAGGATGGGTCAGTACGGATGTGTATTGACTATAGGGCACTCAACAACCTCACGATCAAGAACAGATACCCACTGTCCCGGATCGACGATCTTTTTGACCAGTTGAACAGAGCTCGGGTATTTTCCAAGATTGATCTGAGGTCGGGATATCACCAGGTGAAGGTGAAGAGGGAGGATATTCCCAAGACCGCTTTCAGGATACGATACGGGCAGTTTGAGTTTTTGGTTATACCGTTTGGGCTAACCAATGCACCAGCAGTGTTTATGAACCTGATGAACAAGGTGTTCCACCAGTACCTGGATCAGTTTGTGGTGGTGTTCATTGACGACATCTTGGTATATTCCAAGACTGAGAAGGAGCACGAGGAGCATTTGAGGATCGTGCTGGAGACTCTCAGGAAGGAGCAGCTTTATGGGAAGCTCTCCAAGTGTGAGTTCTTCTTGGACCGGGTTGACTTTTTGGGGCATGTGGTGACTGGAGATGGTATCTCAGTTGACCCCAAAAAGATTATAGCAGTTGAGGCATGAGCAGTGCCGACTTCAGTGGCAGAGATCAGGAGCTTCCTGGGACTGACAGGATATTATAGGAGATTTGTGCAGGATTTCTCTCGGGTTGAAGAGTCGTTGACTCGGTTGACCTGGAAGGATGCTGAGTTTGTTTGGTCAGAAGAGTATCAGGCAGCTTTTGATGAGTTGAAGAAGCAGCTTACGACAGCTCCGATTCTGATATTACCTTCAGGATCAGGAGGATTCACTATTTATAGTGACGCTTCAGGGAAGGGGCTGGGTTGTGTATTGCAGCAGCACGGAAAGGTGATTGCCTATGCTTCCAGGCAATTACGTCCCCATGAGAAGAACTACCTTACCCATGACCTGGAGTTGGCAACGGTGATATTTGCTCTAAAGTTGTGGAAGCATTATCTGTATGGGGAGAGGGTAGAGATTTTTACAGATCACAAGAGCTTAAAGTATGTGTTCACTCAGAAGGAGTTGAACATGAGGCAGCACAGATGGCTAGAGTTGATGAAAGACTTCGACATATCACTTCAGTATCACCCAGGGAAGGCCAACGTGGTTGCCGATGCCTTGAGTAGGTATTCGACAGCCATGTGTTTGACCATGGACCGTCACTTTCTTACTGATTTGGAGAGCCTGGGGATTGAGGTGATCGTTGTTTACAAAAATAAAAAGTGTTCTTTATTTCACAAACTTTGTAAAAATATTACAATAGAATTCTGAGAAAGTACAACTATAGGAATCCGATCTGAAGACGATCGCTTTATCCCTTGGACGATGTGAACTTTGAAGACGGTAGCCTCTGAAGAATGCAGCAGCACTTTGGCAAGAACTCCTGATCTCTGGTGATGATCTGATGTTGATTCTGATTTTCTGATTCTCTCTGATCCTCCCTATGAAGGACTTGAAACTCTATTTATAGAGTTCTGGAAATAACAAATTTTTAGTTATTCTGGATTGCGCCGAATGGATTGCGCAAACATTGGACTGCGCAAGCAGCGAACTGTACTGGCAGTTACTCGATCGTGGACCAACTGTATGAGATGCGTGGCATTGTTTGATTAAAATACGCTTGGTCGTGTACAGACAGTTGCCACGTGGTGAGCAATTGATGGCATGTAGGCCACGTGTAAATTATCAGTTGTCTTGATAGAGTGCGCCACATGAACTGCGCTGGCTTCAGATTGCCCTCAGATTGAACTGCGCTGCAAGGAATCTGGCAGATTGCGCTTCGATTGGGCTGGTGGCTTTTGCTGTCTGTATAGCTATCCTCGAGCGCTGTGTTGCACGAGAAACGAACAGTTTCCTCGTTCTTCGGGCTGTCAGCTGTCAGAAGATCTGATTTTCTGTCAGATAATGATGACGCGGCCACGTCAGCTAGCGCGCTTGGATGGGTGTGCAGTTCAGCTTGTGCAGTTGAGTTGTTGCACAATCTGTCTTCTGTGCAGTTCATTTTAAGAGTGCACAATTTGATTTTCATTGCATTTTTGATGGGTGCAACTTGATTTTTAGGACCTACAAGACCCCTTCAAAGTTTTCAAAATTTGAAAATATTCAAAGTTTCGAATTACTTTGAATTTCGACTTTAAAATCAAGTTGCGCAAGTGATGCCTTGACTGCATGGTTGGAGGAATCAGCTCCTAATTTCTCGGTGCAATCTGAGGTGACTGTTACTTTAGAAAAACTATAAATAGTTTCCGTTCTTCTTTCTTTCATTCTTTACTTGTTTCCAACTTTTCAAGAGAGAAAAGCTTCTGTGCCAACTCCGACCACTTCTCTTTCCTCTTCGTCGACATCAATGGCCCCGAAACGTTCAGCCGCCGAGAAGGGCAAAGCCCCCGCTGAGTCTTCGACTCGGGTTGTGCCCCAAATTTCACGTCATAAAGTCGGTCACCCTGCGCTGCAAGGTAGATGATGAGCTCGATCAAAAACCCTTTTTAGGGTTCTTTGACATTGTCGAACCTTCATACATATCTTTTTTTAGAGATTTGATGGTATTACGCCGCCCTATTTAGGGTTTTGGTTGCACAAACACAATAGTTTTCATTTTTATGAAAACTATATTCTTGCGCAATCGGTTGGAAAGCGTTGGCAAATGTTCAGCACATTCTATCGATTTGCGCAAGTCTGTCTAGCGCAAACTGATGCCTTGCGCAAGTGAGTTAGCGCAATCTGATGACTAGCACAAGTGGATGAGTTGGCACAACTGGATATTTTGCACATGTAGGCAACATTAGCACAATCTGATGCTATGCACATAGCACAATCTGACACTTGCGTAATTTGCTGATTTTTGAACAGACTCTTTGACTTTGTATGTACTGAATTTTGTCTCTTTGTTGATACAGTCAACCTCAAGGAAGACCCAGAATATGAGATCTTTACAGGGACTCTGGCTGAACCTGAGTTTAAAGAGGATCTTTTCTATGTAACATTTCCTCAGTATACCCTGCAATTGTCTCGACAAGCCATCCTAACAGCACAAGACAATGAAACATTGCTGAGTCTGATGAACGGGCAGCCTCTGCAAACTGCTGACGCCATTATTCATAAGAATCCTATGTTTCTATTTGGTAAGGCTCTTGATAAGAGTTCTCAGCCGAGACCTCGAGTTGAACAGAGACTCTTTCAGAGAGGCAAGAAAAGGATACTGTTACCGAAAATTTCCAGGTGCCTTCCCTTATCTCGCTATGCCTTTGCGAGCTATCCCAGGAGAATGGACTGGGATATATCTCCTCTTCAACAAGCCAGAACAAGGAACATTTGTGTGAAGAAAGGACCAAACAACAAGGACATGTTTTACAGTTCCTCGGAGCGTCACAGCTCCCTACTCAGAGGACTGAAACCTGGGTGCATCCCACCAGAGAACTCCTCCTTGCTGCTGTCGGTCAGGACGTCGATATTCGCAAACAAATTTGCGAAAGTTGAAGAAAGATATCCAGATCAAGACATCTGATTGACAGGTCTTATTAATCCGGATAACAAGAGATGGAATTGTATAGCCAATTGGATATTGGCTCAATTCGAAGAGAAGCTCAAGGAAATTGAGCTGTACCAGCTGGTATATTCTACCGTTTATGGCTTTCAACCCAATCCTCACCTATTCCTTGCTTTGGCAGAAAGGTACAACTTCAGAACAGGGACTTTTATGACGCCCTGTGGGGAGATTGGATTGGCTCTTCACGAGATGAAGTACATCTCGAGTCTACCAAAGGGGAATATCCCTTATGAGGAATTTATCCTTACAAATGACGAGTTAGACAAACTTTGTCAGGAGAACGCTGATATAGTGGCCGTCTTCGAGGAGCTCTTGTGCCACTACAAAATCTGTTCCTTGTATTACAAGAGCGGTTCATCAGGCACCTGCTACTCGACGAAATGGTTACCATATCTCTTCCTTAACCACATTATGGAGAAGAAAACTAAGGAACACGACAATTGTAAACCCAACTTTTTCAAACCACTCAGCAGTAGTGAGGTGATTGGGTTGATGAAGGAGAATTAGGAGATGGATATTAAGATCGATGATGATCTTCAATATCCTCCTTTCAAGACAGGAGATAGTATTGAAAGTTTCATGAGGATGGGCTATAGGCCATGTCAAAGGAAGCCCAGCTGGCGGGTTTCCTCACCTACTGGCTCCGACGATTCGTCGTCCCTGGAGCAAGCGCCGTTGATCGCTTCCATCGAGGCATGCTGTTTGCTGTCGTCCGTTTAGTCTTTGGCTATCGGATGGATCTCTTGTCAGCAATGACTTGCCGAATGAACGCTGGCCTCCGTCTGTTTGTAGATTCGATGCTCAAAGGGAAAGACGAGAAAGGTAGCTTTCCGCGGCTAGAGCTGCCATATACATACTTATTCGGATGGCTGCTTCTGCACTATCCTGCTCTAATGAATCCCGATATATGAGCGGTAAGTGGCAGCTTCTTGAGGAGATTCTCCAGAAGCAAATGGATATACACCAGCTTAAGAGATTGCAGACGTGCTCTGAATCTCGGAAAGGGGTGGAACTACTATTATGTTCTCCCTCCGGCTGGCTACGAGCACATGTCTTTAAATCTGGTCGACTTAGGAAGGCAGCCTTTGGGTCATGCAGTTTTTGATTGGCTGAGGACAATCAGGCCATCACACCTGGTCTACAGATTTGAAGACGAATGTTATTTGGAACCCTATCTTCCCAGCCGCTTTGCCCATCAATTCGGCTACGACCAGTTTTATGTAGGCAACGCCATCACGTGCCTACAAGGAAAAGGTTATCTGATTGACGGAGCCCGAGCTTGGGCTTATTAGAATGCTCGAGAAACCAGAACAACATTCTCGATGTCGATGAAGAGCGACCATGTTCCTCGGATGTTGTATACATATTCACTTTTCTATACATCCGCGAATACCTTTGCTGAGAACTTCAGTCTCGCGGACAACTTTGCGACAGTGGCCAGATTAAAGAAGGGAGCAACTGTTGTGTCGGCTCCTGGCAATGATGAAGAGCGTGAACCGGTCGATGCACCGTTGGAAGCTTCAAGGGAAGCCAACTTCCCGGAAGAAGTCAACGAACCATTGCGCATTTTCTTGAAGGTTGTCAAATCTCCAGCCAAGAAGAGGAAAAGATGGATAGAAGAACCTTCTTCCCCCGTTGCTAAGAAGAAGCTTGTCTTGGAATCATCGGAAAGGGTTACGACCCGAGCACAATCTCGACAGCAGGCCGAGTCAACTCAAAGAGAAGAGGCGATAACTCCGACCTCTATTCCAAGGCAGGAAAATATTATAGATGTAGAGAGTCCAAAGAGACCTCTACATAGAAAGAAAATAGTCTTCAGGAGAAAGAAAGTAGTCACTCCAAGACCTATGTCATCGGTCGTTGCTAGTGCTGCCGCCGGAATCACAATGTCATCTCCTATACCTATCCCTGAACCCGAAGCTTTCAGTCCAGAGAGGAGGGATGAGGTTGTAGAGACTAGGGAGGAGGTCATGGAGAAAGAGGATGAAGTGGTGCGATCTCCTTCACTTACAGTGGAGACTACCCAGCTTCCAGCTACACCGAGAACACTTCATGATGAAGAAGATCGATTAATGAACGATGCTCTGAACGACAGCGACTTTGACCTCCATGATGATGTAGATCCTATCACAGCAACTGATAGTGGAGCACGAGAGGAGAGCACAAGTGATAAAGTTTCATCAGCAGAGGTTGTTGATGATACACTGAATCCAGAGGAGGACGCTGATGTCCATATATTCCCAGAAGCTGTTGATGACACATTGAATCCAGAAGAGGATGTTGATGTGCATGTATCTCCAGAAAAGAATGTGGGTGAAGAAGTAGCACCTGAGAAAATTACTACTGCTAATCCCAAAGGTATTGAATGATATTATCAATCTTCTTTTTATAGATTAAATGGCTGACATCTACATTTTTATCCATACAGAAGTTGAATCCTCTCTAATTCCTCCAACATGCACTGACATAGTGCCAATAAAGGAGATAGCTAGCGGTAGCCGACATTTTTCGGGCGGCTCCGAAGCAGGTAATAGCCAGGCAGTAATGTCTGAGGCTACTTCTGCGAGGTTGCAACTCGTATCAGCAGAGGACAAACTTATCCCTGGACCTAGCAATGGTAAGATCACTCTTACTTTTGATCCTTCTCGATAGTTGCTAATGACAGCCAGCTGATGGTGTTTGTCTGATTTCGCAGAGGAACACCTGGGAGGGGCGACTAGCTCTACCATGGCTCCATTATCCAAAGATACCTTCACTCACATGCAAGAAGCTTAACGTCCATCTGTACAGGCACCTGCTGCTTCGACGTCCATGGGAGTAGCTGCTACTCCTGGTGCTATTGCCACTAACAGATTCATCATCGGTTCCTTCACCAACCTTTTCTTTAATTCTCTAGGACCCTTAATAGAGAGGGTAATGGATAAAGAAGAGGTTGGTTTCATAACTGTTAGGGGTCCAACCTCCTATCTGAAAGCTGCCATCTTGAGTCAAGGTGATGAAGTACAAGCTGCTTACCTTGAACACATCTTGGATGAGCTAGAGGAATCGGTTAAGATCTACAAAGATCTGAATCGGAGGGAGGTGGAGCCTTTGGTACAGGCCGAGTTTGAGAGGATGTCACAAGAGGCTGCAGTTGCGAAGGTTGATTTCCAGATTATCTTGGACACTTTCACTACCAAGTCTTCAGAATATAACTCTCAGGTAGAGACAATAGCATCTGCTGCCGAGGAGAAGGAGAAGAAAGTTGCTGAACTAAAAGCAGAATCTGCCCATCTTCAAAAAGAATTGAGACTTGTTTAGCTTGCTCTGGAAGATGAGGTCACACAACATCAAGCTACAGTTCAGCAACTGGACACCCTGACCCAGAAAAGAGATGAATATGTCACGACTCATTAAGCTGAAATCTCTCGCAGACTAGTAACTCTACCGACTTTCGACGATAAGTCTGGAATGGAGGAAGCTAGGAGGCGAGTGATGGATTCTCGTGAGGAGCGACTGCAAACTTTAAAGCAGCAGATGACTAGCTTGATGACCCCACCAGCAGAATAGAAAGACTTTTTGTATCTTCAATTTTTATGACATGTAATTTTGTAATATCTTTTCATTTTGATCAATAAAAAGACATTTTCTTTGTCGCTCTATTATTTATTGCATATCTTATTCAGATATAAATAATAGCGATAGAAAATATATTCAGAGGTGCAAGACATGATATATTTCTTAATTTTTAGAAAATAACTATATTCATTATATTTGCTCAGAGATAATGTGGACATGGCAGAATATAATTTGTTGAATATCATTATTTCAGTAGACAACTTAATCAAAGATAACAAGTTGCTGATATGAATGAAATGGATGAATCGTCAAAATGTGTAAACGAAATGAATCGTCAGGATGAATGGATGGACCGTCAAATGAATGTAATGAACGGACGAACCGTCAGATAGATGGAAGGAACGGATGAACCGTCGAATAGATGTAGTGAACGGATGAACCGTCGAATGAATGTAATGAACGGGCGAACCGTCAAATAAATGTAATGAACGGACGAACCGTCAGATGAATGTGATGAACGGGCGAACCGTCAAGCGAATGTAATGAACGGGCGAACCGTCGGATGAATGTAATGAACGGATGAACCGTCAGATGCATGTGATGAACGGGCGAACCGTCAGATGAATATGATGAACGGGTGAACCGTTGGATGAATGTAATGAACGGGCGAACCGTCGGATGAATGTAATGAACGGATGAACCGTCCGATGAATGTAGTGAACGGATGAACCGTCAGATGAATGTAATGAACGGGCGAACTGTCAGATGAATGTGATGAACGGGCGAACCGTCAGATGAATGTAATAAACGGGCGAACCGTCAGATGCATGTGATGAACGGGCGAACCGTCAGATGAATGTGTTGCTTCATTGTCTTACGAATCTCTGTCTATAAATAGAACAGAAGATTAGATAGAATGATCACTTTCACTTTTCAAGATGTCGTCTGGAGATGCATCCAAGAAGGCTGAGATCGTCCCAAAGATTGAAGCGGTTACTGAAGAACGTCCAGTCGAGCCGGCCCAGCCAAAGCAAACAGAGGCAGGTGAAGGTTCGTCTGCACCCAAACCGTCAAGGGACATCTTGGACTTCCTTCTTGAACCAGGGATGAAAGAGAAAGAAGAGGCCATGAGAATGGCTGCTTACAAATTCCTGGTGGGTTCGAGCAAAGATGTTCTCGGTTCTTTTGCTGACTTTATTTTTGAGAAGGATGGCAGTGGTCCTCGTCCTATCTTTAAAAAGGACGATAGTGATTCTCGTCCATGATATCTTATAACACCATTTATGAAAAATAAAATTTTATTTATGAACTATTTTTCCATATTTACAAGAAATTCCTTTTACAATCATACATAGTATTTCTTAAGAAATTTGCCATTGATGGGCATCATTGCCACTCGACCGTCCAGCTCTGAGAGTTGATAGGCTTTGAAAAGACTTTGCTCACAATGTAAGGACCTTCCCATTTTGCATCGAACTTGCCTTTACTCATATGAGTCATAGTCATAGGACGTCTGACTGTTAGAACAAGCTCTCCTTTCTGAAAGGCTCGGACCTTAACTTTGTGATTGAAGGTCTTTGAAATACGGGCTTGGTATAGCTCAATATGCTGTTGAGCCAATAGCCGTTTCTCATCAAGCGCCTGTAATTCTTGGAGTCGAAGAAGGTCGTTGTTCTCCATGGTCAGCTCATTAGCGATGGCAATCCTTAAGGACAGAATTTGAAGTTCCAGGGTTAGAACTGCTTCACAGCCGTACACCAAAGAGAAGGGTATACAGCTTGTAGGGTTGCGGATCGTAGTACGGTAGGCCCAAAGATATTCTCCAAGCTTTCCACTCCAGTTTTGTTTGTTAGTAGACACAAACTTCTTGAGAAGCTTGATGATAGTCTTGTTGAAAGCTTCAGCCAAGCCATTAGCAGCAGGATTGTAAGCTGTCGAAGCGACATTGTCAATCCGATGATCGTCACAGAACCTTGTGAACTTTTGACTGATGAACTGAGGTCCAATGTCATGAATGATTCGTCGAGGTAAACCAAATCTATAGATGACATGATGTTTGACGAAATTGATGACACTGCTGGTCTTGACTTCAGTCAAGGGTATAGCTTCGGCCCATTTGGAGAAGTAGTCGATTATTGCCAGTATGAACCGATGTCCTCTAGAAGAAGGAGGATTGATAGGACCTATAATATCCATGTTCTGGGCTTCAAAAGGCCAGGAAGCTGCAGTCGGATGAAGGAATTCTTATGGTTGATGAATAAAATCTGCGTGGATTTGAAAAGCTCGACATTTTCTTGCATATTCGATCGCATCAGATACCATAGAGGGCCAATAGTAACCCATGCGTCGAATACGATCCTGTAGCTTAGGACCGGGTTGATGTGCTCTGCAGACACCGTCGTGAGCTTCACGCATTACTTGCTTCGCTTTATTACCAGCAAGACATCGTAAGAGTAGGCCGTCATAAGTCCGCCGGTAATGAGTTTTGGTGGTCTGATTGTAGTAGAATCGCAGAGACCGCCGACGAATACTCGTAGCTTCCTTGGGATCTTCAGGAAGTATGTCATAAACTATGACGTCGATGAAGGGAGCTCTCCAATCTTCACTGACAGTAAAATTATTGAACTCAATATTGTGATTGTTTTCGATGCAAAACAATTCCCGATTAGAGACAACCACCACCTGATATCTTTTGATAGGGATAGCTAAGACTGCTGCAAGATTGGCCAAAGCGTCTGTTTCAGTATTACAAGCTCGTCGGACATATTCGATGAAGAAGGCTTTAAATGAAGTAGCCATATTGATTGCTGCTTCATAGTAAGGCACTAGATCTTGATGGCGAACTTCATAGGTTCCTCTAACCTGGTTAACGACCAGCTTGGAGTCACCATAAACGTCATGATATTTGACGTCCAGTTGTTTAGCTAACTGAAGGCCAATGAGTAGAGCATTGTATTCTGCTACATTGTTGGAGCAAGGTTCGTCTAAGGAATAGGCTCTTTGAATAGTTGACCCGTCTGGAGAAATAAGGACAACTCCAACTCCTGCGACAATGGCACCATTGGGTCCAATCCTGGATGCACCGTCAAAGAATAGACGCCAAGTAGGAAATTCTTTGGAGATCATATTTGATTTCAATGTCTCGTCTGGAATTTCATCATAAAGTTTGGATGTCTCTGGTACAGGATGAGCTGCTAAGAAATTCGCCAGTACTTGACCTTTAACAGATTTTTGTGGAACATATACCATGTCATATTGGGCTAGCAGAATGGCCCATGTAGCCAGCCGAGAATTGAGTGTGCTAGGCTTCTTCATCAGTACCCGAAGAGGATTAACTCGGAATATGACATGAATAGTTTGGCCAATGATTAATGCCTCGTCTTTTGAACAGCAAACATAAGAGCTAGGCATTCTTTTTCGACCGGACTATAACGGTGTTCGGTACCAATCATAGTACGACTGAGATAATAGATGGCTTATTCATCGCCTTCTTTATTTTTTTGGGCAAGTAAAGCACCCAATGAATGATCCATAGCACGAACATACATTAAGAATGTTATGCCTGAGATCGGTGGCACCAAGACTGGTGGGTTCATGAGATACTGCTTTATGTCTCAAATGCTCGTTGACATTCTTCAGTCCAAATGAAAGATACACCCTTCTTCATTAGCTAAGTAAATAGTCTACAGCGTCCAGACAGATTCGAAATGAACCTCCTGATGTACGCAAGTCGACCTTGGAATCCTCGTAGCTCTTTTAGGTTGCGTGGAGGACGCATCTCTTGAATGGTTTTGATCTTCCCGGGATCCACGTGTATACCCTTAGAGGTAATGACGAAGCCGAGAAATTTACCACTAGAGACACCCAAGAATGACTTGGTGGAATTCATTTTGAGTTGATGTTGGCGCATTAGGTTGAAGATAGTTCTCAAGTCTTAGATGTGATCTTCCTTTAGACGATTTTTGACAGCAATATCGTCGACGTAGCATTCGACAGTCTTACACAGATGATCTCGAAAGATGGTACTCATGGCTCGTTGGTAAGTTACACCAGTATTCTTGAGACCAAATGGCATTACGGTATAGCAGTAGACTCTGCGGGGAGTGCGAAAAGAAGTATGTTTTTCATCTTCAGGATTCATCCGGATCTGATTGTATCCGGAGAATCCGTCCATGAAAGATATTCGCTCGAACCCACAGGTGTTGTCAATCATGACGTCCGTGATAGGGAAAGAAAATTCATCTTTTGGACAGGCTTCATTAAGATCCCAAAAGTCGATGCAAACTCACACTTTTCCGGTTTTCTTCAAAACTGGGATGACATTGGCTACCCAATCTGGATGTTATTCTTCTCGAATAAAGCCACAAGCGATAAGCTTCTTGACTTCATCGTCGATTGCGTCCATCATTTCTGGCTTGAAGCGTCGTTGTTGCTGTTTGACTGGTTTTGCATTAGGCAAGATATTCAATTTGTGAGTAGCAACTTTGGGATCTAGACCTGGCATGTCTTCATTGCTCCAGGCAAAGACATCAATGTATTCTTGAATAAGAAGAATTAATTCTTGCTTATCTGCCTCTGGAAGGTTCTTGCTGATAAATATTGGAAGCGATGACCCGCTTTCTCCCACATCAATTTGAACCAATTGATCTTCGGTAGGAGGTTCTCGTTGTTCGAATCGGAGTTCCCATTGGATATCCATTCATTGAGCCCAAGGACCTGTTTCAGAGTTTTCTTCAATATCATCGTCATAGCCTTCTGGAAGTTCAACGGAGACCATGTTAGACAATACGATCAATCAATAAACTTGACCGATGCTGGTGTCAGAATCCCATGATCTGGAATCAGAAGAGTTGGAGCGCTCCTCGCTATCGGATTTGGAGACTGCTGGGGATAATACCGGAGGTGAAGCATATCCGAGACCTCTTTTGGTCCTGCTATAGTACATCTCTGATTTTCCTTTCGGAATAATCGTACAGATAGGAGTTCTTCTACCCTTACCGTAGTTGAGGCCATTCTTGAAGTTATAACCCATCTTTCGGATGATGTCTTTTGATTGTTGACTGTAACGACGAAGTTGAAGATGCCCCGTATCGTTACTTTTGCTATCATCCGTATAACTGAATTTTTGTTCTGGTCCTTTACTAAAAAGTATCGGACTCTCGCCTCTCTTTCGAGAAGGGACAACAAAGTATGAATCATCTGGGTGTTCGAGTAAGACTTATGTTTGAAGAGACTGTACGACTCCTATTGTAAATGACTGAAAGCTATCTAACATATCCAAATAGCACTTAGTATGATAAATGACATCAGTATACTGGAAAGGAGATGCTTTTTCATTGATTTGTACATCTGTATTTAAAACAGGACCTTTAGCCTTAGCAGGTTTGGTCAGATTGATTACAAGAGGGGAAGAAGAAGAACGTGGAGGAGGATTGGACTTGTTACGACGGAGGTCTATAACAAGCAGCTCAGAGGAGGTGAGCTCCCTTTTATCCTTGTTATGAGATAAATCAATAACAAGTAGCTCAGAAGAGGTGAGCTGCCTTTTTTCCTTGTTACGACGTAAGTCGATAACAAGTGGCTCAGAAGAGGTGTGCTCCCTTTGATCCTGACCACCATCAGTTGGTTGCTTCTGGACTGGCAAGTGAATAGCCAATGGTTTGGAGGATTGAGGACAAGAAATATGTCCTTTGACAGGTATGATGAGGGTATCATTAGGCACTGCTTCTTGTTCTTCTTCAGTGTCCAGAGCCAATACTACCTTCATGAATTCATCCTTGTACATGCGAGCATCGTTGCAATATGCTTCGACACCTTTGAAAGGATAGAGATCCGCAACCTCCTTTTGAACCTCTCCATTATCATCAACATATTTGAAACATTGATGGAGAGTTAAAGGAACAATGTTGTGCTCGTGTAAGAATGGTCTCCCCAACAGAGCATTGTAAGAACAACCATGGTTGTCTATGATGTAGAAGGTCACCTTTGTGCGAAGATTGCCTATCTGGAGTTTTAGGCGAATCTTGCCCAGAGGCTCACTTCTTCCTTGGTTGAACCCCAAGATGGTGGTGATTGTACTGGAAAGACTATGTACTGGGATCTTCAGTGCATCTAACATTGTCTTTGGCATGATGCTGAGGGCAGACCCTGGATCTATCAGAATACGATCGACTTTCATCGAGTCGACATATCCTATATAATATAGAGGATGGTCATGCCTATTGTCTTCCATCAGCATATCATCCTGTGTGAAGGTAATGTTTGGAATTAACTCCAACACACTATGACAATGGAGGCAAGAGACAGGCTCTGCTTTCGGCTTCTTTAGAAGAGTTAGACAGGTTTCTGCCAGCATTAGAGCCTCACTCAAAGTTTCCCGAGTCTCTTTGGAGAGACGCAAGAGCTCGAAGATTGACAGCCGGGCCGGTGTATTGGCTAATTGGGCCAAAATATCAAAGTTGTATGGCTTCTCAAGTCCAGAAGGAGATGACTTCTTCAAAGGTTTGTCGAAACGGACTTGTTGTTTGCCTTTGTCAGCTACCGTCGGCTTGGGATGAGTGGGTTCTACAACCGGTGAGGATGCAGCAGGAATGTCCTCAGTAGAAGCAGGTTGTAATGGAGCAGACTCAGAAGAAGAAGCAGGATTTTCTTGAGTCTTGGGAAGTTCCTGTAGACAGGCTTTCCCTGATCTGGTGCCCAATAGGATTTCCTCTTCAACTATGGGGTCAAAAGACACCATATTGCAGATCTTTGTTTTGCCCTTGGAGCGTTCTTTCTTCTTGGAGGAAGAGGGAACTTCGAACTCCGAGGCAAGATCAGGGTGAATCCACATAATCTTGCCATTGTCAAGAGACAAGGGGACGAGACCTTCACTTCGTGGAGGAGGGAGATTCTCGATCTCAAGAGTAGCTTTAGGGATAGGGATGACACCGTACTGTACCATCTGCAGAGGAAAGTTACCGAACTGAACTGAGACCATGTTTGCGGTAACAGTCTTCTTGTCTTGCTGCAGAGTGACAATACCAGCGTTGACTAGCTCTTGAATCTTGCCTTTGAGCATATAACATGCTCGAGTGGGATGCCCAATGAACCTGTGATAAACACAGTATTTGGGATAATCAGTCTTACCAACTTCATCAGACTTCTTCGAGTCTGGGAGTTGGAGCTTATTGATTTTGATCAAGCAATCAAAGATGCTCACGGTGTTGTTCTCGTCAAAAGAATACTCTACTTTCGGACGAGGTTCCCGTGGTGGAGGTGCAGAAGGAGTAGAAGTATACGTAGGTGGAACTACGTTGACCGCCAAAGATTCTTTGTTCTTCAAGTTGATATTAAAGTCTCTTTTCCCTTGCGATTGTTCTGGCGATTACCGCTACTCGATGTCGGGTATTCATCCCGATCGGGGTTAGACATGTGTACCCTAGCTGCTTGAACTTGTCAGCGCTAACTTCAGCTGCTTTAGCATTGACAATGAAGGATGGCCAGTCTTGGAACTGAGTTGACCCCGTCCACATGCTGATGATAGGCAAAAGATTTGCCTTGAAGGTGTCTATAGTGACAGCGGCCGGAGTTCTATGAGGCATTTTTAAAGCTTCTCGGCGAAACCTTTTAATGAAACTCTCAGCGGTTTCATTATGTCTTTGTTTAATTTTATTAAGGGCTGACATGATCATGTCATTGATCCCCTCATAGAATCTTTCCAAGAAAAAAAAATTTAGACCTGAGAAAGAGGTGATACAGCCATCGGGCAAGCTCCTGTACCAATCGTATGCGACACCGGCTAAACAGCCGACGAATACTCTGGTAAGAAGAGAGTCATTTGGCTGATGTTGGACAGTCATTACCTCAAAGTGGTTAATAAACTGACTGGGAGAAGTGCTGCCATCAAACAGGGTGATTATTAGGATTTTGTACTTTGGAGGAAATAGAACTTCCTTCTATTCAACTGGGTAGGGTTGTTTGATCCCCAATCTCTGTAAGTTGTCCTTCTCTTTGAAGGTCTCGAATTGAGTGTGCAGGAGTTTGACAGCTTTATTAGCATCCTCCAATGATGTAGAAGGAGCAGGCTGAATCAGAGTATTAGGGGGAGGAACAGCGTGGTAAGCACTACCCCCAGCACCTGACTGACTGGAGTGGGTTGAATCTGTACAGGGGGTACTTGAGGAGATGCTACCCCCAGCCCTACATTAACAGGCACCGACGATGCTATGATCTCAGGATTTACAGCAGGTACAGTCGGTGGTACTGTATGTTGGGCCACGATGATAGAATGCATACTTGCAACCATTTCAGCCATGGTCTTCAGCTTGTCTTCTAGTGCAGCTATTCGTTGTTCTTGACTAGCCGAACTAGAAGCATCTGGGTCTTCAGTGACAACATAAGCTGTCACTTCTCTAGGTAAATTGGAGGACACTATCTGTTCAGAACTTTTGCTGTATGCATCATAATCAGAGAAAGAATCATCTCTTGAGTGAGAAAGAGGGAGATGACCGGAAGGATCTTAGAGAAGATTCCTTTGACCGATTGTGTCTCGGCTTCGGGATCTGGTGTGTCGAAATACTCCTTCAGAAGATTCTTGGAGTAGATCTAAATACCGCTGGCTGGGCTTGCGAGGCTTGCCGTGCTTGGAGCACTTTCTACCTCCAGTGTCTCGGGAAGTCATGTTGACGGAAGCGTACAACACTTCGTCTTCATCTTCTGACATTGGTTCAGACGTTGTAAAATTCAAACGATCGAAGACAAATCATTTTGTTGTCTGACAGCAACACTTGATGACAACCTTGTGATTACAATGGTGTCCAAGTTGTTGAACTGGAGGTGTTGAAATGTTGTCCCGTTTTTGTTTGAGGTGTTCTCGGAGATCAGGAACAACGACGGGACGAGAAGAAGTCTGAGGGATATGTTCTTTGACAACATTCGGAACATGGTTTCGGTTCTTCAAATGTTTTGTCCCATGAGTATACAGGGAAGTACTCACTTCATTAGCATATGTGTCAGGATTTTTGATCCTGAAAGTTTGCCTCTGATGCTGGTTGATCTTCGGCATTGGCTGTTTGCATTTCGCCGAAGTTGGCCTATTGAGATAGGTCCTTAGATCAGCAAATTCACCCCCAGGGGTTTCTGTCTGAGACACCAGCAACTTTCCCTGTTTTGAACAGGATATCCTGAGAGTTGGAAGATCTTGGAATTCTGTTACCGGAGTAGGCAGAATACCTCTTTGATCAGTACACTTCCCCTTGGCAGGAAAGGAAGAACTCTTGTTTGAGAGAGTCCTTGTACTGATTGGTGCCGAGGCACGTTCAGATTGATCTTCTACGGTAAAAACCGAAGAAGACTGAGAAAAGACCAAAGGGCCTTTTCTTTGTTTTGTGAAGAAGGGTTAGCTAAAGAGCGTTTTCCTATGTTGTTTTCTAAGTCGTAGAACAAGGAAGTTTGAGAAAAGACCAATGGGCCGTTTCCTTTGTTCTGAGGAGGATGAGGAATAGTCAACAGACTATCCCCAGTGGATTGTGCTGGAGCAACAGGTTGCTTGGAAAGAGGAGCAGAGTTTTTCCCCTTACTGTGAGAAGAAGGGAGATTAGCCAAAAGACTATCCCTCTTAGACTGCGCTGGCACAGTTTGCGCAGGGGTTGAAATGACAGTATGCGCATTGGCTGGTTGCGCATGAAAAGCTTTGACAGATGGCCTTTAGCCACAGACACTGTAGTTTGTGCAGCAGGAGTCTTGACTTCAGAGTGCTTGAGTTGTATTCTGGTTGCTGGAGTGGTGGACTACGCAGGAAGAGTTACAGCCAACTGCGCCAGGGGAAGAGGAGTCTTGCAGTTTGCCAGAGCAGCATAGGAAGTAGTTTGTGCACTGGCAAGAGCAGTATATTACGCATGGGCAGTAGAGGCAGCAGACTGTGCAACAGTTTTAGGAGCAGAGACAGCAGACTACGCAGACGATTGTGCAGAGGACTTTGGAGTCCACACTGAACAGACTTTGCTCTTGGCAGAAGTCGTAGTGCGACGAGTAGTCCCAGAGTTGATCATCGCCTCGTAGGCCGTCTGGTTGACCTTTACAACCAGCATCTTCTGCGTCTTTTAGATGCAACGTCACATTGAGTTGTCACTTCCTCGTCGGAGGAGAAAGTCGTCCCTAGCAAAGTCACCATTTTGTTTACAAAAATAAAAAGTGTTCTTTATTTCACAAACTATGTAAGAAGATTACAATAGAATTCTGGGAAAGTACAACTATAGAAATCCGATCTGAAGACGATCGCTTTATCCCTTGGATGATGTGAACTTTGAAGACGGTAGCCTCTGAAGAATGCGGCAGCACTTTGGCAAGAACTCCTGATCTCTGGTGATGATCTGATGTTGATTCTGATTTTCTGATTCTCTCTGATCCCCCCTATGAAGGACTTGAAACTCTATTTATAGAGTTATGGAAATAACTAATTTTTAGTTATTCTGGATTGCGCCGGATGGATTGCACAAATATTGGACTGTGCAAGCAGTGAACTGCGCTAGCAGTTACTCGATCGTGGACCAACTGTATGAGACGTGTGGCATTGTTTGATTGAAATGCGCTTGGTCGTGTACAGACGGTTGCCACGTGGTGAGCAATTGATGGCATGTAGGCCACGTATAAATTGTCAGTGGTCTTGACAGAGTGCACCACATAAACTGCGCTGGCTTCAGACTGCGCTAAGATTGAACTGCGCTGCAGGGAATCTGGCAGATTACGCTTCGATTGGGCTGGTGGCTTGTACTGCCTGTACAGCTGTCCTCGAGCGATGTGCTGTACGAGAAACGAACAGTTTCCTCGTTCTTTGGGCTGTCAGCTGTCAGAAGATCTGATTTTCTGTCAGGTAATGATGACGCGGCCACGTCAGCTAGCGCGCTTGGATGGGTGCGCAGTTCAGCTTGTGAAGTTGAGTTGTTGCGCAATCTGTCTTCTGCGCAGTTCATTTGAAGAGTGCACAATTTGATTTTATTGCATTTTTGATGGGTGCAACTTAATTTTTAGGACCTACAATCGTGCCCGGAGTGCAGATACAGATGTGGGGCATGAGATTCAGTCAGACTTGGTGGAGAGGATCAAGTCGGCATAGTTTGAGGACGTTGCTCTGCGGTGTCCCCGAGAGCAGGTTCGAGAAGGATTGCTGGATGGCGAGTTTTCCCTTGCAGAGGATGGTGCCTTGAGGCACGGTTCCAGGTTATGTGTGCCCAGCGGAGAGCTCAGGGAGCAGGTTTTACAGGAGGCCCACAGATCTCAGTACTCTATACACCCTGGTGCCAACAAGATGTACCGAGATCTGAGGGAGCATGTTTGGTGGTACGGGATGAAGCGGGAGGTGGCTCGCTTCGTAGCTAGGTGCTTGGTCTGTCAGCAGGTCAAGGCAGAGAGGCAGAGGCCCGGTGGATTG